>JARBWK010000004.1:141472960-141996811 GCA_030556195.1 Anolis apletophallus | reverse complement strand
AAAAGACCCTGGCCACATTTTTACAAAGACATTTATACTCCTAATGGAGTCCATCCAGTTAAACCCACCCTTTCTTTATGGTTAAAATAATCATAATTGGCTGGTGATTACTGTTGTTACATGGCATTTCATTAATCCAATAAACACTGCACAAATCATTTACATCATTTCTCTGTCATCTCTAAATGTGAGAACAATAGCCATCTATAAGGTAATTCTTTCTCACAGTGCAATCTATCAATGTTGAGCCTCTCTGTACTTTTTACTTGCAACATTAGTTCCGGCTTCCTGCCAGCAGAGAAGGTAGGGACTTTGCCATGCGCAATGGTGTTTTCCATTCACATTAAGAATCCCATTTACTTTCATAGCTCAAACTGCACTGTATTCCCACTCATCTAGCATATATGGTATAAATTGGCACAGAGTGGATTAAAATGCATTTAAAGTTGCTGCTGTGAGAGAAATAAGGCTGAACACGGTGAAAGCCATCCACTGGATGGCTATCAGCCTCCTCCCAGTAGATTCAAATCAAAGAAAAGCTTCATGAGAACCACATCTCCTCTTAATGTTCCCCAAGCAACAGTAAGAGTATCCCTCTGGGCAGCTAAACCAGGACATCCCAATTAGATGGCCCCCCACGAGGGTCTACTTCCAGGGACAAACCAAGAATGGGCAACTTGGAAGTCCCTGAACAGACTCAGAAGTGGAGTGGGCAGATCAAAAAACAACTTGACAAAATGGCACTACCTTGTGCGATTGTGGAGCAGGACAAACAACTCGGCATCAATGCTTGCCCACAATGCCCTGTCTCATGCAAAGAGGAAGAACTGTTTAAAGCTACAGACAAGGTGGTCGCTGTTGCCCGTTTTTGGGGTAAAACTATTTAGCTGCTTGTGCTCCCTTTATTTTATCCGTTTTATACTTATTTATTTATGCAATGAATTAGACACAAAATAAATAAATAAACCTACCAATATATACATAGTGATAAGTTGGTTATTATGAAAGAAGTTAGGCAAACAATACAATCTGATTGGCTGTGATGGTCGTAGACTTCATTCCTGAGATATGATTGACAATTGATTCTGCAAGGAGTCAGTTACTTGAGGGAGCAAACAGTTAGGACAGTTGGCAGTTGGGACTTGAAGAAAAAAGAAATGACAAGTTCTTCCCATCTGATTATCTACTTGGCTTCTGGATAACAAAAATTGTATTGGCATCTCCGTGACCTGTATGTCTGGTATGCTTCTGTATTTTGTCTTAATCTCTGAAATAGGAGGGAACAATCACGCCTTGCCTCTAAATTGTGAACTTTTTTTTAGAAATAAAAAACTTTAAAAGTGAAAAATCATATCACTCTAAACATGGGACAATTAAATAGTATATCCTCTCAGAATTAGCATTCCTTATTAATATAATACTGACAGTGTATTTATGACACCTTTATGTTGTTGTGTAACTGGGTTCATAATGAGCTTTACAAGGGTTCATAATGAGCTGCAAATTGAAACGTAATCCAGACAAGACAGAGGTCCTCCTGGTCAGTCGAAAGGCCGAACAGGGCATAGGGTTACAGCCTGTGTTGGATGGGGTTACACTCCCCCTGAAGACGAGGTTTGCAGCTTGGGAGTGATCCTGATTCATCACTGAGCCTGGAACCCCAGGTCTCGGCGGTGGCCAGGGGAGCTTTTGCACAGTTAAGACTCGTGCGCCAGCTGCGCCCGTACCTTGGGAAGTCTGATCTGGCTACAGTCGTCCATGCTCTGGTCACATCCTGAATAGATTACTGCAATGCACTCTACGTGGGGCTGCCTTTGAAGACAGTTCGGAAATTACAACTAGTCCAATGGGTGGCACCCAGATTACTAACTGGAGCTACATACAGGGAGCATACCACCCCCCTGTTGTGTCAGCTCCACTGGCTGCCTGTCCACTTCCGAGCTCAATTCAAAGTGCTGGTCTTGACTTTTAAAGCTCTATACGGTTCTGGCCCAGCTTACTTGTCCGAACACATCTGCCGCTACGTCCCACCTCATAATTTAAGGTCATCCATGGAGGCCCTGCTTTCGCTCCCGCCAATTTCTCAAATGCGGCTGGTGGGGACGAGGGAGACGGCCTTCTTGGTGGTGGCTCCTCATCTGTGGAATGCTTTTTATGGACGGAACACTGTGGGTTTTTTGTTTGTTTGTTTGTTTGTTTGTTGTTGTTTTTTTACTTGAATGAATGTGTATGATATGTTGATGTAATTGTATTTTAATGTATTTTAATGTGTAATGTATTTGGGGGTTTTATACTGTGTTTTACTGTGTTGGCATCAAATTGTGCCTTTTTGGAAGTCGCTCTGAGTCCCCCTCGGGGGTTGAGAAGAGTGGGGTAAAATGCTGGAAATAAATAAATAAATAAATAAATACAAAGGGATGGAAAATTTCAGCTCTGCATCGCTCTAAACAGTGGATCTAGGAAAAAGCAGACATCAGAAGATACAATTACGGACTTTTATTCAACACAACAATTTTCTGATTTATGACACTAATTGTAATAAGATAAGATATCTTTCCTGACCTTAGAGTGAAGTAAATACAGTGTTTATACAAGTGCACATTTGTTTCCCTCAACACAGTACAATTTAAAATTATTGTGTTTGCCAAATATCATATCTGTTCTGATACTTTGTAAAATCGAATCAATGTAGTTAATTTATTTTAATCTTCATTTCAAGAAACAATGATGGGGCATAAAAGGCCTTTCAACATCCTGGCTCAGAGACTGGTCCACTGTTTAGAAAAAGACAACAACACAATAGCGAAGACACCATAAATCACAAAACGAAATTTTATGTCAACTGGCAGCAACTTTGCATCGACGCTGCTTACACAGTTAACTGTAATAATAATAAAATTCTACAGGAAGTTGAATTGCAGTTTGAATTTTAATAACTGTCTTCACTCTTTGGGTCGTGATTGATTGGTCTGACAAAAATTCAAAGCCACAGTGTCCCTCTTTATTAATTAATGTCCAGCTAATAAAGTACAGGAACTGAACAACTCAATGGCCATTTATATACCAATGGTTGCTAATAGCAGGGCAGTACTGCAAGCTAATAGCAGAACATGCAAAAAAAGGCTGCTAATGACCGGTCTCATGTTATGATTTATCAACCCTTTTCTGTCCTTGATAGCACCTTCCATGAAATCAAAATAGATTAAAATGCTCAACTAATAGTGTATGCAGATATACCCTTAGTAAAGGTGACGTACTCAATGAAAAATTTGTATACTAGCTCCCTGGCCTTTCACAAGCCGGTCACAGGTTAACCAAAGGTGAGTCATACCAGGGAACTAACCATTTTTAATATTTATTTAATGAGTAGAAAGATTCAAAAGAAAGGAAGACGATGAATATAGTCATCCAGGTGAACATCCTTAGCAACACTTTACAGGATTTTGCAGAGGAAGCAATAAACAGCCACAACTAGTAGAGAATCGGTATACATTTGCAGTATATAGATAGCTCTTTGTCAGTTAGGTTTTGCATTCTCAGAAGCATTTGGGGAGTTGCTGCAGGAAGTCTTTTTGGCTAAGATATTTATTTATCATTTCAGAAGTTAAATGAGAATAAACTTATGTATAGAAAAACCACAAATAAATTTGGCATTATTCTAAATTTTATTTGACCAGAAGCTGGACACCTGGAGTGCCTCTGGTGTCACTATGAGAAGGTCTTCCATTGTGCATGTGGCAGCGCTCAGACTGCATTGTAGTAAGTGGTCTGTGGTTTGCTCTTCTCGGCACTTGCATGTTGTGGACTCTACTATGTAGCCCCATTTCTTAAGGTTAGCTCTCCATCTCATAGTGCCAGAGTGCAGTCTGTTCAGTGCCTTCCAAGTCACCCAGTCTTCTATGTGCCCAGGAGGGAATTTCTCATGTGGTATCAGCCACTGATTAAGGTTCCGTGTATTAGCCTGCCACTTTTGGACTCTTGCTTGCAGAGGTGTTCCTGCAAATATCTTAGGAAGCTATTTCTTGATTTAATTATTATTATTTTATTTATTAAGTTAGGCTTAATATACCGCTCTCTCTGACGCCCAGAGTGGTTCACAAGAATTGTACAAGTAAAAACACACAAAACACATAAAATGCAATAAAAACATTTAAAACTCCCTGTGCAGAAGTGTTTATTTTTTATTATAGGATTGAGGATTGAATATGTATTGAAATGTTTAGATGTTTAGGGAAGGTGCACTTCTTCAGTAAAGGCCCACCATGGGGAAGAGTTGCCATAGCAACATGGCTGTAAGGCAGAGGTGGGAGGAGTCAACAGCTTTCTGCCACAGCCAAGAATAGAATTCTGGGGAAGTTTGAATTTTGACAGTTTAACTGTCAGCCCAGCTCTAGGAGAGAGCAGGTTCTGAGGGCAGTCTGTTTTTGGAGCTGTAGAGAGACAGTTCTAGTAGGCTGAGCTTGCGAGCCAGTCTGTTTGTATAGAGCCTGAGGGCTAGAGATAGGCAAGGTGCCTATAGGAGGAGAGAGGGTCTGTGTGTGAGATAGTTACATACTGATCTAACTGAGTAATAGTAACAGTCAAACATTTTAAACTTTGTATCTTCTACAATACCAATGTAATCATGATGAGTTGAGCCTCTAAGAAGTTATAACGTATCCATCACGCTTTTGTGCCAAGCTATAAATAAACTGTTATTGTTCTTTTCATCAACAACCTCTATCTGTTCCGTATTTTAGAAGTCCAGCCTCAGAGTAAAGCAAGACAGGAAAGTGTTTTTAACCTGTCTTGTTACAGTTTGAAGTCCCACAATAATTGGTGACAGACCCTCCTAGATAACTGATAACAACAACAGTCCTCACAATCTGGTGGCTAATCTCTTCATATTTAAGGGATCCTTAAATTAAAGTTATACAACACCCTTTTACATTAGGTCAGATACGTAGTGACCTCATCGTTACAAATTGGTGGCAGCGGTGGGATCAGTAAAAGAGGGTCCACCCTGTCCAGCCGGTTCATTTGAATAGCCTCTTTACACTCCCGAATTAAGAACATGTTGCAGGCCAACTGCAATAACAGTGGCATGCTAGCAGCGGACCAGCAGGTACAAATAAAATAGCAGTTAGCTAAGGACCAAATGCCTGTCTAAATAGCCATGTTTTTACTGCTCTGCGGTACGGCAGAAGGGCCCGAATGGCCTGTATCTCTTTAGGAAGGCTGTTCCACAGAGTTGGCGTGGCTACGGTGAATGCCCTCCGGTGCGTGGTAGCCAATCTGCAGACCCTAATACTATAGATTGAGCCCCTCTGAGCGCAGTGATCTCCTGGGCACATAAGGGGTAAGCCGCTCCTTCAGGTACACTGGCCCCAAACCATATAAGGCCTTGAAAGTTAGAACTAACACCTCAATTGGAAGCCAGTGCAGCTCGCGCAAGAGTGGGGTCACATGATCGGATCTTAATGCTCCCGAGAGCAGACGCACTGCAGCGTTCTGCACCAGCTTAAGTTTCCGGATCGCCGTCAAGGGTAGGCCAATGTACAGCACATTACAGTAATCGAGCCTCGAGATGACCGTAATTTAAGGCATTAACTTGCTGGCCGATATCAGAATAGAGGATGTGCTGGAGATGTCAATGCTTTGGTTCCTTCATTACTGGCTGCTACTTCCTGGCAGGTGTCAGGTAGTGCAATACCGGCTAAACAGTATAATTTCTTCAATAGTGTAAGGTATAGACATCCTGTGATAATGCAGCATGTCTCATTAAGAGCTATATCTACTGTTTTAAAACAGTGAGATGTATCCCACACTAGGTATACATATTCAGCAGCAGAGTAGCAAAACGCAAGGGCAGATGTCTTCACTGTGTCTGGTTGGCTAAGGTGAAATTTGACATAACTCAAAACCTGTTTTCATGCAACATCCAAATATCATCACCACTCCATCTCACACTGTACAGAATATAGTTTTATCTTTCTACAAATCCTTTTCCATGCCCAATTTTCTCTCTTACCTAATCCTACATTTTGCTAACAGCCAACCAGATGCTTATGGGAAGCTCACAGGCAAAACATGGATGCAATAACTTCTCACTCTTACAATTCCCAGCAACAAGCATTCTGAGAAACTTGGTTTATGATACTGACTATAAAGACCCATCCCTAATGTAAAGCTTTGGTGGCATCTCATTAAATGACATATCTGAAGACCTCTTTTGATCAACCAGATATAGTCCAATTGTCAATTTTTTCAACTCTTGTCTCTTTTAGGCTGGGTTGACAGTATGCGTTTATAGAGTTTTATAATACGAATAGAAAACTGCTGCAGCTGTTAAAACTGGCTCTGGACTGAACCCTGGGATTTCATGTTAGGACTCTGGGATTTTCCAATCAAAAAACAAAACAAACACAAATTGAGAACAATTTTGTACACAAAAGGCAAAAGACTCATTCAGAAAACTATATGGAGTCCTCCATGAATTGAAACATAATTTTTGACATATGAGCTCTTCCTTAGTATCCTGCTCAAGCGGCCAAGTTGGCAGGTCAATCATAAGGATTCATCTTCTGTGGTTTTCAGCTTGACTGCACACACACAATGCAAATGCAGCTGCATCCATGACCCAAACCTATATGGCAGCCCTTGTGAGTGCAGATGCTGTTTCCCCCAGGACATTCCCCAGTAAATAATATATGGCAGGTGGTACCATGGAAGTAATGATCACAGCAGCATTTGAATACTTCATGCTCTTCTCTGTCTCATGATAAAAGTATGATTGATCAGAACTTATATAAAAAATATTTATATTCTGTGCAGGCATAAGATAGAGGTTTTTCCAAAGGTACTGTATCACAGGGAACCCTTTCTTATTTGGGTTCTTTAAGCAGAGGATAAGTAACAATAGATAAGGTTTCTTAAAGCACAATGTACTTGTCAATACTGTACCAATCTTCCTCTACCATATGTAGCAAAGTTTGGTTTATATAAGAAACAACTTGAAAAAGTCATGCTGACTGGAATATTTGGGGAGCTGTATTCCAAAACAGTAACTTGTAACAACCACTCTAGGAAGGAACCACTCTTTCTTCATTGGGGCCCCTTCTATACTTCAACATAATAACTATTTATATTCTGCCCTATCTCCCCGAAGGGACTCATAGTGGATTAAAGCATATATGCAAACACAGGCAAACATTCAATGCCTTGATACAATGAGACATACATTCACAGACAGAAGCAAAGGCTTCCCTTTTCATTTCTGGCTTCTGGAGGCAATGCTCAACTCCAGTTGGGGGAGGTGTTGATCTCCATTTCCAAGCTGAGGAGCCTGTGTTGTCCATAGACACCTCCTGGTCATGTAGCCAGCATGACTGCCTGGAGCACCTCTTTGCATTCCCGTTGAAGTGGTACCTATTGATCTACTCACATTTGTTTGTTTTCAAACTGCTATGTTGACAGGAGCTAGGGCTAACAGTGGGAGCTCACCCCATCCTATGGTACTGAACTGTCAACCTTCAGGGTTTAACCCATTGCACCACTGTGTTCCCTTTATCTGCTTTGAACTGGATTATATGAATCTACACTGCCATAAAATACAGTTCAAAGCAGATAATCTGGATTTTTTTTGGCAGTGTAGAAGGGGCCACAGAGAAACCCCTTCAAAGGGGTTAGCTAAACATCTCCCCAAGATCATGTTCTAGCATTCTCTATAAAATACCATAGCTGCATAGCAGATGAACTGGGATTCCTGAATAGAAAAAAAAATCATATGAATAATACGCCAGAGAGTTTGAAAAGTTGGCATAAGCAAATTTATTTGTTAGTGAAGTCCATTAATTTCTACTTGAAGACAACACTAAGATTACAGTAAGGGTAACATAAAACGCAGTTCTAAATCAGAAAAAAATTAGTCAGCTAATACAAAAGTTAACTTGGCAGGCCACATTCTGAAGCTTAAGACATACCATTGCCCAGTGGTCTTCGTTAGTATGATATCCTGGAGATCCCATGTTAAAACAAAGAGACTCATTACTTCAGTTTAAATATAGAATGACAATTGCAAAATTAAATTAATCCCACAGAGTACATAACCTTGTCCTGTACAAGGACTTGGTAAGACCCTGTGGACGAAGGCAGAACTGTGAAATGACCAATAATTAACTGAGAAGCAGAGTGAGAACATGGAAAAAAGGTGATGGCAGAAAGAGCTGTCACGAAGTATAGAGATCTGGTCACTACTGTAGGGGAAATTATTTTTGGTAGCAACAGGTGTGGGAAACCAATAAGCACCTGATTTTTTTTACTTTCAAACCAGTAGAGTGGAATATTGCCATAGTGATAGGTGAATAAAACTGCACTTTGAATACAGTACTGGACACAATGGTTTCATATCTTTCCAGGGCTATGCATTTTAGCAAAACAATGTTTATGAAGGAATACAACATCTCCAAATTATATCCAATAAAGTTGGCACAATGTTCTGACATTGAGATAGGCAGATCTTGAACACCTGCTTATTCTGGTTAAGAGTGTGATCTATGTTGGAAATAGCAGCCTTCTACAAGCCTCCTATACTAGTTATTTGTTATGTATATACTTGTGATTGCTTATTGTAGTGTATGTATATATTGGTATGCAATTTTCCTCTTAACTCTATGTTTTTTGAGGTTGTGGGAGGGACTACAGGCCATGTGACCAGATCTGGGACTATTCAGATTGAGACTCTGTTTTAGAAGTCAGGTTTGCATCAGAAGCAGTGCAGTACAGTTTAGATGTAAAGTCAGTGGCATATGCTGCAGTGTGTAGTCGGTCTGTATTGAGTCAATGTTCAGTAATGTATTAGACTCAGAGGCAGACCAAGGTAATTTTAAATGGTAGGCGAAAATTATTCCCCCCCCCAAAAAAAACCCAAACTTGGAGCAGGCACAGAGGCTGAGTTACCAGTCGGCACGGAGGCGGAGTTTCCAGCCGGCGGCAGTGCGCCCCTGTGGATCTGGTGCTCTCGGTGGGCGCCTACTCCGCCTAGTGCGTTAATCCGTCCCTGATTAGACTGAAGAGTGTGTTAATTTGCATGCAACAAAGAAGGGACTGGAACAGAATGCTTTAGAGAACTTACTTTTTAAAATCCCAACCAATAAGAAATGTACCCGTATGCTATCATCATCATTATTATTATTGTGTCAAAAAGTATTACATAGTTGCAATGTTACCGAACAATTTAGAACAGCCTGGCCCATAGGGGGCAGAGGCCCAGAAATACCCCTAAAATGAGGATTTCAGCAGAACCCCTAGTGAGTTTTTAAAAGCAATCTAAAAATCCCTTTCCCAAATGATCTCACCAGAGGAGTCCGGAAGAAGATGCCACTGAAGCTTTTATTCTTATCAGCTGAGAAGGATGAGCACAGCAGTATCCTTGTTGCAAAGCAGTCATAAAGTTACATTGAAACTACATGCCATTTTATAAGGTTACAGATTCAAATTTCCCACTTCCCGCCCCCAGACCAGCTTTGTGTTGATTGGATGGAATCCCTGGGGCAGCTGGAGTTTGGTCCAATAGTGAAACAGTGCCACTTCTGTTCTGGCGAATGGAGAGCGAGGAGCAGGAATGTGTTCAAAACAAAGCAGCTGGAGTTTCCTTGAGTAGATTTGTCCATATGTTAATGAATCCATGCCCCTGACCTTTCGGGTAAGAGAAAAGTATTTTGTTCTTCTATGGGAAATGGTAACTGCCCTTAATGACCTCTTCCTGTTGACAAGAGATCACTACAAATCTTTTCATGAGAGTTTCAGTCTTTTGAATGGTAAACAAGTGAAAAAACTGTAGCCATGTGCCAGTTTCCGAGGCTAGCAGAGGTGGCCGTTTATGAAATATAGAAATAGTTTTGCCTATTAATCAATAGCCCAAAGGTAGATGAATATCAGAAGCCTTTGTCTATTGATTAGCAGAAACCAATTTTGGCCCAAGGGGAAAGACCCTTTTGGAAAAGGCTGGCTCCTGCTATTATCATGCAAATGAGGCTAGTGGAGAGGTGATTGAATCAGCTAACAGCTGGCAAGGCTCGCCCCAGGCAGCTGGCTAAAGGTAAACAGTGGCACTTTCATATTTTTAAAATTACATACATGGGGAAAACATGAGGGGAGATACATTGGGGTTTATGGGAAAAATATACCATCCTGATCACCCTTGCCTACCCACCAAAAAGATACATAGTTTATTAGATTCATAAAAGATAGCCCAAGAGAAAGGGGTCCTAGACAGAAAGGGAAAAAAGCTTTGGGAATGAGCAAAAGTCCATAAGAGTATTGCAAAACGAAAATAACTGGGTGTATTCATAAAGTGTGGGTTACAGAGGCATTGTCATGTGGGACCATGGGGCCATGGGAATAGCCTTAGGTTCCCATGCGGGGGACAGAGAGGGGATTATGGGATCACTTCCAGCCTGGTGTTCTTGGGAAAACTATGAATCCTTTGGTTTTAAACTGTCTTCTACAGAGCCCAAGAGATGGGGGGGTCACCTCCGATGTCAGTAAAGTAATCCTCTTGGGTTGGAAAGATTAGCCATTTACAATAAACGTTGCCCAGGGGATGCCCAACTGAATTTACTCAGTCTTCAAGGAGGCTCTTGCTGTGTCCTGTTTGCTGAATACATGAAGTTTGTAAGTAAATCAACTATGTTATAAAGACTACCTATTTTTGGTCTCTTGAGAGCATGATTTAAAAGCAATATATTTTATGGGAGCGTAGATTTTGGGGGGGGCAACTGATATAACACTTCTGAAGATTGGCTATATTTTTTTGTGCATTGGCATATCTTTGTTCTTAACAGTTCAAAGTAATAATCAGGTATATCAGTCTAACAACGGAAAAACCTAATTTGCCTTGCATGAGTGGATATTTATTTACCACTAAGGAGAAGATTCACTCAAACAAGTATTTAACTCTTATCAGGAAGATCATACTTTACAAAAGGGTTATGATTCTTCTAAATATTGTGAATGCCAATTAATCTCCAAAAGGGTGATGTTTCCAAAAGGTTCTGGAGATTTCTGGTTTCTCAAAAGGTTATGATCTCTAAAAAGTCATACCTTTCTAAAAATATATACCAAGAGAGTCTTTGCTTTGCTAGTATTGTACAACTTTTCTTATAGCAGGAGTAGGCAAACTGGATTCAGAAGGCTGAACGTGGTTTCCCATGGCTATTTTTTATAGAAGTCTTTCCCTTCCAAAAAAAGCCACCAAAATACTATTTATACTCCTGGAAGGCACCAGGTATGGCAGTTTTATGGTAAAATGGGGGGGGGGGGGCACACATACCAACCAACCAAATTTCCATTAGGTTTTGAGGGTGAAAATTTGATTCTTCTAAGCAGTCTTCTGCTTCAAAATATATCCATAAGCAATGGGGGAGATAGCAAACCAATCATCCAAGTTACTCATTCATTTATTCATTTTGTCTCCTTAAATCAACAATTTCCCACAAATGTAATTAAAGAAAATAAAACAATACAGAATAAATATGTGAAACAAGTCAAGGTTCAGCACAATATGTTTTGTTTATAATGGACATTTACTTAACTTTCAGCAGTCAACAAATATTTGGGAATACTTCCAATATAATATTTTGTATCTATGGAACGCTCCTGAAATAATTCCAATGCGTGTGCTATTGTGAAACCATTTTGGCAGAGTGCTTCATAATGTTGCTGGTTTCTATGACTGTTTGGGACCAAACTAGATGTCTATATTAGCGTCTGCCCGCTTTTCATGTGAGTTAAGAGTGATATGATATTAATGCGGTTTGAATAGCAACAGGTCAATTTTTCTTGTAATGTGTAGTATGCAAAATTTTGAGACATCTTTTGAATGGCAATGATCATGTTTGGATCACATGTGGTGGAGGCTCCTTTTAAACATAGGCTGGATGGCCATCTGTCGGGAGTGCTTTGAATGTGATTTTCCTGCTTCTTGGTAGGGGGTTGGACTGGATGACCCACAAGATCTCTTCCAACTCTATGATTCTATGATTCTACATGAGTTAAGAGAAAAAATTCATTCTTGAATCCTGCTGTCATATTTTTAAAAAAACCTTCTTCTTGTAGAGCAGATAAGCAATTAGCACCCAGAGTGAAGTGGCCAGCAGATGCTGAAAGAGTGGTTCGGCGTGGGAGGTCTCATACTTCATCTCCCACTTGAAAGGGAAAGAAGTCCCCAGCAGGGAGCTTGCAACGTAGATGAGGATCGAATTCATGCCTGCATATTTGTGGGAAAAACAAAACAATTAGGATGTTCCCAGGTGGAGAAGTTCACATAATCTTCCAGTGACATTTTGTATATTTTAAGCCTAACCTATTATACTGCCCCCACATTTCCTTATGTGGTGTTAATCATCACAATCTTTTCATGTGTGAGAGAAGCTTTTGGCCTATTCAACAAGTGATACTGGCTCTAGGATTTCTTCAATACCACTTTGAAAGTGCATTAAAATGATCAGTGTAGATCATTGGTTCCAAACCTTTCTTTAACCAGGGACGACTTTGACCAGGGACCATTTTGACCAGGGACCACTCCCCAACATTAGTACCTTTTTAAAAAATTAATAATTTTAATACATTGTCTTAAGTACATTGATTCTCTTAAGTTGCATACATACATCAATACATTCCATACTTTTGTATTTCACACTTAATTCATTACATCAACTATATAAATGCATATATATCTTATATCTTATCATATTCACAGTCTGTGTCCCCATCCCCTTCTGAGCCACTTCAGCCACTTTAGCCTTCTCCTTCCAAAATCTCATTTCTTCTTGTGGAGGTAACTTCCCATCTACTTCTTTTAAACCATGCTCGATCAATTTACCCCAGACTTCATCAAAGTCATTTACCTTCCGCACCCCCTTTCTAACTTTTAACCTACATGTCCATTTATCATTTATTGCTAATTTCCATAGTTCTTTATACCATTCTTCAATTTGTATATTTATCTTGTCTTTCCAGTTCCTTGTTATCAACAACTTTGCTGCAGTTAACATATTATTTATTGCATCCTTCTCTGTTTTCCCTAACTCCAACATTAGTACCAAAAGGATTAGGAATCAGTGTTTGGTCAACTTTAGATTCGGTTTGGTTATTTGGAATACTGATTCAGAAAATTGCATTGGACAGACCACCTCAGCTCTAGTTTTTGATGCAGAATGCATGCCATCCAGTAGTTGCCATCTGCTACAGGGCCAAAAGATGAAGGGAGGTAATATACTAGTATTTTCTGTCTATATCCATGAGTACTAAATGTCAAGAGGCATTCAATCTTCCATAGGTTTGAAAGAAGGCTAAAACTAAATAGTAGCCATACTGACATTAGCAATATTTTTCAAAAGCATCCTCAACCATTTCCCCATGGGGCAAAAGGTATAACAAAGGGACAGATGTTCCACAGAGAACATATATTAAGGAATCAGGACTGTCTCCACTAATCCTGGGCAACTGGAAGATATTCTCTAGTGAGGCTGTGGATGACAGGCAATTGATTTAGAGAGCCTGAATATAATATACAGTGTTCAGCAAATGATCAGCCGTGCATACTTTCAAGCAGCTTTACGGGGACTGATGAGGGCAAAAGCCTAGCTACTTGGATACCTGAATTATGACCTATTATAGGCATAAGCCATTTGGCACTGCAGCTTCATAAATTACAAGACTGTATCCCTGAACAAACACATAATTAAGTAGAGATGGACAGGTGGCTGCAGAGGAAGTTGTAAGACTGTGCAAAATACAGAATGATTTACTCTTGACTTCTACCAGGTATACTCTGCTTTGAAAAGTAGCATCACATGTTAATGGCTACAGTTACTTCAATTAATCACCAAGCAGCCTTTCTGGGCGTTTGGAACTGATGGCCTGCAATTCTTACCCAAGTGATTAAATCTGTGTTTTTCAACCTTTTTTGAGCCGCGGCACATTTTTTACATTTACAAAATCCTGGGGCACACCACCAACCAAAATGACACAAAATTACACTCTAACACAGTAATACATATAGTTAATATGTTTTAAATGTATTTATACACTCAGTGTGAAACCTGGGCCTGTTTCGATGAACACAATATATATATATGACTTCTCACATATTTCTACATGGCTATCATGTCTTCTCTCAGCCTTCTCTTCTTCAGGCTAAACATGCCCAGCTCTTTAAGCCGCTCCTCATAGAGCTTGTTCTCCAGACCTTTGTGAAATTTCACCCTGAGTAAAACTTGCTTCCAGTTAACTATGGATGTCATGAAACTGTTATAAACAGTTCCTTGGGGGAGGACTATCAAAAGATCCAGTAAAATAGTAAAAAAAAACCCCCCACATTTCCAAGCGGAGAGGCTCAATTTGTTTCTTGGAAACCTGTGAGGGGGCTGCTAGGATGGGGGAGAGTGCCAATTTCCCACGGCACACCTGATGATCGCTCACGGCACACTGGTTGGGAAACACTGGATTAGATGATATAAGTACAAAACATCCTAATTATTAACCCACGTATTAGTTACTTTTTCTGTCCTTCTGCAGAAAAGGGCAGCATGCAACTTCTTAAAAAGGGAGGCTGATAAAATGTAATAGTTAAAAATAAACTGAAATGAAGTTAGCCTATAAAACACACATTTAATAAATCATTAAAAATAGCACAATGATCATAATCAAAAGTCACAGCAAGACTGGGCTTTGAAAATAGAAATATTTCACCTTCTGGCAGACGCCAAGCAGGGAAGAAAATAAAATGTAATTTTGGCAACTACTGCTGAATTAAAATAGCTTAACTGTTTTCAGTTGCCGGGTGCAGTCGTTTTACTTGAAAATGACTGTATATATGTAGGGAAGTTGAGATTATTAAAACCTGTGAGCTCTCTGTTCTATTTTTCCCCAGAGGATGCTGCATTTTGGGAGGTGCCCCCAGGTCCTGCATTATCTGCCATTAACATCAGTGCAGAGCTATGATTGGAACATTATACTGTTGTTCATTGTGCCAATCAAGGACCACAGTAAGCCATGGCTGCAGTCTCTTACCTGGAAAAATGAAAGGCTGTCCTCCCCACCATTTTTTCACATCAATAACATAAAACATGATTCCCAGCAAGACAAAGGAAAAGCAGCTCAAGGTAGTGACAAAAGATAAAGACCTGGCAAAGAAGGGAAACAGTCAAAAGAGTCACGAGACAAGTATACTGTTGGGCGAGAACTAGAGACCCAAGTGGGCCCATGTCCCAACTATATAACTACAGAGCTAGTAAGCAACAAGTTTCAATGCCACTTTGAACGTCATCATATGCAAGTTGTCATCCCCCCCCTCCCCTGGTTTCTACAAATTTCTGAAACAGTTCATAGACAAAGTACTACAGAGCTCATCAGTGAACTATGCCAGAAGTGTGGAGAAATGGTGGGAACTGAAGTCAGGAAGAAATCATTTTCTAAGCTCCTGATGTGGCTGGAAATGGGAGAAAGCCCTTAAAAACACATGGGATCTGTCAGATTCATCCATGTTGACTTGTTTCAGTGATGTGGAAGAATGGACATTTCTATTCTCAACTTCTTTTACAAAGTCATGTATGAGCCTGGAACAGTAATTTTTTTTAAAAAATAATGCAAACCTAAGGAATAGTGCAATTGTAAGATATTAGGGCTGTGCAAAATTTTATTTGTGCCTCATTTGTCATATATATATTGTAAGATTCATACATATGACTCCATATTACGAAATGCGAGGGACACTCGGGCAAAAAAAGTTAAGATTCGAAATGCTGACTTATGACTTTTGTAAATGGCTCTAGGCAGGGCCGTAGTAATTTTGATTCGGGGGGGTGAGTTTGGTTTGGGGGGCTGAGACTGGGTGGAAGAGGGTCTACCCTAGCAAACCCTTTGTATTGTTATCCCAATAACCCCATGAATGTGGGATATAATGAGCATTGTGATCAGATCATGATATGAATAAGCATAACAGTTTAAATAATGTACCAGTAAGGCCTTTTCGTGGACCACCCTGAGAATTTCGGGGGGCTGAAGCCTCCTTAGCCCCCCCCCTGGCTATATGCCTGGCTCTAGGTCTCCATCGTGGGTGCTACTTCTGCCCCCAAAGGGAAGAGTTTGGTTCCCCCAAAGGGCTCTGAGGAGGATGGTGAGGCCAGAATAGAGGGAGAAACCCTGCTCTTTCCACAAGAGGCTGGTGAGGGAGACCTGGGGCAGGCTGGTGGAAGGGAGGGATACCTGGCTGGATGGCCACCAAGGAAGAAGCCCCTTCGGCACATGGTCAGCCCAGAGAGATATAAGCAGAGACCACACTCACATTGAGGTTTTAATGCGGGAAGCAAGCAGAATTCTGGAAAATGTAATTTAGCGTGGGGCCTTTTGAATTCTCTACCACAGGGATGCTCACCTTCCCAAACTATATTTCCCAGAATTCTGCTTGTGTTCCACATTAAAGCCTCAATGTGTGTTATACCATTGTAGCAAGTTTCATCCCAATAGCTCTAAAAAATGAGGAAGAAAGGAGCCCCAGAAGCTCCCCCTGCACAATTACCTATAAGGTATCACCACTTTGCTTTTGCTGCATTTTCTCCTTTACGGTAATGTGGGCTTTTGAAATTGTACTTTTGCTAGGTTTTAAACTTTTTGGTTCCTTTTTAAAAAAAACCCAGTTAGGACGGTGCCTCGGGGTCTCCTCTAGAGTAAGAAGGTTCAGAGGGAAACTAAAATATACCAGAAGGAGTGTCTGTTTTAAGAACTATGCTTTTGGTCTCCTCTAGAGTAAGGGGATTGGGAGGGAAAGTAAATCATGCCTTAAGAATGATGCATTGTGTCTCCTCTAACAGGATGGTTGAGGCAGGAGGAAGCAATCCTGTGTGATGGGCGTAAGTAAATTATCTGTCTTTTAAAAAAATGGAATCCTATGCAAAGAAGACAATTCTACATGCAAGATGATGATTTCCCCCACTTTTTCCTGTTTTCCACAGCTTGATTTGTTGAAGTCCCTTGAGTGTCGTTTAAGAGAAGAAAGTAGGGTATAACAACAACATCTCAGGAAAGGACTATGGAAAATAACTTCTAGAAGATAACCCATTTCTGTTGCCTGCTGTTGTCTTTGAAGAACAGCCTATTTTCATTGCTTACTGTTACGTTGGGGAAATAACCCATTATGATACTTGTTTCTCATTGAGAGAGGAACATAGATCTTAAGGTCTTCTTCTAAGGCCCTTCTCTATACAGAAAAAGCAAGACTGAATTGGGTGCTTGAAAACAGACCTAATCCTGGGACTCTTGATGAATTTACTGAATGTAAAGCACCTGTTTTGCCTCTTGATCACTGTCTGTATGAACTGAACCATGGCCTTAAGGTCAAAGCTCAATAGCTCGCCTACCTCCTTTCTCTTCAAAAGGCAGAACAGGAGAGGAGTGTTATTCCCAGGCTCTATGAGCTGTGTAAAGAACATGTGAAGTACATGAGGCCCGTGCTTGAAACCCTCCAATTGTCCCCATATACAGTACTTTGCCTCACAAGTCCTCACCAGAACCGTATAACTTTGTAAAAGCCAACAATATCTAAAATCAGCAAAAGAAAAGAAAAAAAAGAAAAGAAACCAGAAGTGATGTGGTCACATTGGACATACAGGTGAAGCTTGCCGGGTGTGTGTGTAAAAATGTCCCCACCTTCCTCTGCAGCTACTCAAAGGGATAGATGGGCCAGCCTAAGAGGAGAAATATGGACAACAAGCCACAGTGTACTTTCAGGCAAAAATTGTTACCAGCCCTCTACGTTTTCTCTCTTTTTCTTTTGGCAGAAAAGGTTCAAGTATATCATATAGCTAAGCCACATCTCTTCTAATCCACGAAGTACTTTGTCTATGCGTTGAAACAAAGCAAATGGCTGAATTGCCTTCATTTCAAAAGAAGCCATTTCCCTTCAGCTCAAACAGCCATTGTCTATTGCAAAAAATTTCCTGCCCTTCCTTAAGACCCAATCAACCAGACAGTTCATTTGCATACTGCAAGGGCTATAAGTAAGTAGCTATTGATTTTTCACTTTTCCTCGAAAACCATCAAGTGCTTCATCCAAGTGTTTCATCCTCTTTGATAAGCACCATAAAAAAGGGCAGGAGATAATGGACAGGCTCATTGGAAGCTCTCTAGGTGTTCAAAACGAGTTAACTCTCCATTAAGAGCCATTGAATTTATCAGGATTTCTTAAGAACATGAAAGAGACGCTGCGCTTTCGTACCTTTCACTTGTGCTTAGTTTAAAAATAGAAGAAAAATCCAAGACTTTTGAGAGCAATGCCACTGACTCACAATAAAACACAGGGTTTAGTATCAACATTATTATGCAAGTATCCATAAAAAGAGCACATTCATACAATATCAGCCTATCATTCTGGAAAAATGAATGCCTTGTACTCATATCCAATCATCAGGATCACAATGTTGCAGGCAGCTGTATGGTTGCATCTGGAATGGAATGTGACATGGTCCTGAATGATTACATGTGATCACATGATTATATGTCACATTATAATAATATAATAAAACTTTATTTCCCAGAGGGGACTCGGAGCGGCTTACATTAGTGATCCCCCAGGATATAGTGTAATCCAAACTAATCAATTATCACAACTATCAACATGGGAATCCACAGCCATGTTGCTATCCACTATCACTGCATGGAATTGCCATTGTGGCGCACTGGTTAGAGCATTAGAGGAGGAAATATGAAATGCAGGTCCAATCACAACTGTGCAACCTTGAGTCACTTGCTGAGATAAGTCATTCACATCACCTTGATCTCACTGGAGGAAAGGATAGATTATGAATTTAGCAAACAAATATATACTCAGTAACTGAGAGCAAGTCTGAATCTTAACAAAAGCCTGATCAATACTTTCCATTTTGGAAAGAAATTCCGAAGTGGAAAAGTAATAAAGATACAGAATGGTCAGGCACAATCCCATGTGCCAAATGTGCATAGAAATCAGTCCCTTAACACTGTTTCTGCAAAGCATTTGTTACATGCATTTTGGAGAGCTTGGAAATGTTATTGGTTAGAGTGGCTGGGTAATTATAGATTGAAGGCCAAATAAATACCTTTTTCTTATCTCGCCATACGTCCATGTAATATGTATTTAAGTCAACACATTATTTGTTTACAGTACAAGGAGGGATCCAATGCTTACATGATTCATTACCAACTCAGCTAAAACTTGCACACCATCTCACCACACAATGCTGTTCCACTGAGTTAGTCATCATGTTCAAGATGAGAGTCATCATCATATAATGGGAGATCAGGTGATGAGTATAGATAAAACAGTTCAGGGAAAATATGAGAATGAGGGGACGCGAAGCAATAAGTATGCTAAAGTCAAATAAGGTATAGTGGGTTGTCTGATTGCAAGTTCTGAGCAAATTCGGTTGTGACTTGCATCAATTAAATGTATCCAGAGGATGTGAAAGCACTTACCAGAGATTTTTATTGATGGGGATGAATCCTTCATTTTGTGTACATTTGGTTAGAATGGCAGAGATAAACCCCTTAAGGCAAAGGGAAAAAAATATCAGAGAACAGATCAATAATAAGTAACAAGGAAAGGCTATCTAACTCAAAAATCACAGGGAAAGGGAGGAGAGGAAGGAACAGATTCTCTGCCAAGTTTTAAGTGTTTCCATTGATTAATTAATCAAAATATGCCTTACAGAGCATACAACTTTATCCAAGATTCTGATCTGAGCAATGATTGTTTTATTTTATTTCATTTACTCAAGAAAAGCCTTTTCCAAAAATTGGATTAGCCTATATTCATGAGCCTCAGCATTGCAAGAGAAATGCTTCTAGCATTGGTTTGCCTGTTTAGCAAAAAGGATTTTTGGAGCTGTATTTTCCCCTAAACAACCCCAGTCCTTTCCCATGTTTTTTTCCCCAAAGTACAGACTGATAGACAGTAATATCATCATTATTTTTTATGATTATAATGATTATGATTTGCTTTATTTTTATCCCATCTTTCTCCTCATAGGGACTCAAGACACCATCATGGAGGAGACATGACTCTTTTTTTTATAGAAAATCTTTATTACATTTTCCTTTAAAAACATAGAGCATTTTTGACACAACCGAAGTGAACTGGGTCCCGACCCCAACCTGGGCCCGGCTACATCTCCTGTCACGTTGTTTCCTTGTGTCGAAAACGTCTCAGTAGGGGGTGGGAAAGGAAAGGGGGAGGTGTGGTGGGTAAGAAGGGGGAAGGGGGAAAGGTAAGGAAGGGGGTGTATAGAAACAGGAATTTAAAAAGAAAAAGGGTGGTGGGGCAGAACTACAACAAAATTTTTCATTCCTCTCTATTATTTCCCATTTTTCGAAGGTCTCTGAGATGGTTCGGGCTAACAGGAAGTACCTTATCTTTAATTACTTCCTTCTCCCTTTTTTTTCCCCTCCCTCTTCTTTTCCGGTGGGCTATCTACATGTTGTTTTGCCGGTTCACTTTTAGTTATACATTAAATCAAAATCAAAATCATATTCCTTTTTACAATATTTTACAAAAATTTCATAGCTTTTCTTTTGTGACTCTTCTTTTTTGAGATTTTCTCTCAATCTGTCCGTCATTCTTTCCATTTGGATAGTGTCCACTACCTTAAGAATCCACTCTTCTTTTGTAGGACCTTCCGCAGATTTCCAGTGTTTCGCGAAGATCATTTTCGTAGCTGTTGTAATCAAAATAAAAATATTTTTTTCTACTTTGTCCATTTTGGGGTCGACTATCCCTAAAAGAAAGTTTTCTGGCTTCTTACTTACATTTTTCCCCAACATTTTTATCAATTCCCTATGTATCATAGCCCAGAACTTTCTGGCTCTCTTACATAGCCACCACATATGGAAGTATGTTCCGCTTTTTGCCTTACAATGCCAACAGTGTGGATTGGGTGTCTTATATATTCTGGCGATCTTTTCCGGGCTAGGTGCCATCTATATAATATTTTCACCCAGTTTTCTTTATAACTTTGGCTATATGATATATTTACATTTTTCCTCCATATTGCCTTCCATACCTCCGGTTTTATAATATAGCCGATATTTCTAGACCATTTTATTACGTGATCCTTCCCTTGTGCTTGTTTCCTCTCCCATTCTTGAAGTATTTTATATATTTTACTTATTAATTTTTGCTTCTTATTTAATAATATTTCCTCTAAATCATTATATTGATGGCTAAAGCCTGTTTTTTTTGTCTTCCTTATATATATTATTTATCTGAAGATATGGGAACCAACTCAATTTTTTACTCTCTTCGTCTAACTGTTGTCTAGATTTTAACACAAAATCGTTTCCGTCCCAGTAGAGTAGCTCCTTATAAGATATCCATTGATTATCCTCAAGCTGTCTAATCCGAAAAGCCTCAATTGGAGACGTCCACATTGGTATGGTGTTCTTTTTTATTTTATAGTATTTTTCCCATACTTTTATAAGCGTACTTCTTATATAATGATCTTTAAAACTAGAGTCTATTTTGATTTTATTATAACAGAGGTATGCGTGCAAACCGAATTTTAAATTAAACCCTTCCAAGTTCAATAGCCTGTTATTGTCCAGACAGAGCCATTCTTTTAGCCATAGTAAACAATTCGCATAAAAATATAATTTTAAATTTGGGACTCCCAGTCCTCCATTTTCAGCTCTTTCTTGCATATATTTTAGCCTAACTCTAGGCTTTTTCCCGGACCATATAAATTTGGATAGTATTCTGTTCCATATATCCAATTGTTTATCATTTTTAATTATAGGTAATGTATTAAACAGGAAATTTATCTTTGGAAGAATAGTCATTTTAACAGCCGCGATTTTTCCAAGTAGAGATAAATTCAATTTCTCCCACTTAACTATGTAAGTATTTTTGTATAATTGTGAATTTTTAGGGGTTAAATGTATCCCTAAATATTTGACTTTATTTGTTATTGTGATACCCGAGATATTTTGTAATTCCTGTTTGTCTTCTTCTTTCAAATTCTTTGTTAATATTTGCGTTTTTCCCCTATTTATTTTAAAGCCCGAGCTTTTTCCGAAATTTTCTATTATTTTCAACCAATGCATTATCCTATTTTTTGGATCTTCTAAAATTTGAACTAAATCATCTGCGAATGCTTGTATTTTTATACTTTCTTTTTTAATCTCTAATCCCTTGATCTCTTTATCTTGTCTTATCTCTTCTAATAATAATTCCAAAACCATAATAAATAGTAGGGGAGACAAGGGCCACCCTTGTCTCACCCCTTTTTGAATAGTTATCTTCTCTGGTTTTTTGTTATTTATTATAATTCTTGTATACTGTTCAGTATATATAGCTGAAATAATATTCTTAAACTGGTGGCCCATGTCCAGTTCCTCTAATAACGTGGAAAGAAAATACCAATTTACCCTGTCGAACGCCTTTTCGGCGTCGACGAAAATAAAGGCGACCTCCCTATCTATGATCTTATCGTAATATTCTATGGCATTTAATAATAGTCTTACGTTCGTATGTAAGTGTCTTCCCGGGAGAAAACCGTTCTGGTCTCTCTTAATCCATCTGCATAAAAATAACTTTAATCTTTCCGATATAATTAACATAAAAATTTTATAATCGATATTTAATAACGATATCGGTCTATAGTTTGCGGGGTCTAGAGGATCCTTTCCGGGCTTATGTATTAATACCGTGTTTGAATCTTTCCATGATTCAGGGAGTATTGCTTTATTTAGAATATCGTTGAATACCTTTAAGAGTATATCTATTATTTCTTCCTGAAAAGCTTTATAATATTCTGCCGAATATCCGTCTGGTCCTGATGATTTCCCAATTTTTATTTTGTTTATTGCTTTTTTAATTTCTTCTTTTGTTATGGGTATATTCAATTTTTCCCTGTCTACTTCCGTAATTTTTTCTAATTTCTTTCCAGAAATATACTCTTCCACTTCCTCTGGATTTATATTTTCTTTCTCATACAATTTAGAAAAAAACGTTTCAAATATTTTTCTAATTTCTTCCTCTTTAGTATATTCATTTCCTCCTATCTTCAACCTTGTTATCATACTTTTTTTCCTTTTTTCCTTTAACTGCCACGCTAGCAATTTTCCTATTTTATTTGCTGATTCAAAGTATTTTTGTTTGCTAGCTCTTATGTTCTTCTCAATTTTTTCCATTTCATATACCTCCAGTTGTTTATTATATACTTTTAATTCATTTATCTTCTTGTTATTTGGTTCTGATTTTAAAATTTTCTCTGCATCCGCTATTTTTTTAAGTAATTCATTGGTTTTTCTGAGGATACCTTTTTTCCTAATGGACTGTTGTTTAAGAAAATAGCCTCTCATAAAAGCTTTGCTCGTGTCCCATATTATATTAAATTTTTGGTTGACTTGGCAGTTTATTTCGAAAAATTCTTTTAGTATTTTTTTACTCTCCTCCAAAAAATTTTCATCCTTCACCATAAATTGTGGAAATCTCCAATAGAACTCCCTCTCTTCGTTAAATAATTCCATCTCAATCTGACTGTGGTCCGAAAAAAATCTGGGTAGTATCTTGGTTTTTTTAAGCTGTAAAATTAAATTTTGGGAGATCATAAAGAAATCTATTCTGGACCAAGACTGATGTCTGTTGGAGAAGAATGTGTAATCTTTATCTCTACGATTTAAGTATCTCCATGCGTCTTTCAGTTCCAAGTTTTTCGTCATGTCAAAAAAGGATTTGGGTAGTTTACCCCTCTGATCTCTACTATTTGTTTTTCCTGAACTTTTGTCCATTTGGGGATTTATAATCCCATTGAAGTCACCCATTAGAATGTAGCTATCTACCTCACATGCATTTATCTTTCTTTCAATATCTTTAAAAAAATTCACTTTGGAGTTATTCGGTGCATATATATTACATATAAGAATATTTTTATGATCCTTACTTATACTTACACCTAAGTACCTTCCTTCTATATCAGTAAATAATAGTTTAGGGTTTAACTTTGGGTCAATGTACAAAACTACTCCTTTTTTTTCCCTTGGCGGCAGCTACAAATTCACTCCCCAGTTTTTCATTTTTTAAATATTGTATCTCTGAGTCTTTGATATGCGTCTCTTGTAGTGCAATTATATTGGCCTTCTTTTTCTTTATATTATGGAAAGTTCTTTTTCTTTTAACCCCACTATTTAGTCCATTTACATTCCAAGATAAGCACCTTAGGGTCGTCATCATTAGTTGTCTCCTTCCTCTTCCTCCTCCTCTATTTCCTCCTCGTCATCATATTTCTTTCTGTTGACTTCAATTTGATCCTCCTCCGTTTCTCCCTCCTCCTTTTCTGACGTATTTCCATCATTTACCATTTGGTTTAATTCTTTGTCATCGAAAAATCTTCTTTGAGTGTCTTCTTTATTTTCTCTAGGGCTGCCTCTTAACTCTTCACCAAATTTTTGTAGGAAATGATTGGCTTTTTCTTCGGATGTGATCCAATATTGTCTTCCTCTATAAGTAATCATCAGGCCTTCTATTTTTTCCCATCTGTATCTAATTTTATTTCTTTTTAGTATATCCGTTAGGAAATAATATTTTCTCCTTCTCTCCATGATTTCCGGTGGCATCTCCTTCAAAATCATTATTTCCTTGCCTTTGTACTGTCCATTTCTATTTTTCTTCCAACGTAAAAGGTCGTCTCTGATACTTTTCAGTGTATAAGTTGTTATCACATCTCTGGGCGTTTTATTTCTCCTAGAGTATGCCGAGTTAATTCTGTATACCCTATCTATCTTTCCATCTAGGTAGGTCTCGGGTGTGTCCAAAATCTTTGCTGTTATGGCTGTTATTATTTTTAATTTTTCTTGCTCTTCCTCTTCTATCCCTCTAAAACGTATCTGATATTCCCTCTGTGAATATTCTAACTGTAGGTGTCTATCTTCCATTTCATTAATTTTTGATTCTGTTTCATTTACTTTCTCCATGTTAACTCTTTGTTTTTTCTTTAAATCATTACAGTTCTTCTTTAATTCTCCTATTTCTTCTTTCATTTCATTCATCTTCGTATTCATCTCTTGTACGTCTTTTTTCATATCTTTCATCTCACCTTTTATATCTTTCAGATCTCCTTTCAATTCATCTTTCATTTTTTTTCTGTCTTCGTCCCCTCTTTGTATAAGTTTCCTAATGTCTTTCATTTCTGCCAGCAAGTCTTTTAGGACACTCTCTCCGTATCCTCCTATCCCAGCTCCAGAATTCCTACGTACTGCTTCCATTTTCTTTTCCTTTTCTTGGCGTCCTCTTGTAGCCATGTTGCTCATCTGCTTTATTTTCTCACCAGTATTATTCCCTCAGAGTATATTCAGATGTAATCAGGATGTACTCTGTCGATTTTTGACTTTTTTTTATTTGTTTGTTGTTATTATTATTGTAATATGCTTTATTCTTCACCTTACCAATTTATTATTTCTTTGCTTGCTGTGAATTCCTGTATGTCTTGTCCTTGTTGATGTTATGGGGGGGGGGTTTCCTATCTGGTATTCCCCACTAAGCTTATCTTTCCTTAGTATTTCTTGATCTTCCTTAATCTTCCTTTCTATCTCTTCAGTAGCTATCTTCTGCCAATTCCTTCACTCCTTCGTTTCTCTCCTCCTTAAATTTCTTTTGGTTCGACGCCTTGTTTATTCTCTTACGTCTCTCCGCGCTCAGATAGTTTCCCCCTCTTCCTTAATCTCGTCTCTCCCCCTTTGTTCCCACTTTACCTTCGTCACTTAATTGGTTTTGGTCAATGTCTGTAGCCGTTCTTTCGCTTGCCGTTTGCCGCTATTTTCACCTTCTGTACTTTCGTACCTCTATATAATCTCCTTCTTACTCGTTTCCGGTTCCGGGTTTCCCAGATTCTGTTTTTACACCGCTTTTCTGTAATCTTCTCTTTAGTAGCTCTTTGATACCTCCGTAGGCCACTACGTCACTACGTCGTTTATGCCGTCACTACGTCGCCGGCGTTGACCCGCCTCCTCCTCCAACCGCGCCGCTTTTTAAAGTGAGATAGCCCTTTATCTTGAAGTCAATTTCTTATTTTCTTTAATGATGTTTCCTTACTTTCTGCCTCCTTCCCCTCCTCGTTCACCTTCCAAGCTCTTCTTTTATCAATCTTCTTTCGCCACTTTTACAGTTCTGCCCGTGTGCAGGTCCGGCGGACGGAGAGTTCCTCAGTCGTTTGTCTGAGTTGCCGGAGAGTGTTTCCTTCGGGTCTTCTTCGCCCTTGCCTCTCTCTATCCCCCTTGAGGGGGGGTCAAGTGGGACACTGGGGACTGGGTTAGACCCTGGCCCTTTGAGTCTTTCACCTCAGACTCTATGGGGGGATTTTACCTCCCAAACACTCTCAAACGGCTTCGTCCCAGGGAGCTTCCCTGAAACGCGTCCTCTCCCTCCTCTTGCCGGAACCGGAATCCGAGGAGACATGACTCTTGTTGGGATCCTATTGTAAACCTTTAGTACAGTAGTAAGCAACAGCTGTTCCCTAGAGTAAATCAGGTGTGAAAAGGGTTTTTCTTTCTTTTAGGAAGTCTCAGTGAACATTTTATGGAGAGACTGTTGGTGAGAAATTGACCCCCCACCAAAAAAAAGATGAACTCAATACAAGTTTCAAAGCCAGAATATGAATTTTATTATGTATTATTTACATTATATTAAAATTTGCAATATCAAAGCAGCACTTTCCTGATGGTCTGCAATAGATTTCATTTTCAGTAGCCCAGCTGGAAACTATACATTCTGAATGGGATTAGTTAATCTCTTACCAAAGTAATCCCCAGGAGAACTGAAAAGGAAATGTATGCCCACAAGGCCAGAACAATGAGTCTAACTCAAAATCCCCTAACGAAAGGAGATACACTCCATGCTTCAAAACTATACATCTCTGATTATGCTTAAAATATAATTTATAATATACACATGGTTATAACCCTCTTGATGTGTTATATTAAAATAAAGTAAGATGGGTTGGAGCAAGGAAACATATTTGTATAGATACAGTCCAGCGCATTTGAAAAAATCTTGAACAAAATATTCTGCTTGTGTACATAATGTCTTTGGGGGGGGTTGCTGTCTGCCCACCTACTGTGAGGTGAGTCCAGCAAGGAAAAACAATGTCAACCCAAAAAACCTAATTACTGTCAACAAAAACTTCAGTCTCCTGAGGGAATCCGGAGATGACATGCTACCAGAGTCCAACAACATTTACAATTTATTTAATCATATTTGCATAACAGTCCTATTGTGCTCTATGGCTCACCATTTATACAAACTGGGCTTTGTCAATAAACACATCATGGACTGTTTTACATACTGATTCACCATATGTTTGCTTGCCTGTCCCCTCTCCAGGTGGGCTTTTCCAAATGACCCTGTCTTCAAGCCTACAAATGACAGTTGTTTATTTTTTTTCCACCATGGAGGAGACCCCATTGACCCCTGATGTCATGAGGATCTCCCAGTCAACAAGGACCAATCAGAGGGCACTGGGACTTTGAATGGCTTTCAAAGGGGATAAAATGCCATGCACAGTATTGCTTAGTTGTTGTCTGATCTTTTTGAGCAGATACAGACATCCTTTCAGGCCTGAAAGTAATAAACCTCTGTTCCTGTTGCCTTCAACCCAGTTTGTATGTCTTTATCTGGCTGGCATTGTAGTGGGTCCTCTACCCGCTTCTTAATGGGTAGCTGAATTTTGGCTTCAAGACTAGACTAAACATTAACATTAGCTAATATATATTAAGTAAAATGAAATCTGCCACAAATTGTTGCCGTGCCTAGTCACCCCTCTACATTAATTGGAGTTAGTTGCACAGGAAGCCCATGAAAGTGAAAAAGTGAAAATCAAAACTTGTCAATTTCTATCTGAGTGAATCCCTCTCTAGGAATCTCTAGGTCCTCTAGCACAATATCCATAAGAAAGTAACCCTAGAGCTGCCCTTGGAGAGCTAGAGATAATATTTTAATCAGATCTGCAAATAATCAAATTAACAGAAGTCAAACCTGCAAATATGGAGGGTACGCTTCACATCTAGCATTTCCTTTTTGTTCTGTGTGGCACCATTTTGTAAGAAATTATTTGGCAATTGACTATGAGCTACTCAATAAGAGTGTTTTCCTCCATTAATTCTTCTTATCTCAAATGAAGTCCATAGAGGTTTATAAAACCTTCTCCTCACAGTCTCCAACTTACAATTTTAAATAAGTTTACATTTTTTCAATTTAAAAGCTAACTTTAAAATGTTGGCTAAACTTAATAAAAAAACACACCTCACTGTTTCAGTGTTACTATTCCACTCTAACTGCCATGACAACTGTGGAGGTCTATGGCTGCTTTTCCAACTTCTTGGCTGGGCATCAAGGAATGTGGTGGTGAGGGCACAATAGGCTGGGCAGAGTATCTTTTCCGCTGCCACCATAAACTACCAGGAAGGATAGAGGCACCGGGAGGCAAGGTTGAAGGTGAACAAAAGAACAGATATTTATTTGGAAACAGCTTGTGAGAGAGATCACAGGTCCTTTGATTAGTGGTTTCATAAACAGTGAAACGGAGCGTATGGTTACTTGAACAACGATGGCACAAACTTGGAACCAATGTTACAATACTCTAAACTGTAGTCCTAGGCAATTCTGCTAAGGAATTACCCACTACCTAGTAACTCCCTGACTCTGATGCCTCACAGAGTCCTCAAAACCAGCAAAATGCTGCTAACTCCCTCCAGGAGCTAATCCCACTCTGACCTCTCCTGTCAGAGTTTAACACAGAACCCCCTACACTACCTTCTGTCTTTTAAAACGCACCCTTGTTCCTCTGTGCTTGGCCTAAGCTCCGCCCACAGACTTCTAACCAATCAGCAGGCTTCTCTGCCCCTCCCCCCAGGCTGCTTCCCAGCTCAGCCTTCTCAGGGAAATAGCTAACCTGAAAATGGCAATTCTTTTAAAACAGAACACAAAATGGCCACCACATTTAACTTGGCTTCTTCACTGAGCTTCTCCCAGGCTATAAAACAGACAGTTCGTCACAACAACATTCACTGTAATCCTGGGATTTGGAGTTTAGAGGACTGTCTGTCAGAGAATTCTAAACACTCTTTCCTAAACTGTAAATCCCACAATTCCAGAGGATACTGCCCTGGCAGTCCAAATGGAACAGCAGTATTCTAATAGTTTCGTGATTACGACCACATGATACAAAATAAGGAATATGCTTAAAAACATTTATAATACAGGTAGTGAAAATTATCTGCTCTGGTTACATCCTGTATAGACTACTGCAACATGCTTTACGTGGGGTTGCCTTTGAAGGCTGTTTGGAAGCTTCAAATGGTCCAACAGGTGGCAGCCAGGTTACTAACAGGAGCGGAGCTCAGAGAGCATACAATTCCTCTGCTGTGCCACCTCCACTGGCTGCCAGTTTGCTACCAGGCACAATTCAAAGTGCTGGCTTTAGCTTATAAAGCTCTAAATCAGGGGTGGGCAACTATTTTTTCCAAGGGGCCGCACGAGAGCCAAAAAATATTATGGAGGGCTGCACCTATTTATTTATTTACTATATTTACTACATATTACACATCATTAACAAATATTCATATATTATTAGTATTAATATCATAATTATTGTATTATAGTGTGTGTGTATATAGACATTATAATATATTGAAATTATAATATAATGTCATGGCAGATAATCCACAATATTGGCTTTGAACTGGGGGCCTTTTTACACAACTGCATAAACCAGAATATTAAGGCTGAACATCCCACAATATGTGCTTTGAACTGGTTTATCTGAGTCCACATTGCCATATAATCCAGTTCAAAGCATATAATGTGGAATTGTATTCAGCTGTGTGGAAGGGGATTCAGAATATCAAGGCTGAACATCCCACAATATGTGCTTTGAACTGGTTTATCTGAGTCCACATTGCCATATAATCCAGTTCAAAGCATATAATGTGGGGTTGTATTCAGCTGTGTGGAAGGGGATTCAGAATATCAAGGCCGAACATCCCACAATATGTGCTTTGAACTGGTTTATCTGAGTCCACATTGCCATATAATCCAGTTCAAAGCATATAATGTGGGGTTGTATTCAGCTGTGTAGAAGGGGATTCAGAATATCAAGGCAGGAAATCCCACCATATCTGCTTTGAACTGGATTATATGGCGGTGCGGACTCAGGGCCCTTTCACACAGCCATATAACCCAAATATCAAGGCAGGAAATCCCACAATATCTGCTTTGAACTGGGTTATCTGGATTATTAATAATAATAACAACAATGGGTTCCTAGAGCAGAAGGGACCTCTGAGGCCATCCAGTCCACCCTCCTTCTGTCATAAGGGAAAACACAACCAAAGCATACTTCACAGATGGCCATTCAGCCTCTACTACTACTAATAATAATATTAATAATAATAACAACAATGGGTTCCTAGAGCAGAAGGGACCTCTGAGGCCATCCAGTCCAACCTCATTCTGCCATAAGGGAAAAACACAACCAAAGCATACCTCACAGATGGCCATTCAGCCATCTTGAACCAAACTTGGCACACTGAACTTTCATGAGACCAACACAAAGTACTGAAAGGGTTTGCTCTGCATTTACCTTGGGAGTTGTAGTTCACCTACTTCCAGAGAGCACCTCTCCCTAGCTGCGTTTCTGTGGAAGGGAGAAGGAAGGAAAGGGAGAAGGGGGGGGGGAAGAAACAGGAAGACAGGAAAGAGCGCCGAGGCAAGAGGGAGGGGGAAGCATACGAGGAGGAAGTGAAGGGAGGAGGAGGGCGAACACACACACACTTTATTTGCCGCCTCCCCTTCTTCCCCCTCTTTTTCCTTCCCCTCCGCTTGCCTGCCTGAATGAGGGAGGGAAAGAAGGAAGGAAAGAAGGAAGCCCTTCCACCTTGGCTCTGCCACCGGCAGCTGCTTTTCTCCAGCCCCTGCCGCCTTCCTCCTCACCGCCGTGAGGCCCATGGCAGCAGCGCTGAGGGCGCAGGCGAGGAGGAGGCAGCTGGAGAGCGTGGTGCAGGCTCCCCAGACGCCCCACTTCATCCACCGCCTCTGCCCGCTCCTCTCCCACGCCTCCTCCTCCCCGCTGCCGCTGCCTCCCTCCTCGCCTCTGCCTTGTCCTCATTCTCCCGTGTACTCCTCCGAGCCGGCTGCCGCACGCCTTGGGGACATGACAGACAGGCTGGAGGAGCGGCGGCCATCCCTGAAGCACTCAGCGATCTGAGGCAGCTGTTCGCCCTGGAGATCGCCAGGGCGATTAGCCCCCGCAGGTTGCCGAGTGCGCCTGCTGCAGGCTGGGATCGCCTTCAAGGATGGCCGCTGCTCCTCCGGCCTGTCTGCCATGTTCCCGCAGCCAGCTCGGAGGGAGGCAGCAGCAGGGGGGGAGGAGGCGTGGGAGAGGAGCGGGCAGTGGTGGAGGAGGAAGTGGGGTGCCCGGGGAGCCTGCGCCATGCTCTCCAGCTGCCTCTTCCTCGCCTGCACCCTCAGCGCCGCCGCCGTGGGCCTCAAGTGCTTCTCGCTGGGCTCGGAGCAGGCCGAGGAGCGAGAGGCTGGCAAGAAGCACTTGAGGCCCACGGTGGCGGCGCTGAGGGCGCAGGCGAGGAAGAGGCAGCTGGAGAGCATGGCGCAGGCTCCCCGGGTGCCTCACTTCACCCTCCGCCACCACCCACTCCTCTTCCACGCCTCATCCTCCTCCCCCCCGCTGCCTCCTTCCTCACCCTCCCGTGCCTTCATCCGAGCCAGCTGCCGCGTGCGGCGGGGACATGGCAGACAAGCTGGAGGAAGGCACGGGAGGACGAGGCAGCGGGAAGGAAGGAGGCAGCAGGGGGCCGGACATAAGCAGCTGCCGGGCTGGATCCGGCCCCTGGGCCGTGCTTTGCCCCACCCTGCTCTAAATGGTTCTGGCTAGCTTACCCTTCTGAATGTATCTCTTCTTATGAACCACCTAAGAACTTAAGATAATCTGGGGAGGCCCTGCTATCAGTCCCACCTTCCTCACAAGCGCATCTGGTGGGAACGAGAGTGGTGCCCTTCAGCTGTGGAACTTCCTCCCTAGGAATATTAGATCGCCCCTTCCAACCTTCAGGAAAAGAGTAAAAACCTGGCTTTTTGAACAAGCATTTGGAAATGCAGGGAAATAAATAATTATAAAATAGGAAAAATGAACACGAAATGGCTAGATGATACTACTGGATAATTATTTTAACAGGACGACACTGGTAATTATATGTTTTTAATGGTTTTATATGTTTTTTATAATATTAGGTTGAATGTTTTAAACTGTATTTTTATGAATGTATGGCATCAAATTATGCCAGTTTTCTAAGCCACCTTGAGTCGTCGTAAAGCTGAGAAAGGCAGGCTACAAATGCTGTAAATAACATAAATCTAAATTCTATGTGGAGACAAATAACTTCACAACATGCCTGAAGATAAACAGAGGTGAAAACAGTGTGGTTGCCTTATAGTCTGGGTGCCACAAAAGAAAAAGATCTTGTTCTTACACACACCTAGACTCTTGGTGGTGCACCACACAGCATGGCTCCTGAATCAGATCTTGAAACAATGGGTAGGTTATATACCCTTACCCTAAACTGTTTATTTATTTATTCGATTTCTTGGCCTCCACTCCCGGGTGGCTCAGGGCGGCTCACAAATCACAGCAAATACAGCAACATAAAACATTAAAATACAGCAACGACAAAAGGGCATTGCATTAAAATTAATAGAACTAAAACAACTGGGTTACAAAGGGCTGATGGAATAACCAGGTCTTGTAGGCCTTCCGGAACTCCATAAGGTCTTGGAGAGATTCCAGAGCATGGGGGCAATGATAGAGAACGCCCTTCTCCTAGTTGAGGTAAGATGGTATGATTTGACACTCGGGATGGAAAGAAGGTCCTGGTCTTCCGATCTCAGTGATCTCATGGGACAATATGGGGTAAGGCGGTCCCTCAGGTACACTTTAGCTGCTCATAGGTAAGGACTAGTTGCAGCTGGGAATAATCGGGAAGCCAGAACTGTTGATGTGAGCCTGGCATAATGCGTTCTCACACATGGTGTGAGCCATGAGGGAGGCGGGTGACATCATCATAATCATTTCTTCCTTCCATGATTAGTATAGTTTGAAAGGTTGCTCTGAGAAATAAATTCTAGGGCTGAAGTGAGACTCAAGCAGATCCCTTGCTTATACTCAAACAGTTTTAATGACACATTTTAAAATTCCATTTTATGTTTAACTTTTTTGTGCATTTAAATATGTATTTTATTGAAATATGTTTTAATATGTGTATTATATGGAGTGTTTTAAAATGATTATGTATTTTAGCAATGTTGTATCCCGCCTCAAGCAGTGAGGAGAGGCAGGTAAGAAACAAATTCTGATTCTGATTATTATATTGGTAGTCTGGCAATTTTACTTACTCCGAGTGGGACTAGAGAATTGAAAACGAATAAGCCATCGCTTTTTAAAAGTTCTCTCATTCCTCCTCAACATTATTATCTCCTGCTCTCATCAGTTACCACTTCTTATAGAAACATATATCTACAACTAACCCTGCTTCATATAATCCTTTGTGTCTCCTTTTATGGAAAATAGAGAACTGACTATTTGTATGCCAAGGAGTCCCTATAGCCCTGTATTTAGAGGAAAATGAGATATCCCCATCAGGGTCCTCAACAGCATTTGGCCTAGTTGTCCTCTTTTCCGCACCATGCTCTTGGCTTTTGTACCCGGAGGGCCAGCAAGAGCCCAAGGTATTCCAAATAAATCTTGGCTGAAGAAATTCAAATAAATCTACGGCTGCAGGAAACCGTTAATGCCACACACCCTCTGCACAGTGTTAAAACGCTAAATTAATTAAATAAATCAAATGATGAAATCACCCTATAAACGTGACAGTGTGCCATAATTTATCACAAGCTGTATGGGCTGCAAATCAGATGATGGCCTGGGGAGGAAAAAAAAGGTTTGTTTCTATGGTTGTTTGCTTGGAGGAGAAAGGAAATGCATCCATATGGGAGCCGCATCCTTACAGTGACACACATACTACAAATAGGAACATTTGTAGTGTAATACCTCTGGTTCAGATTCTAGTATATGGCAATAAAGAAGGAGTTTCCATCTGAGGCTAGGGATGGGTGACTCGTCAGGGTTTGGTAGTTTTCCAAGTACAAAAACACAAACCTCATTCAGCAGAGTAAAAAATGCAGCAGCTTCAGCTCAGCCCAGAAGTAATGTGGTCATTGAGAAAATCCTTGGTATAAATGTAACTTACTTTATTGTAATCATAAAAATAAAACATCCACATAGGGGAAGAATACAAATAGAATGAAGTATTTAAGAACATAACAATTAGACTCCACCTTTCTCTTGGAACCTAATTGGTAAGCAACTCAACTGTACCTTATTACAATCAAATTAACATCAGTGAAGCATTTAAAGGTACCAATATAATTTTGCAACATAATACTTTCAACAACTCTCTCAAATTCAATTTTCACACTGATCCCGCCCTTCAAAGTTGTTCCATCTTGTTTTCATACTACAGTTTGATTATTAACAAAGTGCTTTGGGTCTCCCACTGGAAAAACCAGGCAGGATAAAATCCCTTCAACTACACAAACATATGGCAGGATTTTTATACACATTTAGGGTGTTTCTTTTTGAAAATGTATGGGTTGAATATTCGGTGAAATTCACATTTGACTTGAAAAGCCTACAGCTAAAAACTATAGCCATTTAACCAGAGCAGACCTGCAGACTTTGTGACCTACCATCCAAACATAGCTGTTGGAACATAGGCTTGACCGGACCCTTAGTACACCAACACACTGCGGCTGCGGTTATATGCTTTATTTAGAATAAGTAGATAAGTAAAAGGCAAAGATAGAATAGTTCAATAATGCTCTCAGCATCCAATTGTAGCAAAGAAATAGTCTTTAAATATCCCAAAAAGAAGCAATGATCTTGGTGCCGCAGTTGGCTAATCCACTGGGCTCTGGACCCCAGACTTGGCAAAGCTTAAAGTCTCTAAACAAAGAGGACCTCCTGGCCCCAGCAAAGTTCCGCGAAGCTTGGCAAGGTAGCTGAAACGTTGGCATGAGATCCAGAATGGAGTCCGGGCCGAACCTTTATAGGTTTCGGCTGCATTGATCCAAAGGCGCCTACCCGCCGAAGCTCTCTCACGGGAACGGGCAAAGAGCTTTCTCTTCCCACCGTATCTGAATCTCTTTGGAATGTAAGCTTGTTAGCGGGCCCAGCTGTGCTGTGGGGAGTATCGGCTGCTTCATGGTACCAGATGCCCTTATCGGCTTGGGAAACCGCAGGGCTGCACTGCTCTTTGACTGCTTGGGGTTCAGCTAAGGGTTGCTGCAAAGGCCTGTTTTCAAGCCTCTCAAAATCCTGGGCCCTAACATGGCGTTGGTCTGGTCTGCTACGGAGACCTGGCTGAGGTGTGACAATAGCTCCCTAGGCATATACTGTGGCCTTCCAGATGCTAATCAATAATAGCAATGTGTCATGGACCAGTGGTTTAAGAAATACCCACACAGCATCCCTTACTATCACTATACAAGTTCACCCCAAAGGCATATCTGCACACATACCGAATTGTGTATGCACAATTCAGGCAATGCACAGGTGTTTTTTCTGGCTCCCCTTTCCACAGTGCCTTTGCTCCAAAAGATTTTCTGAACAATAGCTGGTACTGCTACCACATTCCTCATTCTCCTTTCTTGCTCCTCCTCTTGCAGTGATGGGGCAGGAGGGAGGACGGCTCTGACTGGTTCGCAACCTATAACTCTTGTCCTCCCCAAACTGGCCTAGTTCTGACCCTGCAAAGCAATTTATCTTTGTAAAAAATAACTTCACTATACAATGATATTGCTATAGTTTAAGGAACTTATCAGATGGATTTATGGCTCCATTTCAATGTGCTTTGGAAATGGAAACTCACAGGAGTCCCACATCACATGGTGCAAGGGCACTTCTGGTGGGACTCAGTGAAGTTCTGTTTCTGCAGCACATTAAAATGGAGCTAGAAATCCATCCTTAGGAGTTGGGTGTTGAACAACTCTAAATCTGAGTAAGTGGGGGAAAGCAGAGAAACAATGGGGAAAGGACATGGGATGGCTGGCTGGCTGTCCCAGAAGATGAGGAAAAACAGTAGGGAACAGGGCAAGACGTTTCTCCCACTACCTGTCTGATGAAGTCCTAAGTAACTTACTCAAGCTGAGACAATGAATTTTCTCCTGTTTCTGCTTAACTCTGAGAGCCAGCAAATAATCCATTTAGTGAGTATTTGCCAATCAGATTTTCTTGGTATTAAGCCAACATCTTAATGAAAGCAGTTCCAAACTTTTAATCTATAAAAAATTTGCCACTTTGAAAAAAATGTATCAACTGCCTAAAAATATTATAGATCTGTGGTTAAATTAGCTTTGAGACAGCTTAATGAATGCTTAAGGTTTCATGTTCCATAGAAGAATGAAGAATTTTTGAAATCAAAGATTAGGTTGGGGGTGATGGATGATGGGGGGGCATGTACTGTAATTAGAAACTGATCATACACAACGGCTTTTGATAGCTGTCCACTGTTTCAACTAGTAATGAGCTGTTGGAAAAGCCATTGGGAAATGGTTGGCTTTCATACATAGCTCTAATCAAAAATGAAAATTAGTTTTTTAAATTTTTATTCCCAAACAAAGGCATGATGCAGATGTAGCATCCTTTTACCCCCTTGCTGGACTTCTGGATTTGGCTATGGACTGCAGGCTTCCACACTACCTCATCTTTCCTTCTGTAATACATTAATTTCTTTATTCTTTGCTCTATGGTGAAATAAGCAGGCCAAAGATGTGTTTATACCATTGTTAATAATAAGTATTCTTAATTCTTTATCAGACGACATAGGACAAATATTCTCTAGCACAAGCCCCCACCCCACCCCACCCCTACCACTTGGGTTTTCTGGTATGGTCTTGAAAAATGCTCCTACCCATCCCCAGACTTCACCCTTCCCTGGTCATGAATAGTGGCAACCCTATTTTCCACTGAAATTACATTTTACAAGCATTCAGATGTCAAGTATGTGGGCTGGCACTGGGCTGTTATCCTTGAGGATCTGACAGTGGATTCCTATAATAAAAAGCTCAAAAGAACCACAGGATTTGATGTACCAAATTCCACCCAAACTCATTTAAAACAGATTTATTTATGATCACCAGAATCAAAATTTGTCCCCTTTCCAGTCTTTTAATCAGCAAAACAGAAGGCTCCAATTTAATGAAATGAATAGTATAGAAATAACACCGTTTTTTCTTCGTAGGCTGTGTGAATGCACACTTATGAAGTCTGCGTGCCAAAGCAGGCTTCCAACGGAAACTTCCCCAGTTTGAAAAGTTTTGGCGGTAGCCCCACCCAGCGGGCCCGGAGGGCATATAAGCCGCTCCATGCGCGCCCACCCCATTCCTTTGTTTTCCGTCACTTGGGCAACATCGGAAAGTTCCTTGCTGGTTGTGTGAGCGTAGCATGTCCACAACCAGTTTCAAAAGGTGTCTTACGTGCGGTAGTAAGATCCCGGACTGCAACGGACACTCCAAGTGCCTGCGGTGTCTAGGAGAAGGGCACATCGTTCCTTCCTGCTGACACTGCCAGGCCTTCTCCGCGCCAACCAGGAGAACCAGGGCCCGAAGGCTTCGGGCCTACCTTCTCGAGCAATCCCTTGCTCCACCAACGATGGCGGCGGCTGCACCATCTACCTCCTCTGGGGTCGGGGCGGCTGCTCCGGCCCCCTCCGTGTCGACCCTCTCCCGACTGGGAAGAAGCGCCCACGGAAGGAGAAGGACCCGAAGCCTACAACATCTAAGGCTTCGGTGTCGAAGAAGGCCTGTACGGTGACGACCAAAACCGTCCAGGTGCCTCTCTCCCGACGGACGTCGGTGAGCTCGGTGGCGTCAGGCCTCTCCCAGAGGTCAGCCATTTCGAGGACACCCTCCAACCAGGTCTTCCGGAATCGCCTTCCGGAGGTCGACTGAGGAGGCCCGTAGAGCCCAGGCCAGGGAACTGGTACCTGTGACTCCGGGCAAGTCTTTGGAGGCCGCTGCCTCAAGACCACCATCTCCGAAGAGGCGAAAAACTACGTCGACGTCGTCGGTGACACCCGCGTCGGCCTCATCCTTGACCTCCTCACTTACCCCCCCCCCCCCTCTTGCTGTGGAGAGAGTGGCGGCTCAACCGACCATCTCCCCAGATGACTCTGTGCAGACGGTCGTCAGGGTGCCTCCGGCCCAACCGTCGGTGAGACAGTTATTTATGTCCCAGACGCAGGAGAAGGGTCGACAGACAACCAGACTGGCCCTGGCATCGGCCTCTAAAAGGCCTCCTCCTGCAACGGCCTCGGCAGTAGCCATCTCGACCGAGACCATGGCTCCCTCGACCTCATTTCCGGCAGGACTGGAAGTTGCAGCTCCACCGGCACCGTCGGACGATGAATTGGAGGATGGAGAGGCCCCAAGATCTGTGGTGTTGGGCTCCATTCTGTTGGTGGCGTTGGATTGCACCCCTTCATACCATGGCTGCGACCCGGAGCAGTCTTCATCCCCTACAGACTCAGCAAGGGCCTTCGGGGACCAGGTCGGGAGGATGGCCAGAGCTCTCGGGATTGAGACATATATCCCTCATAGAGCCAGTCTTCAGCCGTGTACAGGTGGAAGACGCAGCACAACCCCATCTCCCTATGCTGGAGCCCCTGGAAGAGGTCGTCAAAGCATCGTGGAAGACTCCGTCCTCCATACCACCGACCTCAAAACGCATCGAGGCCTGGTATAAAACGGACGAGAGGGAAAAGGACTGGCTTCACGATCATCCAGTACCTAACTCCATGATCGTCACCTCGGCCCAAACCTCCGGTCGAGAGTCGACCGCTCCCACAGACCAGGAGGGAAAGAGATTTGACACTGTAGGTCAGAAGATCTACTCGGTGGGCCTCCTTCTCACCAAGGTGGCAGACTATGGTGCTTGCATGGGAGCATATCACCAAATTCTGTGGGAAAGGGCCCAACCCTTTTTCCAGAATCTCTCTGGAGAACAGCAGGCTGCCCTGGCCACGATCAGCCAGGAGGCTCAGGCCCTTGCCCACCATCAAATCATGATGGCTCGTCATACAGGGGACACTTCCGGAAAACTCCTGGCCCACGGTGTCGCTATAAGGCGACATGCGTGGCTGAAATCGTCGGGCCTCTCCTCAAACTCCCGCAGGGTGATCGAGGACCTTCCCTTTGACGCCCAGGGACTGTTCTTCGCGGGGACGGATGAGAAGCTTAAAGCCAACCACGACTTTAAGATTCTGACGGCGAAGCTAGACCGTCCGCCACCGCAGCTGAGAGCAAGGTACTACCAATGGGCGAGGTACCAACCCAGACCGCAGTACCGCCAGTCCTCCCGGCCGTACCCCAGCAGCAACAGCAGCAGCAGCAGCAGCTGAGACAACAGCAGCAGCAGCAGCAACAAAACCGTTCCCGCCAAAACCAATGGTCCAGGCCTCGTCAAACTTCTGGCAATGGACAGTCAAGAGGCCGTGTTTGACGGATGACGGATCGACACCGCCTCCTCGCACGGTACCGCTGCCATCTCCATGCCTCCGCCCATCTGTCGACCTCCACCCACAGACCCTCCATTTGGGGACCGCCTGACCCTCTTCATCGGTGCTTGGCGACACATCACCTCAGATGCATGGGTTTTCAGGATTGTCCAAGACGGCTATGCCTTGGAATTCGAAGAGCTCCCGCCCACGGGGTTCATCGTCGAGACGGAGCCGTCACACGCGATCCTGGGGGAGGTCGACACTCTGCTTCAAAAGGGAGCCGGCGAACCAGGACGGAGAGGCATTCTTCTCTCGGTACTTCACCATGCCAAAACCCAATGGTACCCTGCGACCCATCCTTGACCTCAGAGACTTAAACGCGTACGTTTTGCAGAGGAAATTCACGATGGTGTCAGTGTCGTCCATTCTCCCACTGCTGCACCGCGATCACTTTGCCTCCATATACCTCTGGGATGCCTACTTCCACGTCTCGATACGGCGATCCCATCGACACTTCCTCTCCTTCAGGGTGGCTGGACAGACGTACCAATTCAACGTCCTGCCCTTCGGCCTAGTAACCGCCCCCAGGACATTCTCAAAGTGCATGTCGGTGGTGGCTGCACACTTGAGGAAGCAGAAAATCCGGGTTTTTTCCATATCTGGACGATTGGCTGCTGGCGGCCAGGTCCCCAGATCTACTAGAGGAGCATATCACCATTGCTCTACGACTACTCTCTTCTTTGGGCCTTCGCCTCAACGACGAGAACTCACAACTTGTCCCGACGACCTGCATCAAGTTCATCGGGACGATGTTCGACTCCGTCAATCAGCTCGCCTTTCTGCCAGACGTCAGATTCCAGGCGCTTCGACAGGAGATCAACTGGTGCAACCGCTCGAACGTCACAGCAAAACAGGTCCAGGTCCTGCTAGGTAACATGGCATAGACCGTGGCGGTGACACCATTAGCAAGGCTCCGTTTTCAGCCTCTACAGCGGTGGTTCCTCGACCACTTCGACCTGGTCGTGGAGCACCACTCAAAAAGACTCTCCCTGCCACAACAAGTCAGAGACTCTCTTCACTGGTGGTCGCTCAGCCGAAACGTGTGCATCGGGGTCCCGTTCCACACAAGCCTGCCATCCATCACAGTCACAACGGATGCCTCGCTGTCAGCGTGGGGCGGCACGCGGAAGGGCTATCCATCAACAACCAGTGGTCGACGGTGGAAAAGCTCCACCACATCAACTACCTCGAGCTCCTCACTGTCTTCAAGACCCTGCGAGCCTTCGTGCCAATTGTCACTGGCAAAGTAGTACTGGTCAGGAGAGACAATATCGTGGCCATGTACTACATCAACAAGCAGGGTGGAACGGGGTCGAGGAAGCTACTAGCCCTCTCCCAAAGGCTGTGGGAGTGGTGCATACTACATCAGGTCATGCCCAGAGCAGTGCATCTACCGGGCGTCGACAACACAGAGGCGGATCTCCTCAGCAGGACCCGCTGGTCCTCGCACGAGTGGATGCTCCATCCAGAAGAGTTACATCACCTCTTCCGGGAGTGGGGATTCCCCGATGCAGATCTCTTCGTGTCACCGGAAAACAATCGACTACCTCGCTTCGGTGCCAGACTTGCCCCTGGTGCTCACCAGGGCTGCCTAGGAGATGCCCTCCTGCTCGACTGGTCGACGGGCTTCCTCTATCTCTTCCTGCCGTTCCCGCTACTTCTTCGAGTCATCGAGAGGGTTCAGCTGGCCAGAGCGGACTGCATCCTCATCGCACCCTACTGGCCGAGGTAGGTGTGGTTCCCAACCCTGCTCCACCTGGCCAACGGCCTGCTTCGCCACCTGCCGTGTTGACCAGACCTACTAACGAGGGAGGGAGGACTCCTCCTCCATCCCGACCTTCCATCTCTCCACCTCACAGTGTGGAGGATCCGGCCTTGACAGGCTTCACCCCGGCAGTGGCCTCGATCCTGGCGGCAGCAAACAGGCCGTCCACCTCGAGGGCTTATTCAGCGTGTCTCTCCCGCTTCACGAAGTTCCAGGAGACACACACCGACCAGTCGTTTCCTCCCTCGGTGTCGACAGTCCTCGACTTCCTTGCAGGGCTAGTCGAGAGAGGCCTCTCCATGTCGTCACTGAAGACGCATCTCGGGGCGCTGACCTCGCACAGCCAGCAGATGGGCGGGCCTTCGCTGTTCCAACACCCTATGGTCAGGAGATTCTTGAGAGGAGCCAACAGGATCTGCCCCCCGGTGCACCCACCAACTCCGAGATGGAACCTGGACCTGGTGATTTCCTGCCTCATGGCTCCACCGTTCGAGCCCCTCACATCGGTCAACCTGCGTCTCCTCTCCTGGAAGGTGACGTTTCTGGTGGCCATTGCTTCAGCTTGACGGCCGTCGGAACTGGCGGCTCTTCGGGTAGATGAGCCATACCTGACCTTCCTGGCTGATAGGGCAATACTATGGACTGACATCACCTTCTTGCCGAAGGTGGTGTCGCCCTTTCATCTGAACACGGACATTGTCCTGGCAGACCTCTTCCCATCCCCCTTCTCGGAGGAAGAAAAGTCCCTTCATGCCCTAGATGTTAAAAGGGCCCTGGGGATTTACAAGTCGAGGTCTCAAGACTTTAGACGATCTAGTAGACTGTTTCCTACGCCACCGACAAGCTGGGTTTGCCAGTGTCGTCACAGAGACTCTCAAATTGGGTAGCGTCCCTGGTTGAGCTGTGCTATCAGATAGCCCGCCAACCGCAGCCTCCGCGGGTCAAGGGTAGGTCGACAAGGGCGGTTGCCACCTCGACCGCTTTCCTTAACGGTATCCCGCTGACTCTATTTGCAGGGCAGCCATTTGGGCCAACCCTCTACGTTTATTTCCCACTATCGTGTGGATACTCTACATGGTAGAAGCGCCTTCGCCGATCGGTACTCACCTCTCGCCCTTAGGGAATTTCGGGGTGTTGGCTCAAGGACTATACCTTCGAGCCAATCGAGTCACTAGTGTCACTTCAGGGGCCTGTTGTTCCCTAGACCTTCGTTCCACGTCCCACTTTCATGGGTCGTCAGATTATGTTACTGGTTGCCCCTCCTCCTACGGAGCCTGGGCTGGGACCAATGTTTAATCTATGTACCGTGTCCTATGCTCTCAGGTCACTGTGTCATATTTATCAGCGCACTTCGCCCGACAGGGCATGTTGTGATGTTCACATGTTTGCACTTTCTATGTGCACTTTCAGTAATGTGAGGCCTGCATGCCTGGCATGAATGGTGCTTGTTGCACTTTGTTTACAAGGATTGGGAGCCTGCCTTCCATCCTTATTTATTATTATTATGGTCATTGATCATGATGGTTTGTTGCAATAAAAATTGTTTGGTTCCTATACTTTGGTCGGTTTGTTCCCACCATCCTGAACCTTAGCTTGCTAACTCTTCATAAGTGTGCATTCACAGAGCCTACGAAGAAAAATGGTAGGTTACATACCTGTGACCATCTTTCTTCGAGTAGAGCTCTGTGAATCCACACTATCTGTAGAGTAGAGCTCTGTGAATCCGGCCGGCCCCTCTTTCTCAAACCGCCCCTTCCTCGTTGCACATGTGGTGCAGGAATGGGGTGGGCGCGCATGGAGCGGCTTATATGCCCTCCGGGCCCGCTGGGCGGGGCTACCGCCAAAACCTTTCAAACTGGGGAAGTTTCCGTTGGAAGCCTGCTTGCGCGCAGACTTCATAAGTGTGGATTCACAGAGCTCTACTCGAAGAAAGATGGTCACAGGTATGTAACCTACCATTTACATGAAAAACAACAACAACATAACATGCAGAAGAATTATGTGTCATGAATGTGTTTATGTTGCAAATGTAGATAACATTTTAAAACAAGATTATTGAATTACCGAAGTATTTTTGAGATCCAGGGAGCTTTTTTGGGGGGAGAGGGTGTGACTTGATCTTCCTATATATACCCTCATTTCTGGCCCAATGTGTAAGTTTGTTCTTGTAGGAATGGTTGGTGTTTAAGAAAATTACATTAGAGGGACCTCAGGGCCCTTCCTTGCAGCCATATAATGCAGAATATCAAGACAGAAAATCCCTAAATATCTGCTTTGAACTGGGTTATCTGAGTCCACAGTGTCATATATTCCAGTTCAAAGCAGAAAATGTGGGCTTTTAGTCAGTTGTGTGGGAGGGGCCTCTGTCTTCAGAACCTAGGATTCTAAAAGCTGTATTCCAAAAAAAAAAGAGTAACTCATTCAAGTTCAGGTTTTAAATCTGCCATAGCAGATTTCACTTTCTCTGTGCTTCTCATGGAAATGTATTTAAAATGATAAAATCACACAAAAATATGTATTCCTGATCTGCTATGTGGCTCTTGACATTGCTTACAATCATTGAAACAAAAATCCCTTAAACCATACAGAGCAAAATACATTGAACTACATCTAAAAGCTGATTGATAACTGGCAAATAGAGGGAGAAAACATGGAGGCAGTGGCAGAAAAAGGAAGAGGGGCCCCAGGGGCAAGATGGATGGATGGTATTCTTGAAGTGACTGGCTTGACTCTGAAGGAGCTGGGGGTGGCCATGGCCGACAGGGAGTTTTGGCGTGGACTGGTCCATGGGGTCACGAAGAGTCGTAGGCAACTGAACAAATAAACAATAACATCTAAAAGTAAGATATACAGTATAAATATGTGGCTGCTTTGATCACTGTTAATTTAATTTATCAAATAAATAACATTAGAAACTGGACAATCTGCATGTATATGTTTTGCCTTAGATATGTTAGTCTGTGGACAAAAAGTGGATTCATTGGGAAGAACAGTTATCTGGCACATATTGGGTCAGGAAAAAGGAGTCTACTAAAAATCTCCCAGTCCAGGCAGTCCCCGAGTTACAAACCTCTGACTTACAAATGACTATTTTTGGCTGGAGTTACACTTAAAAATACCCAAAGAGAAATTAGAGGCTCCTTAACACAAACACTCTCCATCCATCTGCCACTGGCCATGCCATCTGTCAAATTTTAAAACACAATGTGTCAAAAAGTTTGTCCATGCCTGAGATATATACATTGTATATAATATAATATATAGAATATAATATATAAACATTTCTTGGGGCTCCACGAGAAACGTTTGCTTCAAAAAGGGCTCCACAGCTGAAAAGGTTTGAGAGCCCATACCCTATGCAAAAAATCATTATGGGTGCATAAAATCAGCTGATAAGAGCCAGAGTGTTGATGTATTACTGCAGAAAACAAGGATTTCAATCCCTATGCAGACATGGAAACATATGGGGGTAACTTTCTGTTGGTGTTAGAAAAAGCCTCTGAGCAAGTCTGCCCAAGAAATGAGATAGAGTTGCCATAAATCAGGTACATAAAACAAACAACAAATATGACCTGACAACCTGCTGTTATGGTGGATTACAATTTATGCCATCAAACTGTAGTCTTAGTGTGGATTACTTTCATCTGAAAGCTATCTTGATAGTATTCCAGATCAATATTTTACTGGCTAAACTTACTTACAGGTATAGCAAAAAGTGCTTCCTCTATTCCTAGGTTACCTGCTCAATTTGACATGGATATAATACCTATATCCCACATTTGTCCCTTTAGTAACTCTTTATGACCATCATTGTGACTAAGCCTGTCATCCCATTACCACACCCAAATATTTTACATTTTATTACCATTCAAATCTTCCCTTCTTAGGTGCATGAAAGTTCAGGCTAGTAATGTCATTATTCTTGCTTGGTTACAACTTGCTACACAATCCTTTTATTTTATTCAACATATTTTTAGTTCAGCTTTCTTAGCTGTACATAGAATGATGTTGTGGAGTTCATAACTAGTGTGCTTGTATTTTGGGCCCATAACATCAGCATATTACTACAACAAAATATTTTTTTTTGCCCTCAGACTTAAATATATGACAGATTTTTAAAGAAATACTTAAAAAAATAGGATGTTTTGATGGTTACTCAAATGCATATAGTGGCAAGGGATGGTAAAATTTGCACATGCTATATACAACTATCCACCATCACAACACAAAAAAGACCAAAAAACCAGCTCTCACAACAGGATCATATTTACAACAAAAGTCACAGCTGTCCCTAACAAAATGAAATTAGATTTGATTTTGTGTCATGACAATGTTCATTACTGCCATCTAGTCTGGAAGGAAAAGATCAGATAGTTGATGGCAACCCCATCATTCACCGAAAAGGCACAGAGTGTGTGAGGAAGAGGAATGCTTTCTCTGATCTCCATGTGAATATAATGGATCCAACAGATGTGATGCAGAATTTGTGTACTCTCTATAGAACTAGAGTACTAGGAGTTTGCTCTGGTTATAAAGACCTGGCTGACCTCTTGCCCCAGCCCTGTGCATATGTGTGTGAATGCTGTTGCCTAAAGATGTTTTAACTCATGCAATAGAACTTGGAGGACTGGCAGATGTAGTTGCAAAATATGAGAGACTAGAATAGCTAGAACTACTAGGAAGGCCTGGAAAATCACACCCAGTGAGCATGATCCTCATAGGTAATGAGTACCAGGTATAAAGTCTAATGACCTCATCACATTACCAAAATGCTCCATCTTAGAACATTTCCTCCATGCGGCTACCATAGAGCCTGCTGGATCTCATACCACAACATACATCTACTTCTGGCAGGGCTCAAAATGATTTTTATTCAATAACACTAAAAAAACTAATATAAAACATGATAAAGCATTTGGGTTTAAGAGAAACAAAGAAAAGAAAGGTAGGGTAAAAGTTTTGAGATTTTTGATTATTCTTTTTGTAACCTGTTTGCATGGTTTTCCAGCACAAACTTTGGAGATGATAACCCAATGGTATGTTACATCCACAAATACTGGAGTATTATTCATAATTCATATATAATTGTGAACAGTTTGTCCAGAATCCTCAATTATTTTTTAAAAATCCCCGAGTTGCCCAAGTCCTTTCTGGGAGATGGGGAAGAATAGAAATAATTATATATATGTGCATACGCATACACATATAAATCATTATTCATTGTTTGTTGTTGTTCATTCATTCGGCCGCTTCCGACTCTTCGTGACCTCATGAACCAACCCACACCCCCAGCTCCTTCAAGGTCAAGCCAGTCACTTCGAGGATACCATCCATCCATCTTGCCCTTGGTCAGCCCCTCTTCCTTTTTCCTTCCATTTCCCCCAACATAATTGTCTTCTCTAAGCTTTCCATTCTTCTCATTATGTGGCCAAAGTACATCATCTTTGCCTCTAATATCCTTCCCTCCAATGAGCAGTTATTTATTTGTTTATTATTTCAATTTGCTAAACCGCCCTTCCCGAGGCTCAGGGTGGTTTCCAAACATATAAAACACATCAAAATTTAAAAACATCCTAAAAATATTTTTAGTTGGGCTTTATTTCCTGAAGTATAGACTGGTTGGATCTTCTCGGTCCAAGGCATTCTCAGAACTTTCCTCCAACACCACAGTTCAAAAGCATCTATCTTCCTTTGCTCAGCATTCCTTATGGTCCAGCTCACATCCGTAGTAACCTACGGGGAATACCATTGCTTTAACTATGTGGTTGCCAGTGTGATGTCTCTACTCTTCACTATTTTATCAAGATTTTATCAAGATTGGTCATTGCTCTCCTCCCAAGAAGTAAACGTCTTCTGATTTCCTGACTGCAGTCTGCGTCTGCAGTAATCTTTACATAAGAACATAAGAACATAAGAAGAGCCATGCTGAATCGGGCCTCAGCCCATCTAGTCCAGCATTCTGTGTCACACAGTGGCCCACTAGTTGTACACGGGGATCTCTAGCAGAAAGGAGGGCAAAACCCTCACCTGCTCCCGACCCCCCACAACCAGTACCTGGGGAAAATCCTGCCTGCCTCCATCAACACAGAGGTTGAACCTAGAAGTACAAAGTCTGTCATTGCCTCCATGTTTTCTTCCTCTATTTGCCAGTTATCAATCATTGTTGTTACCATAATCTTGTTTTTTATGTTTATATTCATTATATATTATTAATTTTATCATTAATAATAATGGGGTGCACATAATTAGGATTATGTGGATATCACAAAAAATATGCACTGACTTTTATTTTGCTCATCAACTATTGTCTAGTCCAAACATTTTAATGAATTAAGTAAATGTTGGCAGTGAATAAGAACTATGAGGTTTGGGAACTAACAAGCAACAAACAAGCTAAGAGTATCATTGGAACCAGTACTGCTTCGAATCTAAGACTGCTTATCTGTGTGTCTGCCTACTTGGTTCTCCATGCTTACTTTGCATATTTGGAAGGGGGGAAAATTACAATCCCAGTTTTGCAAGAAAAGAACTTTCAAAGGCAGGGCTGGGGAACCTGTGGTCCTCCAATCTTTGGACTTAGCTCTCATTATCCCTATCTGGCAGGTCAATGCTTGCAAGAACTGAAATCCAAACTGTATCCGGGAAAGCATGGTTTTCTCACTCCTGTTGTAAAGAACTGCCAGTGAGTTATTCAATCTGTGAGCGAAGTGTGAAACTACAGATTTTGAAGAACAGTTGACTCTAAAGCTGCTTCCACACATTAAAAGAAGAAAGAACTGAGGTTCCTACTGAGTGAGCTTTGGAAAGAGTTGCTCAGCAAAGCAGCTTTAAGAAAGCCATGACTAAGTGACTCTGACAAGCTATGGTTTGGCTTGCCGGCATGGTGTGCAGAGCTTGGATCAATGGCTTGGAAACATTTCTGCTGGCTGCAGTCAATTGTGCCTTCCAGGCTTCTTAGACCATGGTTGAGCAATCACATAATTTCCATCTTGTCACCTACAATGCTCTCTTTCCGTTCCCTAGTATTTTGCACTGACAGGCTCTGAGAGAGAAAAGGTGCACAATTAAGCTAACAGGGATGATCAACCATTCTTCACAGATTACCATAAAATGTAGCTTTTAATAAAAACAACATTGTTGACCCAGCACTTCCAGTTTAAAAAGTTTCATATAAAAGGGCTGGAAAGGACCCTTCATTGTGGCCTCTTCTGATCAGATTTGGCAACACAAGCCAGGACCAAATGAATCCATACAACAAAACCCTATAGCTGGGAAAAGTTACTGTTTTGGATGACAATTTCCAGAATCCTCCTGCTAGAAGGGCAGCTGGTTGTGCCAGCTGGAGAATTCTTGGCAGTGCCTTCTGAAAACATAGCTCTGCAAACTCCCAACCATTAAAATACACACAAAGTGCAATGGATTTGCCTTCATACAGGCTGATTTGCCTCCCATATGCCACTTCCTCACCCCTTTTGTTATGGAGCCCAATACATGATTCACATCTACTTCCAGCTGGGTTCTATGGTAAAAGGGGAGAGGAAGTGGCATATGCCACTGCAGCAGGAAACACGGGAGGCTTCTTGTGTTGTTTTTGCTACAATGGGGGGGAAGCTGGGTGGCAGATGCTTCCTCTCATGGGATGGAGCTGGCAGTAATTGGGTGATACAGTGCATGGGGCAACAGGTTCTCCACACACCCCACCAGGACCGCACATATTCACCATGATGCATGCCAAATCCCTCAATGTGATAAGGTCCTACGTGCCCTTTTGTATCTTGAACAGCCTCACTTACATGGTTAAGACAGATGAACTCCATCTTTCCATTGTACAGGAGTTGCTCACTGAAAACTATATCCCACATAATTGGAAAAAAGCCTAAAGGCCATTTAGATCACACATGGGCAAACTTTTTTGCCTTGGGGACACATTGTGGGCCTGATCGAGAGAGCCAGGATGGGAGGGAGATGGCCTGTTAGAGGGTGGGGATAGGAGGGGACAGGGCAGGGGCTGGGTCATCCTCAGGTTGTTCTTGCTCGCCCCATCCTTACACCGGGAGAAAAATGAGACATGTGGCAACAGCCCTGATCCTCCTCCCCCAATCTTTTGACTGTCCTCTGGAGAGCTCTGGAGAGCTCTTAGCCACTGAGTGCCTTCCTTGGGCTGTCCTCTCATCATAAGTTGGGGGCCGCTTGCACCATTCTTATGTCAGGAGGATGGCGAGACATACAGTGGTTGAGAGCACACTAGAGCGCTCTCAGCTGCTGCATGCCTTCCTCCCCTGTCCTTTCTGTATAAGGATGCAGTGAGCGACTAGGTCCTTATGCTGAGAGGACAGGGAAAATGAGGAGGGCCAGAGGTAAGCCCTTAGGGAGCTGCATTAGGCCCTGGGCCTTAGTTTGCCCATGCCTGATTTAGATATAGCTTTCAAACAAAGTCCCATGTTTTACATCACTCAGTTATGAGCATATAACTAAGTAACCTCTCCTGGCCTGCGTCCTTCAAATTGACTTTACTAGGCAGAGATGAATGTCTGTTCAGCTAGTAGTCAGGATGTTTCCTTTCCCCTCCTCTAGCCTGCAAGGCTGTGGCAATCAGAATTGTGCAGTATTAGTGAATACAGTACAGTTATAGAATTGTTATGATAGTTATGAATGCATAACTGCAATACAGAATGCAGCCGGTGTCTTTATCAACACCCTGCCTCATTCACAGAATGTTATGGGCAGTGGGAGAGCAGGCAATCGTCTATTTGGTAAATAACCCCCCCCCCCCCCAGTTTCCCTATTACTTCTATCATCTTTGTGTCTTATCACAGAGAATCTCTTTAGGAGAAAAAGATAGAACAGCTGTACAATGCCTTTTGATTTGAGTTGCTAAAGGCTGTCTAAGCATTGTAGGGGTATAAATATGGATTGATGGGTGTTTGAGGGAGATAGAGCGAACACTCATAGGGACATTGTAAAGATAAAGTGAGGAAGAGGAAAACAATGGGCACAGCCTTGAGCTTGTTGGAGGAATTGCAGGAAAGAAATGCAAACCAGTAAATAAATGATAGATCGCACTGTGTCTTTCCAGAATTATCAAATCGCAATTTTATGTATGCTTTCCAATAAATGAATTGAAATATATAGATATTCTCAGCTTTCTATAGCACATGAAGCAAGTTTAGAGTTCCAAAAATGCTGTACTCCTCACACATTCAGAAAATGTTTCCTTTAATGTTGCTACACAGGTGCAGCTACTTTCGCCAAGGATGTGATCAGAGAATACGTTCTTCCTCTGAGAGTTCAGGTCATACCATAACTAATTTCCAGGTATTCTCTCATCTACGCAATTTGGGAAGTCAGAGCATTATTGCTTCGTAAATCTTATCAACCTCCTGTGGTAGACCAGGAGTTGAAAAATAAGGAGTTCAAACTTAATATCCTCTACATATTAAATATATAGACAATTTTCCCAAGTAAATTGAAATACAATTGGTGAACAAGATAAAATGGAAAACCACATTTTTAAGAAAATGAAAGTGCTACAGAATGTGTAGGGAGGGAGGGGAATCTATCATATCTGAGCATGTGCGTTTCCTTGCTCTTGTTAGCTCATTTGCTGTCAGTATTAATCAGCCATTTGCCTTTTCTGTTGAGACAAACAAGATTGCATTTAGAACTATGCTGATTAATTTTTTTGTAAATGAACATTCCATTGATTTCCTTAATTTGATGCATCAATCATTTAGATCCTCATTCAAGTAAGTGAGCGGGGAGATATCTTCTTCCCACCTCAGAGCCAAGATTGGGGATCTGGCAGATTGGCCTAATCAGTTTTGACAGACCTGAACCACCACCCAGCTCAGATAAACTATGAGATCAGATTAGGAAGCAAGGCAGAGAGATCTTTATCACTGTTCTTTGGGAAGTGAACAAATTTGAATATGTGGAACAAATGAACAAAGGGCAAATGTAACAGGAAGATTACTGCCAGTTTTACAGCAGTGCTTGGGATGCGGTGAATGTGGCTTAATTAGAGTCAAGAATTTCAAAGATACTTAAAGCCAAGTCAGAGAGCCATCCATTCAGAGGAGATGAAAATAGGTATTACAGATGGCAGCATGCTGAAGCAATTGTTTGAGATAAACTTGTAGTATCCAACCGAGAAAACGGAATTAATGCAGCCCTGAATCCAGCAGATCAGATGAGCTCTAGAAGCTTACATAGAGAGGACAATGTAATATCTTTCTCTATAGCCACAGGAGATGACTTGAATTTTAAGATGACCTGTCCTTCCGGGTGGAGCCAGTAGCAGAGGTCCAGAGGCTCAAGAGGAAACAGGCGAGGAGCTGTGCTTGAGGAAATCCTTCACTTTTGTAGTGTGCTAGAGAGCTGAGTGTTTCTTGGGCACTGTTCCATTATCTTGGTGGAGGCCAAAAGGGGGTGCGAGACAGAGACAGACAGTCCATTTTAGAGGGGGTGGGTTTGAAGGAGTAAAACAATTTACCTGTGTTTTCCTGTTATTCCCCCAACCCATGTCATCGTCGTGGAACAACCCTCATTTATAAAATGGGAAGTGGGAAGGGGAAATAACCAATGAAACAGGGGAAATGCTTTTCCTCCTTCAACTCCCTCCCATAAAATGGACTATCCTTCTCTGTCTAGCACCCTTTTCTGGCCTCCACCCAGATAATGGAGCAGTGTCATATCTTGTTTGTTTGTTTCCCTTCTGCAGATTGAATAAAACTTCTTAGTTTGCCTTCAACCTGGTGAGATTCCCGATTTCTGACTCAGAACATTCATGAAGCTCACCAGGCTTCCCTTGGTATCTGTGGGTCCTTGGGAAAGTTGACAAACATTGTGTCAGTTCTGGTGTCACTTTTTCAATTAGGTGGTTCTAAACTAATCAGAAAGACAGGGACCTGGGCATTTCTCTTTGATCAGTTAGTTGTAGATAAATCTGCCTTATGACCATTTTTTGTGCCCTCGCCCTTTGGCTATGACTGCCAGGCCTTTAATAGAGGGTCCATTCCTTATACACCAAGATGAACAACAAATTATCCAGTTCAAGCTCACACAGATCCTCATAGGGGTACTCAGTCAGCTGGACCCAGAATGGAGATTTATGCCTTGCCCATTTTGTTTTGGAGCTGCTACTATGGCTGCAGACACAATCATGATGTCCAAAGAAATTGGACAGTTTTAGTATTTACAAAGATCACATCAGATGGTGCCTTGAGACCAATTAGTTTCTGACCTGCTTATGGACCACTTCTCTTAGAGCTCAGATCTCCTCTTTCCCAAAGTAAACTTCTTTGCTTTTCAGAGAAATCACTAGAAATATAGACACAGGCCTATCTATTTTCTGGGCACAGAAGCCGGGAAGATGTGGAAGGCAATGGAGAGCTCCCCTAACATGGCTTTTGGAATTTAGGTCACTAGAAACACCAGTTCAAATCCTAATCTTGTACTTGGGTGAGAAAAATCTGGGAAAATTATATGAATTCACAATAGTATTATGGCAAACAGGAATATCCACAATATATAAAAACTGTTCCTGGGAGTATTGTATGTAGGGGTACAGTATACGGACTGAGTTGGACTCGATTTTACTTTGGCGAAAGGCTTTTTATGTATTTATTGTATTTGTAATTGATAATTTTATTGTGAATTTATGATGATTTTGGATTTTAAATGTTAGCATTGAATACTTGCTGTTCGCCGGTCTGAGATCCTCTACAGAGGTGAGAAGATCGGGGTATAAAAGTTTTAAATAAATAAATAAATACAGTTTTTGTTCTGGTTATTGACTGTAACAATAAATATGTATATATGTAGGGGTACTGATCTCTCTCGGCATTACTTCGCGAACAAAGATTCTTAGGAAGAACTCATCCCACGCTTTTTACAAGCGTGTTAATGACTAAAAAGGCCAATCTGAGATAGGCAAGTTTGGTTGCAGAAAGCACAGCAGAAAGTCTCCTTGGGTGATGTTGTTTCTAAGTTGCGGTTCTTTCTGTGTTGTCGTTTCTCTTCGAGACCCATTCGGCGTCTTCTCGAAAGAGGCCGCAGCATTGTGGATAGTGCATCTCCAAGCCTCCTGATGTGAGGCCAGGGTGGACCATTGTTGATGATCAATCTGACCGAGCTTGAGATGTTGTTTCAGGGAGTCCTTATATCTCTTTTTGGAGGCTCCTCTCTTGTGCTGACCCATGGCGAGTTCACCATAGAGTAGTATCTTTGGGAGGCGGTGGTCCTCCATCCTAGAGACGTGCCCTGCCCAGCGCAGCTGTGTTCTCAATAGCATGGCCTCAATGCTGGTGATCCCTGCTTGCTCAAGGACAGCAACATTAGTCACATAGTCGGTCCAGTGTATATTTAGGATTGTGCGAAGACAGCGCTGATGAAAGCATTCGAGTAGTCATAGGTGTTGGCGATAGGTGACCCATGTTTCAGACCCATAGAGGAGAATAGACAGTATGATAGCTCTGTACACACTGATTTTGGTGCTTTGCCTCAGGTGTTTGTTGCTCCAGACTCTTTTGTGAAGCCTTCCGAATGCACTATATGCTTTTATAACCTGTGATCTATCTGTTTGTCAATCTTGGCGTCTGAAGAGATAATGCTTCCCAGATAGGTGAACTGCTGAATGGACTTAAGCACAGATTTGCCTATGCTGACAAGGGGATAATGGTGTTCTTCCTGTGGTGCGGGCTGGTAGAGGACTTCAGTTTTCTTCAGGCTGACTTCCAGCCCAAAATAGCTCTGCAGCTGCTGCAAAGCAGGATGTTAGGTGCTGCAGAGCTGCTTCTGAATGGGCAATAAGGGCAGCATCGTCAGCAAAAAGCAGCTTACGGACTAGATAGTTTAGAGTCTTAGTGCGAGCCCTCAGACGGCTTAAGTTGAACAAGCTGCCATCAGTACGATAGCGTGTATACAGTATATGTCTTCTTCTTCGAGGTCTGCCGTAGCTCTTTGGAGCATAATTTATTGATAAAAAGATAATTCCTCACTGCTCACCCTTTGGGCCATGAATGTAGCCTGTAGGCTGGAATAAGTTGTTATATGGCAACTTAGAAATCCTCTCTGATGGGGAAGAATAATTTCAACTGAAATGGGTTTGAACTACTACTGCTGAATTTAAAATCAGCTTTCCACACTTGTATGCAATAGGATAGTCAAGAATTTTCACAGTGAAGTGGGGAGAAGGGTGACACTTGGAATTGGCCATAATGGGGTACAGTAAGGGGGTACAGAAGGTGTATCAATAAAGAAACACGAGCACTGTGTTTTGGTTGGGTAGACTCATCATTGAGATGGCGGCCGGGGGGAATTGGTAAAAAAACTTACCAATTTGGATGTCACCAAAGGACCTTTCAAGACACCAGCTAAGGAATCTGGAGAACAGTTCCCTACCTACAGTTTAATGATCCGTTCTTGGTAAGTCCTTATCGATTATATCATGTTTGTTAAAAATCTATGACTCAGTTTTCATGTTCTCAAAAATTGTGTTGCTTCCTGCCATTCCTTCCATTGTACAAAACAAACCCATAGACACTTATTCTTATTAGAATATCTGCCATTTGAACAACAAGCAATAAAGCAGATCGCTTCCTTGCACACGCTTGTTACAAGGACGTTTCTATGTTTCATGGCCGATGATGTTATGCAGTTGGCATGCCTACAGCTGCTCTGTAGATTGCACCAATCTTTGCCTTGGCATTTCTCTGGAGCTGGACCAGACTGAAGAAATGATGTGCATAACTTCCACAAGGTGAAGAAGAGGAAAAGGACACGAAGAGGAAATTTTGAGCAGTCTAGCTAAGTGCCTTAATAAAATGTGGTGGGAACTGGATTTTTTTAAAAAAAAGAAATAAAATGCATGGTGGGCCCTAAGCCAGGCCAGTGTGTGTATGCACATCCACAAATAGAAAGGGAAGGAACAAGAGAAGCACTGTCTGTTCTTTACCCTTGCTGGATTGATACTTCAGTTCTGCCTTTGAATACAGACATCAGAGTTTTGTTTTCTCCAATTAAGTGATTGAATACATTATTATCTAAAAAAGAATTAACATGCTTTACCTATAAAAAGATAATATTCTGGAGAAAAGGGGGGAAATCCCAGTTCACAGTTCAGACATGGATAAATCAAATTTTGAAAGCAGTTCCGCAATTCTATAAGTTTTATTCAAGGTACATCATACCACATCCCTTTCCCACAGCTTCTTCCTTGGTTAGATTCAAGTGTTTATACTCTAAGCCTGAGCCTGGAACCCCAGGTCTCGGCGGTGGCCAGGGGAGCTTTTGCACAGTTAAGACCCGTGCGCCAGCTGTGCCCGTACCTTGGGAAGTCTGATCTGGCTACGGTCATCCACGCTCTGGTCACATCCCGAATAGATTACTGCAACGCACTCTATGTGGGGCTGCCTTTGAAGACAGTTCGGAAACTGCAATTAGTCCAATGGGCGGCAGCCAGATTACTAACGGGAGCTACATACAGGGAGCATACCACGCCCCTGTTGTGTCAGCTCCACTGGCTGCCTGTCCAATTCCGAGCTCAATTCAAAGTGCTGGTTTTGACCTTTAAAGCTCTGTATGGTTCTGGCCCAGCTTACTTGTCCGAACGCATCAGCCGCTATGTCCCACCTCGTAATTTAAGATAATCCGGGGAGGCCCTGCTCTCGCTCCTGCCTACTTCTCAATCACAGTTGGTGGGGATGAGAGACAGGGCCTTCACGGTAGTGGCTCCCCGTCTGTGGAATGCACTCCCTATGGATATATGATCAACCCCATCCCTCCTGGCAATCAGAAAAAAGTGAATTCCTGGTTATGGGACCAAGCGTTTGCACATTCGCACGATACGGCACTTGGATTGGATTGAAATGGCATACTGGTGGACAAGACCCAATGCTTCAATTATGGACGGAATACTGTTTTAACTGATGTGAATATATATGATGTATTATAATGTTAATTGTATTTTAACGAATTTTAATGCCAGCTGTAATTTAATGTATTTAATTTTAACTGTTTTTGGTTTTTATTATATGTATGCTGTGTTGGCATTGAATTGTTGCCGTTGTTAGGCCGCTCTGAGTCCCCCCTCGGGGGTTGAGAAGAAGCGGGGTAGAAATGGTGGAAATAAATAAATAAATAATAAGTTTCTTGATACCTCCCCTGAAAATGCACACATCTTCTCAAAGCAGCCTCTCTTGCTCTTTGAAAGCCACATGGAATTCAAACAGTGACTATATTTTGTTTTCAGACTACACATGATATACAGTAATTAATATTGATTCAGATGAAGCCAGCTAGCAGAATGATGATAAATAGGCTAGTAATAACAATTCGATCTGTGATGAACAGAGGAAAATGGAAAAACAATGGGTACTGGGTTTTGAATTTTGCCTTTCAGAGGATAATTGCAGACTTGTGATGATTGGAGACAAGCAAAAATAAATGGAATACTACAAAACAATAACTAACACAATCAACGAGAAAATGGCAAGAGGCAGAATGCCATCCTTCTCTAAAGGCAATTTGATGTCTTCCATCAAAACAGTTTGAGCTCATGGAGACACTGCCACTAATCATTCTATCCACATTGTGTTACACATAGTCACTGCCATGGAAGGAAGAGCAGGACTGAGGTTTTACCAGTCAGTCTCTAGTTTGCAGAACTGTGTGAGATAGCAGGAAACTGTGTTTTAATAGTTATGAGCTCTGGATCATTTCTTTTCTTGTTAGATTATTCCCAGTTTGTAAGTAACTACTTTAATTTTGAAATTAAATTAATCAGTACACCCAGCTGGTGCTGAGAATGGATGGCAGGCCGGAGACCATACCCGATTGTTTCCATCAATGCCTTGAAGCTGTGACTGGATGGCTGAGGTCCAGCCGGTTGAAGGTGAACCCATCGAAGACGGAGATCCTATGGCCTGGATTGAGTGGATGCCGGCTGCCTACCCTGGACGGCGAGCCTTTAAGCCCATCATCCTCTGTAAAGAGCCTAGGGGTCCATTTGGACCCGCTGCTATCGATGGAGCTGCAAATCTCCACGGTAATGCAGGACTGCATTTTTCCATCTGTGACAGGCTAGGCGGCTGGCTCCCTACTTGTCCAGAGGTGACCTGGCTACGGTGATCCAGGCAATGGTCATCTCGAGGCTGGATTACTATAACACCCTCTACATTGGCCTTCCCTTGTCAGCAATCCGGAAACTCAAACTGGTGCAGAATGCTGCTGCTCGACTACTGATGGGAGTATCGGTATGAGAGCACATCACACCTATTCTCCAGCAACTGCACTGGCTTCCAATAGAGTACCGAATTGTTTTCAAGGTGCTGGTATTGACCTTCAAGGCCTTGTATGGTCTAGGGCCGGCGTAACTGAGGGACCACCTCACCCCATATATTCCCTCGAGATCACTGCGTTCAGAAGAGCAGAACCTCCTTTTAGTCCCTTCAATCCACTCCTGTAGGTTGTCTACCACGAGGTCGAGAGCTTTCTTTGTGGCAGCACCATCGTTATGGAAGTCTATGCCGGCTGAAGTCCGCACCATCAAAGAACTGGCCCCGTTCAGGAGAGCTTGTAAAACATCTTTATTTAGACAAGCTTTTAATCTTAGTGTACCCTAAGCATTGATGTCAAGCCCAAAATTTAAACTGCAGATGCCCTGCAGTTGCTTGCTTTAGTACTGTTGTTGTGGTTTTATGTTTTATGCTTTTAGTGATGTTTGTATTAAACTGCGCTGTGATTGTTTTATCTGTATTGTGTAAACCACCCCGAGCCTGCTGGAAGGAGCGGTATATAAGAGTGAATAATAAATAAATAAATAAAACAGGACCTGGCAGCACTCCTAATTCTATTATCTAGCATCAGGATTTAACAACTCACCAACAAAACAGCCCAGATGAGAAATCTCTTTAAAATGCTCAGTGGCTGCTGGCGGTACATTAGGATAATCTTCCCAGCCTAAAAATCAGAAAGAAACAAAAATAAGAAATAGACAAACAAAAAATATATCATATGATTCTTTCACCATGTTCTCTAAAAATAGGCTACTGGCTAAAGTGGTGCAGCACAGGCTCAACACATTCATCCTTTGTCGCAAGCAAAAGCAAGCAGGGAAGAAACAAGCATGAAAGCATGGTCTAGTCCTCTGAATTTGTGGACATGCATATGGCTGTCTGATACAAATTTTAAGTTTCAGTTCAGAGATGAAACGAAAGGACAGGAAAGCAGGATTAAGTGTGGCATAAAAGAAAGAAAACTAGATGGCATGGCTTAGTAAAATTATTTTTGTACTACAGAATCCCCCAAACTACTGTGTTTCATCACGTAATAGTTGCACTTCCCCCCTTTTTTTTTTGAAAAAGGAGGTGTGACTATTACATGAGAAAATATTTGTGCAGCTACTATTTTTGTAGCTGTAAAGCCACCTGTGCACCTGCTGGTAAGGACTACAAGGTCTCTGGGGAGAGCTACAAAGGTTTTCTAGTATAAAATATCAAAAATGTATGAAACGAATTCCATTGGTATGATTACTACCCAGCTGCTCAGTGTCCAGTAAAAAGACAGTAATAACAGTTAAACATCTGCTTATCCCTATATTACATGCTGATACACAAATCTACATTCAATCAAAGAGCAAATGCCACAAAATGTTCACATCACCTACCACCTCGAAATTAAGTTTTTTAATGGAGAGAGCTTTGCAAACATTCTTCTCTAGAATTAGTTGGAAACTATGGTTGGAGTCAATTGCATTACAAACTCACCCTGTCCATATGGCATGTTCAAAATTTGGGAAAGGGACCTACTGGTATACAATTTACCCTTTCTATCCATGGATTCTGCATGCACTGACTTAATAATCTACAGCTTGAATTTTTCCCAAAAAATTGACTATCTACAGGTTTTAGTATCTGGGGTGTGGGGGAAAGGGAGCGTTTTTGAACCAAAACCCAGCAGATACCAAAGATGCACTGTGTATATCATCGACAAAATTTAGTCCACCAGTATCTCACCTTTCACCAAAAACAAAAAACAATAAAGATTTAAATACATACCAAAATCAGTAAAAGTATGCAAAAGCTATTTTAAAATGCAAGTAAACAATCTATAAAATTAAAAATGTATAGAGTCCATTAATAGACAGAAGATAAACATCAACAAGATAGTTCACTATTAAAAGCACATAGTAATCAATTCCTAAAAGCCTGTGAGAAGAGACATAAGATTGAGATCATTATTTCTTATTTTACCTCACTTCCCAGTGTACAACTCATATGATACCCTCTGTGGATAAGGTCCAAATTGTTTGAAGTTGAAATTGACATCACAGACACAACAGGACACATTGTGAGAGCAAATAATGAGGTATATGTGAACAGGTGGACTGTTTCATCTTGATGTAACTCAAGATCATAAAATACTAAGTTGTCTCAGGTTCCATTCAAGAAGATGAAGGCTAAGTGGCAAAGCTGAACAAAATGAAAGCAAAGACCAAGGTGCTATTTTTCTAAAGTCAAGATCTGTAAACATATAGACCATTAGAACAAAGAGAGATAGTCTGTAGAAGTGTGATGTCATAGACACTGTCACAGGAACTGTAAGGTCTTAGCTCTACTTTTGTCTTTCCTCTGTCTCAGTTTCCCTTGTTTATAGGTTTTCCCAATAGTGTAGATACCTTCCTTTGTATTAGTTTTGGGTGGAGCATAAAAACCCCTAGAGGCCAGCCTTAGTTGGTCTATTCCATTTGCCTGTATGGAGCTCCTTTGCTGATCTCCTCCTTTTTCTGCAGCAGAGTTACAGAGAATAGAGGATTGGATATTGTCTGGTAATCCTTGGCCCAAGCACTTCAAAACAAGCATTTTAACACCTGCATTTAGCAGTATTCTTATACCACCAGTCCCAGAGACAACAGAAGCTTTTGACCAGCTTAAGCTTCACAAGAAAGAAGCACCAGAGGCAGAAGGCTCCAGAGAGATTACTGCAGCCAGCAAAATCTCCTTTTTGGAATGTATTAAGTTACCTTAGAATAGTCCCAGGTGAGACTATTATCCATCTGGTTTTCAGTAAATTCATTTTGGTTATCTTTTCACCTTGCCTCAAGTGCCTCTGTGTATTACGGGTCTCAATCTTAACAGAAGGTATAGAGATAGCCCCCGAGTAAAGCCAGACACTATAGTTTTCCCCAAAGGCTTGGGTGTGCCATCACATGAACCCATGACACTTGCCAAACAAACAGACCAGCGTTCTGGAATTGCTGTGGCCACAGATGGCTGACTTTTTTTAAAAAAAGTAAGAGCTCAGTCATAGGTTTGGCTGAAGGTCACAATAGGCTGGAAAAAATTTGAAGGCATACAACAACAAAAATCTCAGGCCCATTTCATCTCCCACTGAACTTTCTGAAAAAACAATAGAACTTCAGAATCAGGCTAAACACTTCATTTAAACTTTTAAAGTCATTAAAATATCAATTCCAGCAACTGGATTTCCCCCTGTGCTGAAACGTGCTCTTTGCACCTCTGGAGCAACAAACCTGCCAGGCTTTTTAATGAGAAAAAAAACTATCGTATTGATTTCCTGGGACCCATCAATCCAATATTTTCGGAAATAAGAAAAAGGCCTTTATTCAATACCCAGCTTTCTTTTGCGCAGGTTAATATCTCGCCTTGGTATTTGGAAGCAGCGTTCAGAATGAAAAGAAAATGTGACAAATGCGACTGTCATGGTGATTAATAACTGGATTTATGTCACAAAATTTCACTGCTTTTTTTTGGTATGCTCCCTTCCCATTTTATATACCACTTCTCGGGTGAAGAGGAAGACTCAGTGAACAAACTCAGAAGTAAATGTCAGGGCTCTGAAATATAATTTCAGAAATTCCATTTCTGTTCTGCAACAAATATCAGGCAAAATCCTTCAAAAAGAAGGGCAAATGGGGGTGAAAACAACATCTCGGTGGAGTAAGAAGGAGGTTAGTATGAAGCAGGGCAGTAGCCAGGATTTTGATTCTTGGGGGAAGGGGTGTGTGTGAGTTTGATTCAGGAGGGGGGAGGCTGAATCTGAGTGAGAGAGGATCTACCTTAGCAAATCTTTTGAATCGTTATCCCAATACCCCCATGCATATGATATATATTGAGTTTGGTGATTAGATCATGATATGGATACACATAACTGTTTAAATAATGTACCAGTAAGGCCTTCTTGTGGACCACCCTGAAATTTTTTGGGTGGGGGCCTCAACCCCCTCCCCTCCAGGCTACATGCCTGGCATAAGAACATAAGAACATAAGAAGAGCCATGCTGAATCGGGCCTCAGCCCATCTAGTCCAGCATTCTGTGTCACATAGTGGCCCACTAGTTGTACACGGGGATCTCTAGCAGAAAGGAGGGCAAAACCCTCACCTGCTCCCGACCCCCCACAACCAGTACCCGGGGAAATCCTGCCTGCCTCAATCAACACAGAGGTGGCACTTGGATGTCCATTTCAGTAACTACTGATTCCCTTGGAGGTTAGCATGAAGATTAGCCCCAATGTGGAGAAATTCCACTCCTCCAGATGATGTCCCGTCATCTTCACCATATGTCTCTGCTGGCTAGGTTTGATGGAAACAAGCCCTATGAGGAGTGGCTTAAAGAGTTTGGCATCTTTAACCTGCAGAAAAGAAGACTGATGATCATGTGAGGGGAAGCCAGAGGGAGGAAGCTTGTTTTCTGCTGCCCTGGAGGCTAGGGCATGGAACAATGGCTTCAAACTATAGGAAAGGAGATTCCACCTGAACATTAGGAAGAACTTCCTGTGAGAGCTGTTCAGCAATTGAACTCTCTGCCCCTGAGTGTGGTGGAGGCTCCTTCTTTGGAGGCCTTTAAACAGAGACTAGATGGTCATCTGTTGGGGGTGCTTTGAATGTGATTTTCCTGCTTCTTGGCAGGGGGTTGGACTGGATGGCCCATGAAGTCTCTTCCAACTCTCTGATTCTATGATTTTAATATTTCTAGAACCAAGGGGCAGTCCCAGGGACCTTCCACACAGCAATATAACCCAGAATATTAAGGCCAATAATCCACAATATCTGCTTTGAACTGGGTTATCTGAGTCCACACTGCCATATAACCCAGTTCAAAGCAGAGAATGTGGGATTTTATACAGCTACGTGGGACCTCAATGGCTCCTCTCTTGTCCCACTTTTTTTAGCTGCTGTTTAAAAATCTTGTTTTCTTCTATCACTTTCCTCCTTTGGTCCCTGCTTGCTTCAGTTACTACAAACTGAATAGTCTACTTTCAGTTAATTAATTAGGGAGGAGAGGAAAGTGGAATCTTGCCCTTTCCAATAGGCTCAGGCAAAAACAAAGCACTATAGTTTCTTCTAGCCTATGTATCCTTTCTCATTAATAAATTGCTGTCTTGACCAAACTCTGAAGCTGTTTGGCCACACAAGTTCTGTTTTGATTTGTGAATTTAGAAGATATGCTTGTGTTGTGCACAATTTCTGTCCTCACCTCTCCCCTATAATCCCAGTTCAAACTTTCCCTTAGAAAAGAAATGCCTTGAAGTAAACCATGACCTCCTCTACTCTCTGCAGGAAGATGGGAATAATGGCATTGCCTGGCATTACCACATTGCATCCTTAGGCCAACAATGGGTCACTGGCAACCCCACAATTTCATTGATACCTTCCCTGAGCCCTTCATTCTGAGTAGACAGAAAATGCCCTTTCGGTTGACCCCAATGTAACATCTCTCTGGTGCACTAGGAGTTTCACATGGAGACTTCCCATATGCAAGCCACCCAGTGCTGACTGCATACGCCTACTACTGACACCACATTTGTCCACTGAGATACATTAGGTGAAGAACTTAGTTGTGAGTCTTGTTCCAATAATAACACATTTTCCCCAAGTGTATGTTTAAAATATTATTGTTGTTTTAAAGCATTTTAAACTGTTCAAATTGAGTTTTATTTTTATCATGTCTGGAGATTGCATAACATCAGGTGGGATGCAAATGTTTTTTAATAAACAAACTGTTCATTCAACACTCAGGAGAGAGATGAGCAAAAGAGTATAACTCTGGCTGATAGGACCTTATCACATCGCCTAATGGCTTTGCCACATGCCCTGCTTCGCCTAACTTACCTGGGACCCCATCTCATGGGGTGAATTGTCCACTGCCTGACTTCCCCCCATTGTTCTGAAGGCAACACGGGAAGCCTCCTGTCTTGTCGTGGCAGTGGCATACACCATTTGCTCTCCCCTTTTGGCATGGAGCCCATCAGGAAGTACATGTGAATCATGTAATGGGCTCCATGCTGAATGCGGGGAACAAGGGTTGTATGATGAGCAGAGTAGCCCGTCTGATGAAATTGTAAATCTGTACACTGAGGAAAATTACAGAAAGGACCTTGCACTCTTTTTAACTTTCACTGTTTTACCAAAACCATGGCTCATAACTCTTCACATATTATTTTAGGGGTATAAATAAATCTTAGAACATAACAACTTCCAAGATAAAATCATATTCAATCACCCATCGCCAACACCTACAACTCCTCGAATGCTTTCATCAGCGCTGTCTTTGCACAATCCTAAATATACACTGGACCGACTATGTGTCAAATGTTGCTGTCCTTGAGCAAGCAGGGATCACCAGCATTGAGGCCATGCTATTGAGAACACAGCTGCGCTGGGCAGGGCCACATCTCTAGGATGGAGGACCACCGCCTCCCAAAGATACTACTCTATGGTGAACTCGCCACGGGTCAGCGCAAGAGAGGCGCCCCACAAAAGAGATATAAGGAATCCCTGAAACAACATCGCAGACTCGGCCAGATTGATCACCAACAATGGTTCACCCTGGCCTCACATTGGAAGGCATGGAGATGCACTATCCACAATGCTGCGGCCTATTTCGAGAAGACATGCCGAATGGGTCTCAAAGAGAAACGACAATGGAGAAAGAACCACAACTTGGAAACAACATCACCCAAGGAGACTTTCTGCTGTGCTTTCTGTGACCAAACTTGCCTATCTCAGATTGGCCTTTTTAGTCATCAATGCGCCTGTAAAAAGCGTTGGATGAGTCCTTCCTGGGTCTTCTTTCACGAAGTAATGCCAAGAAAGAGGTAGCCAAATACTCTTCTAATACAGTAGCTGACTAACTGAATATGGGAAGGTCCTCATCAAAAGGTACTCAATTTATCTTGATGAACGGAGAAACTGGCCACCATAGTCTCTCAACTCAAAAGTATGTTCACAATGAACCAAGGGGATAATGCCAGATTAAATTCATGCTTTGCCTTGCTTCACAATAACACTTCCACAGCACAGGTGAAGGTATCAATTCCTACTAGTCATGCACTCTCCAATGCTTGTAAAGGTCAGCCTCCTGCTCAACTCTGCTGCCCTTTCATTTCTTTGTTTTGCTAACTCTCAGCTATTTGGGGAGACTATGTGGACTGCGAAGAAAGCATCAATAGGAAACTGAAGCAGTCATGAGTCATTGTGAGCTGGCTTGTTAATGCAGTGGTGTGGAGAGACATTTTTAAAGCCATCTGCCCTTTTTACGAACATCCAAGCAACACCTGCTAGGTAATGCTCCATGACTGACACCAGTGGGGAAAATCACAGTGATATGTGGATGGTTGTCCCCAGTGGGAATAGTATTTAGTACTTGGAAACTACACAAACTACAGGGCAGCAATTAAGCAAGTCCCAGAAGTTTTGCAACAACCAAAAAAGGGGCATTGAACAGTCACTTCAAAGCCTGTTCTCAAAGCATGCCCGGATTACCCATAAGGCCAACGAGCCCATGGCCTAGGGGCGCAAGCCAGGGGGGGGGGCACAGATCACAGACAAAAAAACCCCTGGTCTGTGCCCCTCTTTCCCCCTTTTTCATGCCCCTACTCGCTCCTTCTCCCGGCAAAGTCTCTGCTCTGTCTCTCGCGTGCGCATGCTCTCTCTCTCACTTGTGCACTCTCTCTCACGCGCGCTCTTGCTCTCTTTTGTGCTTTCTCTCTCCCACGCGTGCGCTCTCTTTCTCGCTCTCTCTCTTGCTCTTTTGCGCGCTCTCTCTCTTGCTTGCGCTCTCTCGCTCTCTCTCTCTTTCGTGCTCTCTCTCTCGTGCGCTCTCTCTCTCTCGTGCGTGCCTTTGGAGAGAGTTTGCACTTGCTGCGCTCTCCCCAAGCCTCCCAACTCCCGAGGAGATCTTCAGAGCACAGCGGAGCTTTCCAGCTGGTTGGGAATGCATGGGGACCTTGGAAGTGGCAGGATGGTGCCTACTCGCCTTTCTCTTCTGCTCCAGAAGCACCATGGCGATAGCCAGCCAAGTGTGGGTCTGAGTGGGGTGTGTGTGTGTGTGGGGGGGGGCATAATTCCAAAGTGTGGCCTAGGGCACAGAAAAGTGTTAATCCGGGCCTGTCTCAAAGGAGTTGCTGTTAGTCTGTTGTAGCATAACACTGAGGAAGGGGAAAGGGGGTGAGGGTGGGATACGGAAGTACCTTATAAGACTAATTGGTTTTTATGTTTGCATAAACCTTCATGGATATAAACCCACTTCTTCAGATGCAGTACTCAGTGGCTATTTTGCAAAGCTTATGGCAACCCCCAGTTTATGGTGTCCTCCCTTCCTACCCAAAGTCAAACATAACATGTTAAGCTTATAAAAATATTTTGTGGCAGGCTGCCTTAATAGTGTTTTTAAAATATGAATATTATTTAGAAAATATGTTAGTGGGAAGGTTGAATATTCATCTTCTTAAACATATGTGCATGTGTGCCCACAGGAGCCCTGGGCTTGTGCCAATGTCTCACTGTATGGGGCACTGACAGCACATTCCTGCGTGAGCCAACCATATATTTCCCATAAGGTGGATCATTTATTTTCTGCACTTCTTACATTTTTCTTTCCTGAGTGATCGTAACATAAAATTCTATTAGCAGAGAAATGGAGCACCTGCAGGGAAAAGGAATAGGTGGCTGTTGGAAGCTTAACTAGGTCACAGCAAGAGGTTAAGACATGGGAGGTGTCAAGACTTAAATTACTGCTCTGAATGTTTACTTTCTCAAATAAACAAGTGTTGTGAAATATTGAGTCCATCCGATCTTTTGAACATGCATTTTAGATTATCTAAAATTTAGAAGAGAATTAAGTCACACACATTTTGTTTCAGATTCTTCTGTTTTCACAACTTAAATCAAAAGATGGACAGTCCATTTGTCTACTTAGACATTTCCACGAGGGACTGGAAGTCTCAGGATGTTTTCTTAAATTATGTGAAATTTAAAGTCACATATGTTTTGGATTGTATTCTTCAGATTCTGAGGACCACTACCCCAACACATGTTTCACACTGACTATTAGATCAAGTCTTCTAGTCACCATCTTCCAAATGTTTATACCAAATATCAGCTCAAAACACAGTATTTTTCCTATCTTCCAGTTCTTACATTCTACTGAAATATCCCTTCATAAGCCTCCAAGCAAAATACATGTATGTGGACTGGATCAGTGGATGGATGTTGGCAGTATTCAAAATGAATTAAGGCTTAATTTACCAATTTTTGATGACTCAAGCTAATAAACTGCCTGAACCAGAAAATCTAGTTGGTATCCTTATATACTGAAATCCTCCTGACATGATAAATAAACCAATTAAGAATTGATGTTTCAATCTTTGATCTATATTTTTAATATATGTATTCTTCCTTTCTTGTATTTGTTTTATCTATGTATTTTAACTATACCTTGTCTTGAGCAGATGTAGGTATTGGTAACAAATAATTTTATCACCATCATCATAATCTAAAATAGAATTACATTTATTTCCCTTTTTCTCACATTAAGTGCTTTTATTTTGAATTTTTAAATTTTAGATGAATAGGATCAGCTGGGGAATCTTATAATCCTTGACTGTAAACAATACACAAAACAGATTTAGAGTTATGGGATAGAGGAGGCTCGGCATTGCTATATGTGATAAGGATGTTAGGACAATTATTGATGGCCACTCCAAGCACCTTGCTACCTTCACTTTACCAAATAACTACCAACAAGCACAACATCTACCATTGTTTTCTATGGCAAAGTAACAGGAATTTGTAATTTCATATTAGAAGGGTGAGAACGGCAGGGTAAAAATATAGGAAATAAATAACTGTATAAAATACACGTTGCCTGTAATGAAAGGACCAAGGCATTGATATACTGGCTCATCCTCATGCTCTGTTTGGATATCAGCCAGCAAGCCAATGCCTTAAATCAAGAAACAGTTTCCTAAGATCTACAGAGATACTTACAGGAACACCTTGGCAAGCAAGAGTCCAAAATTGGCAGATTAACACCCAGAACCTCAATCAGTGGCTGATACCAGATGAGAAACTCACCCCTGGGCACACTGGACGCTGAGCAACTTGGAAGGCACTGATCAGAATGCGCTCTAGCACCATGAAAGCCTATGTTAAGAAATGAGGCTACAAAGTGGCGTTCACAATACGTGAGTATGGAGAAGAGCATACCACCTACTAAAATGCAGCCTGAGCCCTGCCACATGCACAATAGAGGACCTTCTTACAGCGACATCAGAGGCACTCCAAGTGACCAGCTTCTGGTCAAAGAAAATTTTGTATAGTTTTTAACTTTTGTTTGTGGTTTTGCTATACATCATAACTGTATTCTCAATTCGCTTCTGACACAGTAAATAAAAATAAACAAACTTTCCTATACAGTGCCAAAAGTGCACAAATTTGTTAGTTTTGGTCTTGCCCATGTTCAAATGTTTTCGATTCTTGTATTCTTTCTGCTGAATAGATGAAAAAACTTTAAAAGTTTCAAACTTCAAATCAAAGATGACCTTAAAAAATCAGCTCAATGTCCTAATCCAGTTCAATATAAATGGCTATTGGGTTTCATGTTTTAAAATCCTGCCATGTAGTGGTTAAAGGAACCAGTTGGAAAAAAGAGCTGGAAGTCCTAATCATCTCTCTAGATCAGTGTTTCCCAACCTTTTTTGAGCCGCGGCACACTTTTTACATTTGCAAAATCCTGGGGCACACCACCAACCAAAATGACATAAAATGACACTCTAACACAGTAATACATATAGTTAATATGTTTTTAAAATGTATTTATACATTCAGTGGGAAACCTGGGCCTGTTTCAATGAACTCAACATAGATATCCTGGCAGGAATGGCAGAAAGACACAAACTTCCCACACAGCACTCCCATAACCAAGAGAAAATGCTATAAGAGTTTGGTGGGCATTGACCTTGAGTTTTGGAGTTGTAGTTCACCTATATCCAGAGAGCACTGTGGACTCAAACAATGTTGGATCAGGACCAAACCTGGCATGAATACTCAGTATGCCCAAATATGAACACAGATGGAGTTTGGGGAAAATAGACCTTGACATTTGGGAGTTACAGTTTCTGGGATTTATAGTTAACACACAATCAAAGAGCATCCTGAACTCTTGCAACAATGGAATTGAACCAAACTTGGCATACTGAACTCTCAGTACCAACAGAAAGTACTGAAAGGGTTTGCTTGGGTATTGACCTTGAGTTTGGAAGTTGTAGTTCACCTACACCCAGAGAGCACTGTGGACTCAAACAATGTTATGTTATGTTGTTGTTTGTTTTCTATCCAGAATCACAATGTTGGAAGGAGGCTCACCACTTTAAGGTCCCTAAAACAGGCATGGGAAAACTTCAGCCCTCTGGGTGCTTTGGACTTCAACTCCCACAGTTCCTAACAGCCTGAGGCCCTTTCCTGATTAAATGGCTGAGGGGGGAAAGGAAAAGAGCCTGAGGCTGCTAGGAATGGTGGGAGTTAGAGTCCAAAACACCTGAAAGGCCCAAGTTTGCCCATGCCAGCTTTTTGACAGACCTCTTCTTCCCCCTTCCCCTTAGCGCCCTTTCTTCCCCCTCAGGGGAAATAGACCTTGACATTTGGGAGTTGTAGTTGCTGGGAATTATAGTTTCCCTACAATCAAAGAGCATTCTGAACCCCACCAATGATAGAACTGGGCCAAACTTCCCACACAGAACCCCCAGGAGGCAAGAGGAGGTCTCTACTTGGGGAAAGGGAGGCAGGCCTTCCCAATGCATGGAGAGGGAGAGACCAAGTAGACAACGGGTGGGGGGGGGGTGTTTGGAATTTTGTGCCTTTATTGAGGTAGGTTTCTTAGGGTTTTTATACTTCAACACACTAGACTCCCCCCCCCTTCCTGGAGGTTCCAATTTCCCACAGCACACCTGATGATCGCTCAAGGCACACTAGTGTGCCCCGGCACACTGGTTGGGAAACACTGCTCTAGATGTTTCACCCTGTTTTGCATTCTCCCGTTAACTTCTGTCTTTATCTCATATCCTTTTGCCAAACTGATGAGGAAATACTGTATGTCCCTTTTGGAACGTTCTCACCCCGCAAAATGAATAAAGTAACCCCACGTTTGTGCCTGGGACTTGCTTGAAGGCATAAAGACTTTACTCTGCCTTTATCACGGGCTTCACTCTGGCACTGTGGAGCTGTCCTTGGTCCTGAAGAACATGCCCACTGAGTCACATTTCTCTTGCAACTTGCTAAGTGCATTGTTTGCTAATACCAGCTATTCACTACTGCCACCCGCTGCCTGATGTTTATCAAGTTTTCCTTCCAGATTGGTCCTCTCAAATGTTGTCTGCATGTCTCATGAACCTCGGTCCACCAGAACAGCTATATTAACTTACCTGCAGTAGTAATTCTAATAAGAAAAAGAATATCTGGTAGTTGCATTCATTGAGGGAACCCCCCCCCCCAAATTAAAAAATCCCTAGGCAATGTCACTGGCTTTATTATACTTCTTTCACTCTGGGAAGAACAATTTCAAGATACAACCAAGAAGGTCTGGTTTTCCAAGGAGCAGCATTTAGGCTCACAGCTGTCTAAATTTCTTTCCCAAAATTACAAGCCTGTCTTTTAGACAAAATGCAGAAATGCATTTGAAAAAGTGGTTACGTTGCTTTCAAAGGGGGCCGCCACATTTCCCCCTCTCCTCTATCAGATATAGTTCTGCTGTAAAAGGAGTGAGTGGCTGATGTAATTTCCTGCTCATGAGAATGTAGAATGAATACAATTAAAGACACCACACGAAACATGCTTATCGTTTCCACTTTTCAACCCATCATGGCTTTATCTCACTTTCGGAAATGTATTTTTTTATTGTTTTGCAAAAGGGAAAGAACTGATGTTGTTAGCTGCTGCCTTTCAATAAATACAAAGAGGTTTTTTAAATGGCTTTAGTTGACAGTGCAGTAGTTTTAAAGATTTCAATACATGAAATCGAGATAAAGGACATTTTTTAAAAAGTACCTTGAAAACCTATTGCCACATAATCATTTCCGTGTGTTCCCACTCCACATCCACCCTGCCTATACATTCATGTCAGGGCCTGTGGCTTCATTGAATTTTATTCATTTATTATTTCAGATTATACAGTATAACACAAAGGTTATCCGTCTTAAAACATTTACTTTAAACTAATCCAATAAATATCCAAAGTACTTATGAGGAAGGCGAATTTAACCCACAAAAGCTCTTGCATAAATGAAAGCAAAATGGCTAGTCTTAGGGATGCAAAAAGGTTCCTTTCTTGCAAACAAAAAGAATTGAAATCTGTTGCAACTGGGACTTGCAAAATGTGAATTGTCACAGAGTAACGTCAGCTGTTATCAATTGTGAGAAAAACTCTCCCTTCCCAAACTAATTTTTCATATGTAATAACAATAGTTATCAATGATTGAGACTTTTGCTTTTATAGCTAACTAGCTGTACCCGGCACGCGTTGCTGTGCCCTATTTTGGAGATGGAGTGTGGGGCATGGGGTGCATTGTTTGCCAAGTTTGGTCTTTATCGGTCTTGGTTCTTGGACACAGTGGTCTGTGGGGAATTATGGGTTTTGAAGTACTACAAATCCCATTATCCATGGAGGTATTTCAAGTCCCATAATCCATGGTCCACCCTCCTCCAAACTGTAATATAATGTAGTGTGGGTCATAGCGGCTCTGTGTGCCAAGGTAGGTTACTGTAAATTCAGGCCATACACAGTGTCCCATGAGCTGAGGCCTAGTCAAGAACAGCAAGTTAATGAAGCCTTACTGTCAATTCAGGCCATACACAATGTCCAATGAGCTGAGGGCTAGTCGGGAGAATCAAGTTAATGAAGCCTTACTGTCAATTCAGAGCGTAAACAGCATTCTATTAAGTGAGGCCTAGTCAGGGAAATTAAGTTAATGAAGCCTTACTGTCAATTTTGGGTGTGGTCTGTGATTTTTAGGGGTGTAAATTTTCTGTGGGAAGTGAATTGGGTGTTTGTGTTTGTGCCTCAGCCCTTTGCCTTATCCTCCTCTGACAGTTTATTATGGGTGGGAATGTTCATGTTGGCTGGCCAGTACAGGAGTTATGCAAATCCGCCCTTATTGGCAGCCAATCATGTTGTCAGAATGTAGAGGCTGGGAGAGTTGTTAACAGCCCCGGAGGATGCTGGGAAATGTAGTTTTTTACTCGTTGTTTTGGGGGCCTTTTAGGTTGGGGGGGGGGAGTTTCTTTGCTTCAAACGTACCTTGTCTGAGGCCTATTTCTGTTGGCAAGTTTGGTTTCTCTGCTTTGTAAGGTTTCTCTGTTTGGGACGGTCTTTCCATGACGACTCTTCCTTTATATATATGGATATAGTACATCACTATCTCAATAATACTGGCAACACAAATGCTATTGACTGCAACAGATGATAGTATAAATATTTAACTAAGATTTTCTATAGAAACAAGTTAATCAGAACTGTAGGCTCAATATATTATTTTGGGTAATGCCTATTGACCTCAGTATGACTTCTTTGGAAAATGAATGATTGAAGATAGAAAAATTAGGGACAAAGCAAGTAACAATATATAATAATAATAATAATACTTTATTTCTAACCCGCATCCATCTCCCCAAAGGGGACTCGGAGCAGCTTACATGGGGAAATTATATTATACATATAATTTCATGTATTAGCTAGCTTAGAGTGATCTAACCTGATCATTGTACATTACTAAAACTATTACTGTCTCCCAACCAGTCAGATAGACTTTTAGAACACAATACGATTTCTGAGGTTTGCTAGTACAAACGCCATTCCAGTCATGTAAAGATTTATTTTAAAGTGTGTTTCTTCATCTGGTGATAAGACAAGAGAGTCTACTTTTGCTCTGTGATGGATTATAGTGTTCCTGCCAATGGATAGATTTGGCACCTTTAAAGTTGACACTAAATCATGGAGATACATTTCTATTTATTTATAATTGGCTATCCATATGGACTTTTAATGGCTTGATTTTTTTTAATCTAAAAGGAATACCTTGATCTTGCCATTTTATATAAGGGGCACCATTTTGCCATGCCAATAGTTCTGATCCAGCTTATCTGTCTGAACATATCTCCCTCTATGAACCATCTCAGAGACTAAGATCTTCTGGGGAGGCCCTGCTCTTGGTCCTGCTTCCTTCGCAGGTATGATTGGCAGGGATGAAAGACAGGGCCTTCTCAGTGGTGCGTTCCCATCTGTGGAACTCCCTCCCTAGTGGAATTAGATCAGCCCCATCCCTCCTGTGGTGTTTCAGCCTGGTGCTCATGTGCATGCTAGGGATGATGGGAATGTTTCTGAAAATGCTGATGATGGAATTGTTCTTGCAAATGCTGATGATGGGATGCCTAGTGAGAACTCTGAGATGCAAAGTGACCTTTCAGATGAGGCCTGCTTTCCTGGGAACAGTTCCCTTCCCAGGGCCTCATTAGATGAGAATTCTTGTGTTCAGGACTTTGAAAGTTTTGATGTTGGTAACGGAACACCTGGGAATTTTAACGAGCTTACATTTGACCGCTGAGATAATATTCAGCAATCTAGGCAGGCTGCCAGCCTGCGACATAGCAGTCGGTTTGCAAACCGAAACTGATTTGTCTTTATATTAGTTGGCTAGAGAAATTGTCTTCAGATTCCAGGCTTTGTTTAGAATACCATACCAGAGCTTGTCTTGTCTTCAAGCTCCTGATTTTGCCTAGGCCTTTGTGCATGTTATGCTCCTATAGCTGCCTTGTATTATTCATGGGATTTTCATCAAGCATTTTACCATTGCCTTTGGATTTTGGGATTATATCTTTGCCTTTTGGATTTTGGGACTATTTGAACTGTGTGTTTTACCTTGGATATATTCTACTATTGATCTTCTTTAACCCTTTTGTTGGACACTATATTTGATTCAATTAAAAACCTATTTATTCAGAGAGTGTCTGTTGTGTGTGTGACTAGGTGGGGTGCTCCTTGTCTGAAGTGCAACACCTCCTGACATTCAAGGGAGGGGGGAATTAAAAATGTGGTTGTGGGACCAAGCTTTCGGATATAATTTTTAAGTGCAATAAGGGAATACAGAACAGTGCAATGACAATTGGAATAGCTTCAGACTATGAATTGGACTGCGTGGTTTTAATTAAGTGGTTTTTACTATTTGAGATGTTTCTAATGATTTATTTTAATATATGGGCCTTTCTCGCCAGCAAAGCTGGCAAGGAAGGGATTTGGCCCCTCTCACGGAAGGAGGCGGAGGTTCCTGAACCTTCCAGGCAGGGGGCGTGGTTTCAAAAGTGAAACCAAGCCCTCTGCAGAGCTCACTTGGAGCTGACGCTTGGCCCACCACTCCCGCCCAATTAACAGTATTGATTTTTGATTGCCTTAGGAGTCGGTTAGGAATTTGTTCCTCTCTCAACCTAATTTGGGGAGGGGGGGTTTTTGCCTCTCCCTTTACTGTTTAGGGGCTAGATGGATTGGTGGAACTTATAAATAGACTAGCGTAATTAGCTAGGGAATCCTTTGTTGGTGTGCATCTCAGGCGCCCCCTGTTCGGGCGAGGGCCATTAAGGTTAACACTCACAGTAAGTTGTTGTTTTGTGAGTTAGGTAAATGACCCTGGAATGGGAAGAGGCTGATCTCAGCATACGGAGACCAGGCCTCTCTCTCATTTCCCTAAAGGTTTGTCCTGGTTGGATAATCAGGCAATCCTGGTGTTTCGCCCTTTAAAAATTGTGTTGAGATGCCGGGTTAAGAGGACACCCCGGATTGAAACACCATGATTCCTGACACCCCCTCCTTAAGTTTTAGTTGAGGGGTTTAAATAGGTAACGATTGAATAAAAGTTGCCCAATTGGAATCCAATTTACTTGTGTTGTCTCTTTATTTGTGTCGTCTCTTATTCCGGGGGTTGGAGGTCAAATGTTTATTTGCTGAATGTGTTTTATATGGCATCGAATTGTTGCTGCTCTGAATCTCCTTTGAGGTGAGAAGGGCAGGGTATAAAAATAAACAAATAAACAAACAATGATGATGTTTATTGATACCCTGCTTTTTCTCTCCACAAAGGAGATCACATGGAGTTTGATATCGAGCAAGTAGCAAGGGCCGACTGTATATCCCGCTTCTCTCCCCCATTTCTGGGATTTTAGGCAGTTTACAAAAGTTAAAATAAATACATCTTTAAAATTCATATTTAAAAACACAATTAAATTTGCAACAGAACCGATACATAGTTAAAAGGATGACTGTTGAAACAAAAACAGCAAAGAAATAATGAGGAGATCGGACAGGTTTCAGTCGTCTTCCCTGTAGTGCCCTATTCAATATAAAAAAGTAACGCCATCCATTATTGCCCTGCTTTATAACCGAAAGGACATGTGTGTATCTGATTTCTTAATGACAAGCCAAATGAATGCAAATCAACAGATTATAGAAAAGAGTGCCACAATAACCAAAAATCTGGATTTTGTAGCAGCACAGTGCTTTTAAGGAAACTGCTTCTTGTTTTGTGCTTGTTTTTTGGAAAGGTATAATAGGTCATAGTTCCAAAACAACACCTCAAGACACACAAAATCGACATCTTTTCTAAATTCTGCCAGTGCAGAATTTAGAAGAGACTATTAACAGGGACCTGATGTTACTTGTAAGCCAGCGCAAAACAAGACCTGGCTTCTGAATAAATATCAATATAAATATCAAGCAACATTGCAACATCTAATAATGGATCCCCTCAAGAGGTGGTCTCTGCCATTAACTTTAAGCTTTGCTGTCATAATAGGTCAGGGGAGGACCACCAGCTGTGCAGCTGTTCTTTAGGAAGAAGGAGATTTTTTTTAAGCACACTGAAATTCTATTTACCATTACTGTTTCCAGCAGGAGCTAAAACTTCATCTTTAAAACAGATATTCTTTAAATTGAATGGACAAGGTGAACGGTAGGTTAGCAGAAACAAAACCCTCTAGAGACATACTATCACAGTAAGTTTAAAACACTGAAGCCTAGAAAAAGTATTTAAAGATATTTCACATACAGTCTTATCTATATTATCAAAACTACTGACAAAGAAATTTCATTCTACAAATTTTTCTTATGCCTATCTAGCTTCTTCCCAATTCCATGTCTGCTGTTATTTCTCTAAGATCAGGCACTGTACCCGAGGACTGGAGGGAGGCAAATGTAACACCGATCTTCAAGAAAGGATCCAGAGGTGATCCAGGAAATTATAGACCAGTCAGTTTAACCTCAGTTCCAGGCAAAGTGATGGAAACCATTATTAAAGAAAATATTACTAGGCACATAGAAGAACAGGCAACTACACCTACAAATTGATGGGGTCAAAGCTTCCGAGACAAACCAGGAAAGGGATCTTGGGGTCTTGGTGGACAGCTCAATGAAGATGTCAACCCAGTGCGCAGCAGCAGTGAAAAAAGCAAATTCTATGCTAGGCATGATCAGAAAGGGAATCGAAAATAGGTCAGCAAATGTTGTATTACCTCTCTACAAATCGATGGTAAGGCCACATTTGGAGTACTGTGTACAATTCTGGTCTCCGCACATTAAGAAGGATATAACGGAACTGGAAAAGGGTACAGAAAAGGGCAACAAGAATGATCCAAGGGATGGAGCGGCTTCCTTATGAAACCAGGTTGCAACGCCTTGGTCTTTTCAGCCTTGAAAGACGGCGTCTAAGAGGTGACTTGATCGAAGTGTATAAAATCATGCATGGGATAGAAAAGGTGAATAAAGAAAATTATTTTCTTTGTCACAAAACACTAGGACTAGAGGGCACTCCCTGAAGCTCCAAGGTAGGAAAATTAGGACTAATAAAGGGAAATATTTCTTCACCCAGAGGGTCATTGGGTTATGGAACTCACTTCCAGAAGAGGTTGTGACAGCTGTCAGCCTGAACAACTTCAAGGCAGGATTAGACAGATTCATGGATACCAAGTGTATCGGTAGTTACTGAAAAGGACATTCAAGTGCCACCTCGGAGTTGGTTGAGGTAGGCAGGATTTCCCTGGGTACTGGTTGTGGGGGTCGGGAGCAGGTCAGGGTTTTGCCCTCCCTTCTGCTCGAGATCCCCGTGTACAACTGGGGGCCACTGTGTGATAAAGAATGCTGGACTAGATGGGCTGAGGTCTGATTCAGCATGGCTCTTCTTATGTTCTTATGTTCTTATGCTGTGTAGCTGGAGGTGGGGTCTTTGTTTGTTTGTTTTTTGTAACAGCGGCATTGGGAAGACGATGAAAAGGGGCTGGAGAAGTGAAGACATTCAGTGCCAGATTGCAGTAGTAATAAATCAGAACAGGGACAGAATGGGATTCTACGCTGTGGAACGCCCTCCCGGCCGAAGCCAGAGCTTTGCGTGACCTGCTCCCGTTCAGGCGGGCCTGTAAAACCCACTTGTTCAGACAGGCCTTCGGAGAGTAGGTCGGTGTAAATCCCTCTTGCTGCTGGACCTGCTGCTGCTTATTTTAACTGTACTGCCTGTTTAAATTGTGTTTAATGTGTTTTAATTGTTTTTATGTTGTTGTTTTAACCCTTGGCGCTGGGCCATCGGCTTTGTGAGCCGCCGCGAGCCCCCGGGAGTCGGCGGCCGAGAAGTCCCAATAAATAAATAAATAAAATAAATACTCTAGCCAATCTTACTACAGTCTTTTGCGCTTACCTACAACAAGCAAGGCAAACAACAGCTGCATTACCGAATATGCATAGACAGCAAAACAGAGAAAAAGGAGCAGAGCAGAGAAGCTCATCATGTTTTTTTTTTAAAGCACATAATTATAAGTTTAACTACCAAAATGAAATTTACCCATAGGAAGAAAAATTTACTCCTGAAAGTTGTCATGGGGAAATGGTGTTTCCACTGAAGTTTTATCACCAAACCCTTTTTCCACAACAAGTCACCCCCCCCCCCCCCAAATCCAAATATCACAGGGACAGAAGGTGAGGTGAAATCTTCTGAACAGGGACACTCTTCTGTCCCCAGGGCCTAGAAAAGGCTTTAAGAATTGGACATTGCAAGCTCTGGCCCTGAGAATAGCAGTACAGCCTTCCCACATGCAGGGAGACCCGGGATATAGCTTTAGGCAGTGTTTCCCAACCTTTTTTGAGCCGTGGCACACTTTTTACATTTGCAAAATCCTGGGGCACACCACCAACCAAAATGACACAAAATGACACTCTAACACAGTAATACATAAAGTTAATGTGTTTTTGAATGTATTTATACACTCAGTGTGAAACCTGGGCCTGTTTCGATGATCACAACTTAGAAATCCTGGCAGGAATGGCAGAAAGACACAAACTTCCCACACAGAACTCCCATAACCAAGAGAAAATGCTATAAGAGTTTGGAGGGCATTGACCTTGAGTTTTGGAGTTGTAGTTCACCTATATCCAGAGAGCACTGTGGACTCAAACAATGTTGGATCAAACTTGGCATGAATACTCAATATGCCCAAATATGAACACAGATGGAGTTCAGGGGAATAAACCTTGACAATTGGGAGTTGTAGTTGCTGGAATTTATAGTTTCCCTACAATCAATGAGCATTCTGAACCCTACCAATGTTAGAACTGGGCCAAACTTCCCACACAGAACCCCCAGGAGGCAAGAGGAGGTCTCTACTTGGGGAAAGGGAGGCGGGCCTTCCCAATGCATGGAGAGGGAGAGACCAAGTAGACAACGGGGGGTGTTTAAAATTTTGTGTCTTTATCAAGGTAGGTTTCTTAGGGTTTTTATACTTCAACACACTAGACTCCCCCCCCCCCCGAGGTTCCAATTTCCCACGGCACACCTGATGATCGCTCACGGCACACTAGTGTGCCCCGGCACACTGGTTGGGAAACACTGGCTTTAGGAATGAGTTCAGGACTCAGAAGAGGATGAACTCGAACAAGATTTATTGACTACAACCAGTAAAAAAAGCTGGTGGCCTAAAATGCTTAGTTGGTTGCAAAAGGTCCTTTAGACAAAGGGAATTTCAATCACTTGCCTATGTTTGCAGAATGACGGTATCTCTCTTCATCCCAGGTTCTTCTGTTGCTCTCTGGCCTTTGTAGACGCACTAGGTTTTGTAAAAGTCCCAAAATCCACAGTCTCTGGTGAGGAAGGGTCCTCCTATGCACTGCAGCTTGGTTGAGAGCGAAGGAAGACTTTATAGGTGAAATAAGATTGCTTTTTCCCAGCAAGCTAGATTCCAACCTTGCTTGTCCCTCAAGTAAACTCCGGAAAAGGTGTTGTCACACCCCAGCCTGGTCCCCAACCTGTTTCCTTGGTCAAGCCAGACCGAAGCCATGTTATTTCAGCTAGGCCTGTTAAGTTAAAAAGTAAGCCTCTGCCAGGCAGCTTCTGCAGAACCTCCCAGGGTCATTCCTCGTTCAAGGACAAGAAGCTCCCGGCTCCATCTTGGGCCGATAAGCGGAGATGGATTCACTCCACACTGCCCAGGTGCTGATGCTAATTGGAATCACATACCAATCCCATGTGAAAGGCCTGAGTAGGCCCAGCTGTAGATCTGTTGTGAGAACCAGTTGCGACGACCCAGTACGTCGCAACTTCAAAGCTGGGGAGACCTATTTAAGTCAGGTCTCCCAGATGAATGGCATCCTTCGTCAACGTTTAGCAACCAAGCCAAGTCTCCACGGAACTCTGCCTGGGCCTTGGGCCTTCTAGCTTCTGAGACTCTGTTTGCCAACCTTTGTGCCAAGACTCTATCCTTGGATTTAGGCCGTTTGGGCAAGAAGACTTCTTTCACTTTTGTTCCTGTTTGCCAAAGGACTATAGTCTTGTTCCTGCTTCCTTTTGGACAATTTGCTGCTGTCTGTTGCTACCTTGAGAGCATCAATAGACTATAATCCTAGCCTCTTTCCTTTAATCAGTTATTCTAAATAAAGCATTTAACAGTTGCCAGTGTCCAGTGGTTTACTGAGGGGTCTCCAGGTCTACGGTGCAACAGGAGTTGAGGGCGGGGACACCAGGTTTGGAGCCAAGACACACCTCTGCCCCATGAGTGCCCGCATGGCAGAACAAAGAGGCCATAGAACAAAGGCCCATGCAGGTAAAATACAAATACAGATGTACACAGCCCCTACGGGGCGTCACAGACACAAACAGCAAAACAAACACCACAACGGTATTAACCCTTTCCTATGCTTTTCAAAGCATGCGTGTGTGTGTGTGTGTGTGTGTGTGTGTGTATATATATATATATATATATATATATATATATATATATGATGGAAACCTTGGTGACAGCATTGGTATAACCTCTAGTGGGTGGGGATATATACCGTATTTTTCGCACCATAAGACGCAGTTTTTTCCTCCCAAAGTAGGAAGAAAAATCAGCTGCGTCTTATGGAGCGAAGATGCAGGCAGGGAGGGGGGAGGCGATGGAGCAGAGGGGGTGGCAATGTACTCACGCTATTCGCGCCCCGGCGGCTCCCGATGGCTCCCGCGCCCAGACTCTCACCGCCGTGTCGCGGAGGAACGGGGCGGAAAGGGGGACTCGTGGAGCGGACTGCCGCTCACGGACCCGGAGGAGGGGGAGGCCACGAGGGCGGCCCCACAGCGACACAGCGGCAGCCGCAGCAGCAGCCGCAGCAGCAGTGGAAGGGCCCGAAGCCAGAGGCGCAACTTCGTGACGTCACGAAGATGCGCCTCTGGCTTCAGGCCCTTCCGCTGTAAGGAGGCCCGATAGAGAGGCCGCAGGGAGGGAGGGAAGGAGGCAGAGTTCCCTCCCTCCCTCCGGCCTCTTTCGGGCGTTCTTACAGCGGCGCGCAGCCGCCTCCCTTCCTCGGCAGAAGCGCGACAGTGGCGTCACGAAGATGCGCCTCTGCCGAGGAAGAAGGCCTCGCCCGGCCGCGCACTGTAGGAACGCTGTAAGCGCGCGGCTGGCGAGGCCTTCCTCCTCGGCAGAGGCGCATCTTTGTGACGTCACCGTCGCGCCTCTGCCGAGAAGGAAGGGAGGCGGCGCGCGCTGTAAGAACGCCCAGAAAAGAGGCCGGAGGAGGGAGGGAACTCTTCCTCCTTCCCTCCCTCCCTGCGGCCTCTCTTTCGGGCCTCCTTACAGCGCGGCGTCGCTCCCCTTCCTCCTGGCAGAGGCGCATCTTCGTGACGTCACGAAGATGCGCCTCTGGCTTCGGGCCCTTCCGCTGCTGCTGCCGCTGCTGCTGCCACTGCGTCGCCGTGGGGGCCGCCCTCGTGGCCTCCCCCTCCTCCTCGGGTCCGTGAGCGGCGAGCCCACCCCACGAGTCCCCTCTTCCGCCCCCGTTCCTCCGCGCCGCCGGCTGGCTGCGGCGACACGGCGGCGAGAGTCTGGGCATGCGCAGGAGCCGGGGGGCGCAAATATAGCGTGAGTACATCGCCACCCCCCCCTCTGCTCCAGCGCCTCCCCCCCTCCATGTTAGTGTCTCCCCCCCTCCATATTAGTGTAGCCAGCCCCCATTTTTTTTCCAATTTTCCTACTCGAAAATCTAGGTGCGTCTTATCAGCAGGTGCGCCTTATGGTGCGAAAAATACGGTATATCCCCACCCACTAGAGGTTATACCAATGCTGTCACCAAGGTTTCCATCGTAGCTGCAAATTGCTAACACAATCCTGTCTGTACAACAGAGCCTTGAAGGCCTGAAGGCAGAATGTCTCCTTCCTTATTGGATAAAAATTCCACCCCAAACACTGCCAGATCCTTTAGTTTTTCACTGGTGGTAACAACCTGGCATTGCATTATTGACCACCCTGAAAGGTACAGTTGGCCATCCACATTTGTGGGTTTCAGTTTTGTGGATTAGATCATTTGTTGATTTGATTAACATGTTCCTTTTAGGAATCTCTAGGTACTCCAGTGCAACCCTACGGTCAATTTTGAGCAGAAGTCAACTACAGATTCATGCTGGATGATCTAGAAATTCCTAGCAACCACACGTCTCTAGGCATTTACAGGTTCTCCATAATTTATTTGGAAGTTGTCCATAGAGTTGTGCTGGAGTATGTAGAGATGCAGGTGAAACATCAGGAGAGAATGCTCCTAAAACCTACAACAATTCAGTGATTCCAGCCATGAAAGCCTTTGACAATATATAGTGTTTCTTACTACCTCATCGGATGGACTACTTGTTCTCCCCTTTCAGGATGGAGCCCTTTATACGTGTACTTCTGGTCGGGCTCCATCCAAAAAGGGGAGAGCAAGCAGTGTATGCCACCACTGCAGCAACATGGGAGCCTTCCCGTGTTGCTTTGCCAGCCGTGGGGGGAAGCTGGGCAGTGATGCTTCCCCCCTCCCCCCATGGGATGGGAGCCCATGGATTTGCCACAATGTGTGGCATATCTGTGGGCCTTTGTGATGAGTTCCTAGAGAAAGGTTCTCTCAGATTTTTTTTAAAAAGTTTTAAAATTTTTGTTCTTTAAACTTTCACAGGGGCCGTGCTCCTCTAACCCCAGCAAATATAGAAGGATACATGTCAAACACTGTATGTTTTTCAGGGGTAGTGCAATTCACACTAAGGAAATAGCACTGTTGGAGTAAAGCTTCTTCAACAGGAAGTTAAATTTTTTCTTCCAGATATCACCCACCACCCTCACACGTAGTGGTTTTCACATTGAAGCATGGGAAACTTTGGTGTGAACAACCCTTTATGTTTTTCCCCCCATGTCAGGAACAACTTGAGAAACTGCAAGTTGCTTCTGGTGTGAGAGAATTGGCCGTCTGCAAGGACGTTGCCCAGGAGACGCCCAGATGTTTTGATGTTTTATCATCCTTTGTGGGAGGCTTCTCTCATGTCCCTGCATTGGGAGCCGGAACTGACAGAGGGAACTCATCCGCGCTCTCCCTGGATTCGAACCTGCTACCTGTCAGTCTTCGGTCTTGCCAGCACAATGGAGGTGGAAGTCTTCCACTGGAGAGTTGTTGTCAGTTAGGAGGTTATCGCAGTAGATGGCCCAGAGGTTTGACTTGGTGCAAGGCAGCTTCCTGTGTTCCTATTTTGCACTAATACTAATTCTGCTGTGGGTTTTTTTCCCACCACAGGACCACAGTGACGACTTGGAAGGGTTCTCCTCTTCTATAACCAGAAATTGGTTAAGTCCAAAGTCTCAACACCTTGCTGGATTCAAAACCCTTTCTCAGCAAATTGCACAGGCAACATCTGTAGGGAATTCTACCCTGCACCATGATGTCAGGCAGCAGCTGTCCTGCAGGAGTCCTTTGCTGACAGGACCCTGATGGCAAATGAGGAATGCTTCAGGGGAGCAAGCCTCTCAGACTCATTTTGTAATCCTCTCTCGGCCTCTCCCAGCTGACAGACCTGACACCTCATACAAACCGGAGAATTAACTGTGGTAGTAAAATTATGGAACCAGAGTCCCATAAAAGTTGTAACAAGCATTGGATTTTGAAATTCTGTGGGTTACTAGCTTCAGACCAAGGGAGTCATAAAAGGTTTCTTTTTTTTTTTTTAAACAGCTTTTCTATATATTTACAGAACTTTTTCTTAAACATTTCAGGTCAATGAAGCTGTTGCTTTTCGCTTGTTTCCTTTCAATTCTCATGATGTGCAGCATCTGTTAAATAAATTAATGTTTTTAAAATGTGGGAAAACAGAAAGAAAATGAGCAGGGTTTCTTTCTATCCATAAAAACGCACGCCAATGCATGCACTGTGGGTTTCTATATACAAAATGGCGGCACCTTTCTCTTTTCATACATTCCTTCGATGGGAAAGATGAAGTGGATGGGTCATGTATTTGTGTCCATTGCTATCACAGCTAAAACGTCCAAAAAATACCCTTTCTGGTGCAATTATTTTCTTCTGCTGAGAAATCCACGTGGGAAATACTGCTCAAGAGACTGCTGTGTTGATCTGACTGTTCGGCAAACCAGGAAGGAGTCCTATGAAACTTCAATGAATACACTTTTGTGAAAAGGACTCCATCTGCCATCAGGTGAAGTCTCTCTCAGCATTACTTCGCGAACTAAGATTCTTAGGAAGCGCGTTGATGACTAAAAGGGCCAATCTGAGATAGGCAAGTTCGGTTGCAGAAAGCACAGCAGAAAGTCTCCTTGGGTGATGTTGTTTCCAAGTTGCGGTTCTTTCTGCATTGTCGTTTCTCTTTGAGACCCATTCAGCGTGTCTTCTCGAAAGAGGCCGCAGCATTGTGGATAGTGCGTCTCCATGCCTCCCAATGTGAGGTCAGGGTGGACCATTGTTGGTGATCAATCTGGCCGAGCCTGAGATGTTGTTTCAGGGAGTCCTTCTATCTCTTTTTGGGGGCTCCTCTCTTGCGCTGACCCGTGGCGAGTTCACCATAGAGTAGTATCTTTGGGAGGCGGTGGTCCTCCATCCTAGAGATGTGCCCTGCCCAGTGCAGCTGTGTTCTCAATAGCATGGCCTCAATGCTGGTGATCCCTGCTTGCTCAAAGACAGCAACATTAGTCACATAGTCAGTCCAGTGTATATTTAGGATTGTGCAAAGACAGCGCTGATGAAAGCGTTCAAGGAGTCTTAGGTGTTGGCAATAGGTGACCCATGTTTCAGACCCATATAGGAGAATATGAAGTAGACTTTCAGGTGAAGTAGACTCTCGTGATTTATCTTCAAATAATTTCTAACTTATGGTGGCCATTAAGAAACCTATCGTGAAGTTCTCTTGGCAAGACTTGTTCAGAGGGGGAGGTGGGTCTGTCATTGTCATAGTCTAACACCCAAACCACTACACCATGCTGGCTCAGTCCATGAAAACTTATGCCATAATATAGAAGGGTGCTTGTTTTTGCCATAAGGAAATGATTACCTTGGCATGGAACATCTACAAGGCTTTGGCACACAAGATTCGAAAGCAAGATATAATTTCTGATTCAAAAAAATAGCTGGCAGTCATCTGACATTTTCCCCATTTTTATGGCTAAGCAGGCCTGAATCAGGGTAGTATGTGGAAACTCCAGAGAAGCTGTTTTCACTTTGTCAGAAAAAAGTTGGGACAGAAAAGCAGTGAGCAACCCGCAGTCCTAGCGCTGGCTTGGTCTAAGTAAAAAAAAAATCATCAGTATGCAATTAATTGAGACCACTGGCATTATTCGCCCTTCTTATGGTGCCCTGGAAGAAAGGAGAATAAAGGGGAAAGGCAGCAGCAGAAAAGGGGAAGGGAAAGGAGATGTGAAGGAGAAGATGTGACAGATCCAGGCTGGTTTGTAACACTGTGGAATAGCATCTTTCCTGATTTTGTTTTCCTATACTCTTCCCTGGCATTTTCTTCATATAGAAGTATTTCCCAGTATATTTCATTCATATTTACCACCCAGGAGTGATTTTTGAACACCTTTCCACAACTGCATTCCACAATGCATGTGCCTGATCCACATGTTCTCCCCCATGGTCATGGTAGGAATGCATTGTATGCAGGAGTGTTCCTAAGTTGACTGCCTTCTCCTTGTACTCCCCCCCCCCCCATTTTAATGCAATTATGTTGATGTTCTAGTACAATTCTGGCAGAAAGAAAATTAAAAAAGAGAAGGAAACCCAAAAGAGAGAGGAAAAATGCCTGCAACTAGGCATGTATTTTTTTTATTGTGCCTTCCAGTTTCACTGCCCACTCTTTTTCCTCTTTTTCTCCCTTTTCCCCTACAGCATTGTGCGATATCACTAAACAAACAAACAAAATACAAAACTCATGGGAAGGGCAATAGCAGGTTCTTTCTAGATGAGTCCCCTAGTAGTCTGTGGCTCTCCCTCTCCCCCCTCTCTGTAAGACCATGATATTTTCCATAGTCACTCAATTCAGCATAGACGAACAACAAACAATAACACTTCTTTGAAATTATTTTAAGAAAAACCCCGTGAAGGAAAATGGTTATAGTGTAGAAATGCCCAAAACAATTTCTAACAGTTATTCTACTATTAAAATAAAAATTATAAACTGTAGACAGTCTTTTTGGAATCACCTGTCATGGCCTTTAGTATATCATAAAGCTGATCTTAATTCTCAAAGTATTTTTTTAGCTTCTGCTGTGCCATCTTCAAACCTGATCGAGCGACATTACTCCTAATAGACTCAGGCAGGGCCGTAGCCAGGATTTTGATTCGGGGGGCTGAGTTTGGTTCGGGGGGGCTGAGACTGGGTGGAAGAGGGTCTACCCTAGCAAACCTTTTGTATTGTTATCCCAATAACCCCATTAATGTGGGATATAATGAGCATGGTGATCAGATCATAATATGAATAAACATGACAGTTTAAATAATGTACCAGTAAGGCCTTTTCGCGGACCACCCTGAGAATTTCGGGGGGGCTGAAGCCCCTTAGCCCCCCTGGCTACATGCCTGGACTCAGGGATTTGCTCAAATCTGCTCTTCACACACACACACGCGCACACACATGCAACTCAAGGGGGGGGGGGGAGAAACCTCCAGGAAGAAGTTTTTGTAAACATCTACTCAAAAGCAGTATTCATGGTGCATAGATTACTTCCTGTTGGCTAGGAACAACCCCAAATATGTTGCTATCTGCTCCCAGAAAGTTGTGGTATATGTATTGTCGAAGGCTTTCATGGCCGGAATCACTGGGTTGTTGTAGGTTTTTCATGCTATATGGCCATGTTCTAGAAGCATTCTTCTAGAACGCTTCTAGAACATGGCCATATCACCCAAAAAACCTACAACAACCCAAGTTGTGGTATATGTTGATATAGTTCTTAAGGTTTTTTAAAAAAAATATTCTGATTATTTCTGTTGTTCTATAATACTTTCTATCAGTTTCTAACACAAGCTGCAACATTTTTATTTGCACCTTTAAGTTGGCTTTCATTTAATTGGAGAATGTATCTGATCAATGTATTTCCTTTCTCCTTCTTCTCCTCTCTCTCTTTTTCTTTTTGAGAGCTATAATGCTATTGTGCACCAGTGATATGATGCTTTTGCACTGTAACTCTTTATAACTAAAAAGCTTTCAAAGTTCAAAAAGCAGGAAACTTCTCCTTTGAACAACAGGAAAACCTCAGCATACACCAGTTTTTAAAAAAAGGTTTGGAAGAACCCTCGTGCAAATCCAAAAAGCAGCTACAAACAGCTTTGCTAGAGAATAGAATACTGTAAGTGGATGAGAAAGTGACAGCAAGAATTCCCACTTTTTTGGATTAATCTCGAAGAATTGGAGGGAGGGTAATAAATGCCCCTTCAAAGTATTCATTGTTACTATTGCTGCTTTATGTTTTGCTTTTGAGGGAGCATCTGACGCAGAGCATCTGTAACTGCATCTGCCTGGCAGAAAAATACAACAATAATATATTAACTACGTAAGTTTTCTGCCCTTTCATGTCAGCCAAAATCTGTTCCCTGAGATATTGTCTCATTTTCAGTAATTAAAATGCTCATCTTCAGAAGCGTAGAAGAATGGGAAAGGACTACATTCCTAAAGAGAATGGTGCAATATTTTGTTCCTGAACCCACTCATAAGAATATATATTTGTAAGTTCTGTTGTAGCATTTCCTCAGGATAGTGGCTTTGGATAGCTTTTCCCTGCCCAGCGTGCCCCAGTAGTGTCATCTAACCTTTCCACAGCCATGCCCGGATTACCCATAAGGCCAACCTAGGCCATGGCCTAGGGGTGCAAGCCGAGGGGGCGCGCACAGATCATGGACCAAAAAAACCTGCCCCCTCTTTCCCCCTTTCTCATGCCCCTCCTCGCTCCTTCTCCCAGCAAAGTCTCTGCGCCGTCCCCTCCGTCTCTCGCTCTCTGGGCTGCGGTGGGGACCTCACATTGATCCATTTATTTGCCCGCGGGTCTCTGGCTGGCCTGACCTCCTGGTTCCCGGGGAAGCCATCTCCATGGCGACTCGCCTGGCTCCCCCGGCGGCAGACTGTAAATTCCTGCAGCCAGAGCCGAGCGGCAGAGTCCAGGAGAGGATGGTGGGAGGGAGGGGAGTAGGAGGCGACTAGGAGGAAAGAAAGAAATTAAAGGAGGAAGAGAGGGAGGGAGGGAGAGGGGAGAGAAAGGGCGTTACTTGAGTGGACCTCTCCCAGGTCCCCAGCATGAGACCACACTAACCCAGGCTCACTCCTGCACTGTCGGACCAAACCGGGGCGGCCTGCTTGGCCAAAGTTTGCCATGGGAGGGAGGGAAGGATCAAGGCCAGGGTCTGGCTCTCCTGCCTTCGGGAGCAGCCAAACAAAAGCCACACAAACCCCAACCTGAATCCTCCCTCGGTCTGCGGGAGCATACGCCAAGCAGACATCTCTCTCTCTCTCTCTCTCTCTCTCTTGCTCTCTCTCTCGTGCGTGCCTTTGGAGTGAGTTTGCACCCGCTGCACTCTCCCCAAGCCTCTCGAGGAGACCTTCAGAGCACAGCAGAGCTTTCCAGCCAGTGGGAATGGGGACCTTGGAGGTGGCGGGATCGTGCCTACTCGCCTTTCTCTTCTGCTTCAGAGGCACCATGGTGAAGGCCGGCCAAGTGTGGGTCTGAGTGGTGTGTGTGTGTGTGGGGGCGGTAGAGGTTGGCTTAAAGGGGTGTAATTCCAAAGTGTGGCCTAGGGTGCAAAAAGGTGTCAATCCGGACCTGTCCACAGCATCAATAATTGCCCCACTGCCCATAGCTACCTATGTATGAAATGTCCATTGGACTCCAAAAGAACAGCATGCATATGATATATTAACCACAACAGCTTTAACACATCAAGGACTTTAAGAAACAGGAGATCTTTGCTCACTTTTGATATGCTGTTATAATTACCTGAAGTCCAAAAAAGGCCAACACAATGGAGTTAATTGTACCCAACGTGCCTTCAGGATCAAACGGCTGAGTGGTTTTGTACATCTCCTGATAAGAAAAGAACACATTGCTCAAATAAAAGATCTAAAGCAACACACAACCTCCCAAGAGACAATATAGTGGGTCACAGAATAAATGTGGGCCACATACAACCATGAGGCATACATTCAGATTGTGTCACTGTCTTACATCTGTGTTGTCATGCACCAAACGCAGTCAATCTCAGAGCCAGCCAGTTCATTTACCCTGTGCCAAAACAACTGCAATATGTTTTATAACAAAATTCTCAAATCTTTCCTCAGTAGTGATTAGAGAAACGTCAAAGTATATAATTAGTAATAGATATTTTCATCTTAATTTTAAGGTACAACAAAAATAACATCAACGAGACCTGTAATACGAATTGCTACACAGATAAGAGCGAGCATACAGTGGTTAAGAAAAATTAGCTGCAGGAAGGAGATATTTAAATGCCAAGAAGCATACTGGAAAAAAAGAAATGACCTGGCAAAAACACAGGAACTTGAGCATTTTCTAACTTACAGGAATAGAGAATAGTAATCACAAGACCTTGCCATCTCTTAAATACAAGGCAAATTCAGGGGTAGCACACAATTATCTCATCCTGGCCTCGATCCAGGTTATCTGAAAAACTGTATCTATGCCTATAAACCAGTTAGACATCTACAATCAACTGGGGAGGGCCTTCTCTCTGTCCCACTCCTGTTCAAGTGTGTTTGGTGGGAACACAAGAAAGGGGTTTTTTATGGCCACTCCCAGACTCCCTCCCAAGAGGGACCAGAATGGCCCCATCCCTGCTTGCCTTCCACAGGCAACCTTTCTCCGTCAGCACACAATTGTAAGAAGGAGAATGCTGCTGGGGAAGTGTGGATTGGATTTGGGTGAGCCGGCATTGTCTGTTGACGCCTTCTGGGTCATGTGGCAAGCATGACTGTTAACTTCCCGCCAAAGCAGTACCTATTGATCTACTCACATTTGCATGTTTTCGGATTGCTAGGTTGGTAGAAGGTGGGTCTAACAATGGGAGCTCACACTGTCCGGCAGATTCGAACTGCTGACCTTCTGGTCAGCAAGTACTGCAGCTTAATGGTATAACCTGCTGCGCCACCATAGCCCCTGTATTTTAAGTGTATATATTATATGATTTAACTGTATTTTAACCTAAATCCACACAGTATTATTTATTTATTTTTAATTTTTGTATTCACTTTGTTTAAAATTGTGTGATTTGTAGCCACCCTGAGTCCCCACAAGAAGAATGGTGGGGTATAAATAAAGTAAATAAATAAATGCATAAAATAAACTCTGAAAAACCTTAATCAAAAGAGAACAAATGGATGTGAACTTCTTTTTATAACTGAATATAGCATGCACGTGTGCAAGTACATGCACACAAGTACACCTGTATGTGTATCTTTTCTGTTTAATTTTTAAAGTGTCTTTTCAAGTTGTTTCCTACCTATGGAGCTCCCAATGGTTTTCTTGGCAATATTTGTTCAGATTTGCCATTGTCTTCTTCTGAGCCTGAAATAGTGCCACTTGCCCAAGGCTCATTTGGCTTCATGGCTGAATGGGGAGTCAAACCATGCTTTCCAAAGTCATAGTCCAACACAGGGCTGTCCAACTGGCGGCCCTGGGACCGGATCCGCCCCCCCAGCCTGTTGGGCACGGCCCCAGCTATGCCCCCAGCCGCCATTTTTAAATTTTAAAAAAATTCTAATTTTTTTTTAAAAAATGGCGGCTGGGGGGGAGGGGGAGGCGGGGCAGGGAGGAGGAAGAGAGCTAGCTCCTCCTCCCTGCACCGCCCCCTCCGTCCCTCTCTCCGCGCCAAAAAGGAGGAGTAGGCGGCGCCCCGGCCAGCGCCCCACGCCAGGCCCGTGACGCGCTGCCCTTGGCGCCGCCTTCTGCCCCCACCGGCAGCTCCCCCACCCTAGGAAGGGCGGGGGCGCCGGGGAGGAGTAGGCAGCACCAAGGGCAGCGCGTCATGCCAGGCCTGTGACGCTGCCCTTGGCGCCGCCTTCTGCCCTTTCGCGGCTCCCCACCCTAGGAAGGGCGGGCGCCGAAAGGAGGAGTAGGTGGCGCCAAGGGCAGCACGTCACCCCAGGCCTGTGACGCGCTGCCCTTGGCGCCGCCTTCTGCTCTCCCTCCTCCTCCTCTTTCCCGGGCGCCGTGCCTTTCCCGGGAAAGGCACGGCGCCCGGGAAAGAGGAGGAGGAGGGAGAGCAGAAGGCGGCGCCAAGGGCAGCGTCACAGGCCTGGGGTGACGTGCTGCCCTTGGCGCCACCTACTTCTCCTTTTTCGCGCCCCCGCCCCTTCCTAGGGTGGGGAGCCGCCGAAAAAGGGCAGAGGGCGCCAAGGGCAGCGCGTCACAGGCCTGGCATGACGCGCTGCCCTGGTGCTGCCTCATTTCCTCCTCTTTCCCTGGCACCGTGGCACCCGGGAAAGAGTAGGAGGAGGAGGAGGGAGAATGACAGCTTTAGGAGAGGGCGGGGCCTGGGCTGGGGGCGGGGCCTGGGGGCGGGGCCTGGGGGCGGGGCCGAGCACCCCCCGAGGTCATCAGTGACCTCTATTCCGGCCCTGGACCCGGTAAAAGTTGGACAGCCCTGGTCCAACACATAAACCTCTACACCACATTGGTACTTTGGTCAAGCATGCAGAAAATGCTTCTGTGCCTTTCTCCAAAAAGAAAATGTGCAATTTGTTGTTGATATATGTTGTCAATTCTACTTCAAATTTGGTGACTCAAATCTTGCCAAAAAACATCTAATAGTAGTAGTAGTTGTTTATGTAATGCTTAGCTCATAGGTCTTTCCCATACAGTACAAACAAATATATAAAAACCAGATGAATAAATACAGTATGAAATACACCATTAAAATACTACATAAACCACTAACATGCTACATTAATCAATAGTGAGATGCACCCTTAAAATACTACATGTAAGACTATATGAACTAGCTCTTGCATAGTTAAAAATCAAGAAAAATTCTGTATTATTAAAACTTAAGCAAGAAACACTCTGGATATAGATAGCCACACTATTATTAGGCAAAAGCACCCCAGCTTTATTGTATTGTCCAGTGTGTCGTGTGATAAATCCAAAGTGTGACAGCCTCAGTTTAGCTGTTTTACAATTTAGTAAGGGTTCTAGCCTAATTTGCTATAGGAGCCATTTATCTGTCTTTTGATGATCCATTGTTATCTGTGACACCACTTTCCTCCAGTACCGCATTTTCAAATTAGTCTATCTTTTTAATCCCCTAACAGATTTCTTTACTTTCCAGCTTTTTTATCTGTACATAGAATTCGGAAACACTGCAGCGTGAATGATCCTGACTTTGACATCCAAAGTTGTATCTTTACACTTAAAGATCTTACCTAGTTCCCTTATAACTATCCTTCCAAGTGTTAGCCCCCTTCTGATTTCTTGGCTATGCCTTCCATTTTGACAGTTTAAAAAAATCTGTTTGCCAATAACTCATGTGTCTGGAATGTTGGTGGATAAAGATAAATGACTGGTTGAGCACTTGCTGATGTCATAAAAGTTACTGGCCACGGATGCCTCAGTATTGTATCTATAGCAATACTACTTGTAAGGTATGAGCTAGATACCTGTGACCAGTTGGCCCAAGGCAGCTGTTTCCAAACTTTGGGAAGAAAGGTGGCAACCATCTAGGAGCATCTGGAATATCCAATCATACATTGAATGAATATTACAATATACACTCGTATTAAGATCTCATCTGTGGGACATGACAAAATTTAGTTTGCTACTCCTCCCTGTCTTACTCCACTGCAGATGATGACTACATACTAGTCTTGCTGCTAGAGGTGCTGAGAGTATATTTATTCTATTCTTGTTACTGTGTCCCTTTAGATTATTTCCAGACTGTGGTGATCCCAAGGAGAACCTATGACAGGGTTTTCTTGGTCAGCTTTGTTTGGAGGGGGATTTTCTTTGTTTTCCTTTGATGCCGAAATATTGTGTCTTGTCCAAGGTCACTGAAAGAGCTTCCATAGCCAAGGAGAGATTCTATTATCTAGAGTCATAATCCAATGCTCAAAGCATTGCACTCTTCTGGCTCTCTTAATGTATAGTAAAGTTTCCCTTGACCTTGAGTCTAGTCATGTCCAACTCTTGGGAATGGTGCTCATCTCTATTTCTAAGCCAAAGAGCCGGTATTGTCCGTAGACATCTCCTAAGTCATTTGGCTGGTATGACTGCATGGAGTGCCATTCCTTCTGAAACAGTACCTATTGATCTACTCACATTTGCATGTTTTCGAACTGCTAGGTAGGCAGAAGCTGGGGCTAACAGCGGGAGCTCACCCCTGATGATTTCACTAAAAAGAGCATCTATCCAAGTTCACCTGAGAATGTTAATGTTCTTAGTAGAGGGGGGAAAGAAGCATTGGCTGAAATTCATTGATTACATTTAGTAGCTAGGAAGTAGAGAGAACAGGTCATTCTTCCAAGTCCTCCAGTTTTCACAATTTGAACCAAAACCCAGTAAAAAATATATAGCCACTATTTTATTTATTTATTTATTTATCTATTTATTTATTTATTATTTCGGCTTCTAGACCGCTCCCTCTAAAAGCTCGGAGTGGTTTACAACAATGAAACAACAGAATGATAAAACGACAGAACAATCTAAAATACTAAAAATAATCTAAAAATACTATATCAAATCAAAACAGGAACCCATGACAAGCAATGTGCTATGTATGCCTAAATATATAATTACCCCAAAAGAAAAGAGATCTAGTTATAAACAAATTGTCCGTTATGCAAAAACCTGTGCATTAAATAATCTTTTTCCCTTTAAAATAGTCTCGTGCAATTATTTATTGGAAGTGGGAGGGGATCCAGTTATAACATAACTATTCACATCAAACTAAACACGGAATATGGAAAAGCAGGTTTATCCAAAAAGGAGTGGTACTGTACATATTACTACCTCTCAATTTGGCTGTAGTCCCTGTTTGGTGAGCAGATGGTGTGCAGATACTCAGAGAAACAGAGCATCTGGCAACATAACCTGACATTTCAATTGCCTGCCCACCCCTGAAATAAAGAGACCACACAAGTATAGTTGGGTTCAATTATGGGCAACTTTTATTGTAAATTGTTACCTATTTAATTCGTCCTAACCTAAACTAGTAGGAATCAGGAACTTGGTGACAGAGCCGAGGAGGTATCCCGATTGGCTATACCCCTCGGCTAACAGTGGCAAAAACCTCTTTGCTCTAACCAGAACCAAACAACAGTTAAACAAGTGGACAGAAGTCTATATCCGAAGAATGTCACAATCAGACTCTGTCATAGTATGCCATTAAGCCTTGCCTCACCGAAACTACCTTTCGAGTGAGTGATTGAACAAATAACCCACCCCCGATCCTGAACTGTGGGAGGGGGCTTGTGTGAAGACAACTTTGCATACTCCTCTCTATTTTCCGCTGGCCTAATTAAAAGTAGACCCACCAAACCATCTAGCCCCTAAACAGTCTAGGGCTAGGCAAAAAACCTTCAAAAATCAGAACGAAGGAAAAAATTCCTCAACCGGCCCCCGGTTCCGCCGAATCCGCCGGTTCCGCGACGACCAATACTATACTGTTAATGGGCGGGTGTGGTGGGCTGAGCCTGGCTCCGAATGAGATCTTCAGGGGGCGGGTCGGCTAAAGGCCGGCTCCGCCCCCTGATCTAGATGGTTCCAGGGAGGAACCATCGCCTCTTTTTCCTGGGGGGAGGCAAACTTCTCTCCTTCCCCCTTTGGAGGAAGGAAAGTCCCTTGCCTGCCCACCCCTGAAATAAAGAGACCACACAAGTATAGTTGGGTTCAATTATGGGCAACTTTTATTGTAAATTGTTACCTATTTAATTCGTCCTAACCTAAACTAGTAGGAATCAGGAACTTGGTGACAGAGCCGAGGAGGTATCCCGATTGGCTATACCCCTCGGCTAACAGTGGCAAAAACCTCTTTGCTCTAACCAGAACCAAACAACAGTTAAACAAGTGGACAGAAGTCTATATCCGAAGAATGTCACAATCAGACTCTGTCATAGTATGCCATTAAGCCTTGCCTCACCGAAACTACCTTTCGAGTGAGTGATTGAACAAATAACCCACCCCCGATCCTGAACTGTGGGAGGGGGCTTGTGTGAAGACAACTTTGCATACTCCTCTCTATTTTCCGCCACCGATGTGGACAGGTGTCCACCTAGTCCACATCCCCCACCAAGCTCTCTAAAGCCAACTGAATCCCCAACTGCAAATTGGACAAAAACAAATTGTTACCCTCCTCAGACAGATGAATACCATCTGCCCGATACAAACTTAAATTTGTGTGGGAAATATTACCATGACCAATGTATGATCCGTTGCCGTGCGACAAAAAGGCTCGCATGGCACGGTTCACACGTTTTCTTGATCGCTCAAGTCGACGAACGTTACCACCTCCAGCCCACTTGAGCCGAGGTATGATGGCCGACCAAACAACATGAACATGCGGCCAACGCCGCCAAATTCGAAAAACGTCCTCCCTAGCCTGCTGGTAGAGCGGCCTACCTGCTAGGAGACCCAGGTCATTACCACCGAGGTGGATGACCAAGACGTCAGGCGGTTGTGAGCCCCTGACGCCGAACAGAAATGGTATCAAGCCTTCCCAGCACATACCTCTTTTTCCTCTCCACTCGACAACAGCGGTGGAGGAAAAACCCAAATGCCGGCCATAGGAAGTCCGCTGGGCATGCCGCCCTGCCCAGTGGATGTAGCTATGACCACATACCAGGACGTTTCGCCTACGCGCCGGCTGCATCGGATCTGAAACAATAACATATTTAACTTAACTTTGAACGAACGTAACCCTTATAAGCATTTGACTTCCATCTGCCCAAGGCCTTAATTTTTTCGGCACCATAACCCAGCTCTGATGCCGTTGATGCCGCCCCAATCCGAAAAGAGTGGGTACCAAATTTGTGTTGTGCCAGCCCCAGTAGCTTTAACGCCTTGTTCGTGACCGTCCAGAACTGATATTTAGTCAAAGGCGTGCCGTCAAAGTGACAAAAAAGGTACCCTGGCTTGGATGCTCGAACAGCCAGGTATTGAGACATGGCCCTTATTGGGCACAAGTCAGCATCACTGCATGCAACCAAACTAATCAAACAGCCTTTTCCTTGCTGATCCGTTTTAGATGATCTAATTCCAATTTTTAAAGTGTTCTGTAACAACGTCACGTCTGAAAAAAGGAGGGCGCTGTAAGACACGTCAGTCTTTGACTTTGCCACCAATTCGCTTATTCTAAGCGCCCCGAAAAAGGCTGTAAGAGCCGCTGAATGAAAAAGTAATTTTTCGTACTCCGACGAGCACAAATTTGGCCAGGTGTGGTGCAAACCTTTTAGAATAACTGGCGTTAACGGCTCCCTATCATCTTCGGGCCGCCTATATTGGTTCGACCACCCTGCCATCAATTTATGTAGCCTAAAATCATTGGTCCCGTCGGGAAGGCCCTGAGCCTTCAACCAATAGGCCAAGGCTGCCAATTTAACTCGAATCGTATGAGGGGCTAGCCCCCGCCTCCTTGAATAGACACAGAATTGGGCCAAATGCTTATAAGGAACAGGAAAAATAACAGGTAGGCCATAATAATTTCGAAAATCAGAAAATTCCTGAACACACTTCAAATAAGCCTTCCTAGAGCTGGGAGCAAGAGCGTGTGCCATACCCAAGGTCACCTCCTCGCTCCAACCATCCAGAGATGGTCTGGCATGGGTTCCGGCCGGGCGTCTGCGTTGGGTGCTAACTGCCAGAACCGCTCCATCTGCATACGAGACAGAGCGTCGGCCAATGAGTTATCCAACCCAGCGATGTGAAAAGCACGGAACAAAATATTATGCTCTAAACAGTGAAGTGTGAAAAAACGCAAAGCGGCCATAACCCTTCGCGATTTGGAAGTGAGGGTGTTAATCACTTGGACTGTGGCCATATTGTCGCACCAAAAGTGCACCGTTGAATTTGAAAAACTATCCACCCATAGCGAAACAGCCACTATGATGGGAAAAAACTCCAAAAAGGTCAAATCCGATGTTATGCCCAACGCATGCCACTGTTGGGGCCAAACCTGGGCACACCAGTGCCCCCTAAAATATACGCCGAAACCAATCGAGCCAGATGCATCGGATGCCACCTTTAAGGCGTCACGTACCAACAGCTCTTGGCGCCAAAAGGAAACCCCGTTGAATTTTGACAAAAATCTGAGCCAAATTTCCAAATCTAATTTTATGGAGCGAGTTATTCGAATATGATGATGTGGCAAGGTTATCCCGGAAATGGCATCGCACAATCTGCGTAAAAAGGCCCTTCCCGGCGCAACAACCTTGCATGCAAAGTTTAAATGTCCAATTAGTACCTGAAACTCCCTCAGGGTCGCTTTTTTACGCACCAAAAATTGCTGAACTCTCTGACACAGGTCTGCCACCTTGTCGGGTGGCAACCGGGAAAATTGCTGTACAGTGTCTAACTCAACCCCTAAAAAGGATAAGACCTGCAGTGGACCTTCTGTTTTTTCCTCAGCTAACGGGATCCCCATTTTTGCGGTAAGTTGTTGAAAGGACCGCAACAGCGAAAGGCAGTTACCGGACCCGCACTTCCCGATGAACAAAAAATCATCCAGGTAGTGCACAACTCCCGTTTGGCCAGATTCTTTCTTAATAGCCCACTCAAGAAATGTGCTAAATGCCTCAAAAGCTGCACACGATATGGAGCAGCCCATGGGCAAAGCACGGTCCATATAGTATGAGCCCTGGGAATAAAATCCCAATAGCTCAAAATAGGGGGTGTACTGGGAGCAGCCTAAAGCGGACTTGATGTCAGACTTCGCCAATTCCGCGCCTGAGCCAAATCGTTTAACAATGGACACCGCCCTGTCAAAAGACGTGTACTGCACCGAGCAGAGCTCCTCGGGGATCGCGTCATTCACCGATCTGCCCCTGGGATATGACAGATGATGAATAAGGCGAAACTCCCCTTCGGCCTTCTTGGGCACTATACCTAACGGGGAAACCCTAAACTGGGACGTGGGCGGAGACGCGAAAGGCCCCAACACCCGTCCCTCACGGAGCTCCTTATTAATCTTTTGTTGTACAACTGACTCCATCCCCAGTATAGACCTAAGGTTTGGCGCCATCCGCGGCATGCGCGGTCCCTGAGCTGGAATCCGAAAACCTAGACTAAAACCCTCAAGTAAATATGTTGCCGCTTCCCTGTCAGGATACAAATGCAACCAGTAAGTCAGCTGTTCTAAATTAACTGGACTGGGGCCCTTTTGGAAAGGGAGGTGATCCTGTGTTCTTACCAGGGGGCATGCCTCCCCGGTTGTTGCCCCGATTGGGCTTTTGCTTATTGCAATGTTTGGCCGAGTGCAGGCCCAAACATATGGTGCAGGCGTGCAGGTATCTACAGTTAGGTTTATTACATGCCCCTTGGGACGCAAATTCCCAGCACATATATCTACGCTGGGGCTGGGATTGCGGGGCTGCCGGCCGAAAGGGCTGGCCCTTTTTGAAATTCTGTACTGTGTGGCCACTGTCTGCCTTTTGGCTAAAAGCGGTCTTGGTGGACTGCATAACTTCTGACCAAAGTTGATTATCGATCAAGTCCCAACGCTTATTGGGCCGACTTGCTGCCTTGGAACGGAAGCGCTTATCATATTCCAACCATATGTTCCCCGGGAACTCAATGTGAGCGTTGTAAATAATGTTTTGATATATCACTAATGACATGGCCCTGTAAGGCGAGACATCAACTATCAATGCCATGTAAATCATGTAACAGGCCAGCCAATTCTCCCATGTCTGCTCGACCCTTCGCTTCTTAAGCTTCTCTTTAGCCTCCTCATCCAACTCGTCCTTCTCTTTTTTATCTAGGTCCCTGTAGTATAGAGAGAATATGTCTATATATTCATTCCTCCGGACCTTGTCAATAACCTTTTGAGTTAAATGGGAGGCCAGCTCGGCGACCGACAACACCGGAGTCGCCTCCTCAGGCCACTTATCTGTTCCCCAAAAATGATGTGCTGGCCCTGTCCTAGCAGCTTCAAGCGTTGGTGCGGGAACAATCGGGGCTGATGGAATGACACTAGCCTCACACCCTGATGTGCCCGCCTCCAACTGAGTGCTCTGTCTTGGTGTCGAGTGTTGTATGTGTCCCTGATCCCAGGGCCATGTAAGTGTGGTGTTCATACCCGTAGAAGTGGTGGCTGCCTCTGACAGCAGCCCTTGGGTGGCTTCCTCCTCCTGCGGCGCCGCTGGCGCTGGACTGGAAACCGGAATCGACTGCCCCATCACGGATGGCGGGATAACAGGTTCCACATCGGCGAACGGCACTTCTTGGCATTCTGGAACCGGAGCCTCCGTGGGCGGTTGCGCCTCACCCTCCGCCCGTGCGCCGACAGTGGCTTCTAGGCGAGACATACGAGACATAAGATGTTTTAGTATCAGCTTCCTGCTGGCATGCCGTGCAGGACGCTGGCCAACATCCCCCTCCCAGACCCATTCGACTCTCAAAATCTCTCATTCGCGCCATCAGCGCATTTAAGTCGGCTGGGGTCGTTTCGTCGTCGTCTGAAGACATCACATCCGGGGGCGGGGGGCGCTTGGCGGCCGTCCTCTCGGCAGGGCCCTTCCCTTTCGGGCCTGGTACATTCTTCTTAGGTGCCATCCTACAAGAATAACACATGTCAATGATTAAATGCGGATAAAATTAGACCCCCATCCTGATGCAGGTCTACCAGAAACATGTAGTCCCCATGGTTGAATAACTTTCAGCAGCATTCTCGAAGCTCCCTAGGAATGAGGGTATACAAACCCCCAGTGCCGCCCTTGTTATGAATCAGAATTTATTTGATTTGTTATGTAAATTAAATTTATTATATTTGTTAAATTATTATATTTATTATTATTATGTATTTGATTGTTCAATACATATTAAATCAAACATTATATAACCTTATTAAAATTAACCCATTCTACAATTGAATTAACAATAACCAGTCAGAAATAGCCTCCTATTAAACCAACAAAATCAATTGGAAAGGTATAAGGCTTAGATCAACAGCCACCCGCACCGAAAGTCAGAGGCTCCCCCAAGCACAGACCAGCAACCAAATAGAATTAGTTGATGATCAGCCACCAAGGGTGAACCCCCCCCCACTCGCAGCCTAGGAAAAAGAAAAAAGGGGGGGGGAAGGGGGGGAGAGTGGGGAGGGAATACCACCCCAAGGTGTTCCAATACTAAAAAATTCCCATTACCCTTTCTCTCCCACCTTGGCCAATGGGAATGTTCAAAACAAAATGGCCGCCGGCCATGCGGGTGGCACTGGGGGCCGCCATTTTGTATCAGCCTCGTGCTGCTGGAAGGCAAACATCCAAAATGGCGGCCGCAGGCTTCAACAATGGGGGGGGGGGGGAGAAGAACCAATTCTCCCATAACCACCCCCCGCCAGGGATCCGCCAGGCCGCCCCATTGCCCCCGACCAAGCACCTTCCAAGGGGCCAGAAAGAGGCCAATAGGAGGAGGGAGGGGGGGGAGGGCATCCCTACACCCCCAAAGTCTCGATCCGCTGCCGGGCCCCCGCGCACACGCGCCAAGACGAGAGGAGGGAGGCCCGCACCGCGCGGCCGCTCACCCCCCCCCCAGCGCCCGGGGATTTTTCCCCAGTCACCCGCAGCGCCCGGGCAGGGGGGGGGGGAGGCCCGAGCCCGCCCCGGTAAGGCCCCGACGTCGGGGCCCCCAACAGCGCCGCGGGTTAAGGGAGGGTGCCGCTTGGGCCTACCAGCCCACCCGCGCCCGCCCGCCGCCCGCGAGCAGCAAGGGGTGGGGGGGAGCCAGGCCCCATGCGGCTGGGAGCCGCACTCCCTCCGTAGGCCAGGACCGCGGGAGGGGGGGGGCGCCGCGAGAGGAGTCACCCCCCCCCCGGACCCCCGCGGATAGGCCCGAGCCAGGCCGCATCCCGCCCGCGGGAAAAACGGCCGCTTCGCGGCCGCCCACCCCGGGAAGGCGGGCTCCCGGGAAGGGGGAGCCCGCCCGATCTAGGGCCCGCTGAGGGGGCCAAAACGGGGGCAAGGAGGTGCAGAGCCCCCGCCCAGGCCCCCAACACCGACCTCCTCTGGATCCACGCGGCGTCCTCTTCAGCCAGGAGGTCAGAGGGAGACGTCCTTCTCCCTCTGAGCCTGGCTCCGAATGAGATCTTCAGGGGGCGGGTCGGCTAAAGGCCGGCTCCGCCCCCTGATCTAGATGGTTCCAGGGAGGAACCATCGCCTCTTTTTCCTGGGGGGAGGCAAACTTCTCTCCTTCCCCCTTTGGAGGAAGGAAAGTCCCGTCTGAGTATCGTGGCCTTTTGCAGCTGACAGATGATAATTTTGCCATTGGCAATTGTTTTCAAGTGCTCGCCAAGGTCTTTCGACACTGCACCCAGTATGCCGATCACCATTTAAATCACCTTAACTGACTTGTGCCAGAGTCTTTGTGGTATTATTATTATTATTATTATTTTCAAGCACACACACAAATAGAAAACAATATTAGTATGCTCAATGAAGGGGAGAGCCTCATATGTACCAATATCAAAGTAGACTCAGAGAGCCTCATATGGACCACTTCACACTAGACTCAAATGAAGAAAGCTAGTATGGTGTAATGCAGTGGTTCTCAAACCTTTTGGCCTACCGCCCCCTTTCCAGAATAAAATTGGCTCACCGTCCCCCTAGAAATTAATGTTTATAAAAAAATTAATAGCAATTAAACAAAAACATATATGGAAACAGATCACTATATGACCCAATATTTTGACGCAAGTAGTGGATGGACTGAAACATTGATGAATTTGATCTGTGTGGTGTCACTTTACTTGAGTGTGATCTTGCTAGTTGGAGTCATCAACTACAATACTGGTGCCAATACATAGTAATGGGAGAATACTCCATATACAAAAGAAAACTCACGGCAGCTCCAGGTAATGAGAGAGAGAAGACGCTGCGAGTGTGTGTTCCTGCAAGTTGGAATACCCAGGCAGGCGTTGCCTGGAAACCGCAGTGCCCGCCCCCTTGCTCTCCTCAACTCCGCCCATGGCGCACAGTCCTTGTAAGTGTGCGCCTGCAAATTGGAATACCCGGGCAGGCGTTGCCTGGAAACCGCAATGCCTGCCCCCTTCCTCTCCTCAACCCTGCCCATGGTGCACAGTCCTGTGCGCCGTGAGCGGGGCTGAGGAGAGCAAGGGGGCGGATGCTGCAGTTTCCAGACCATGCCTGCCCGGGTATTCCAACGTGCAGGCACCCACTCACAAGCGCACAAGTGTGTGCGCCTACCAGTTGGAATACCCATTAGCCATGTGCGCTGTGGGCGGAGTTGAGGAGAGCAAGGGGGCGCTGCCTGTAAACCGCAGCGCCCACCCCCTTGCTCTCTTCAACTCTGCCCATGGCACACAGTCCTGGAAACTGCATACACAAACACATGGCCCTTTCCTTTCCCACCACTCTCTTACAGGGGCTCAACACCCCCCAAAATCTTCAGAGCCTCCCACTTTGAGAACCACGGGTGCAATGGATTGAGGACTGAACAAGAAGTACAAGAGACCAGTGTTCAAATCCTCACTTAGCCATAAAAACCCATGAATAAACTTGGGCAAGTCTGAAGTTCTTAGCTTTAAAAAAAGGCAACTGCAAAACCTCCTCCAAATAAATCCAACCAGGAAAATGTGATGAAGAGGCATGATATGTGCAAATTGACTTCAGGGCATATAATAAACAAATGTAAGTGAACATGATCAGCTTATAAATGCTCTTTGGATAATAAAATATAACAATATGCTGTATTAAGAAATGGGGAAAATAAAATCAAAAGAATGTAAATTAGGGGTTTTAGTCCAACTTCCCAGAATGCCAAAGAACAAACTATTCATACTTCCATATAGTTCTGTGAACTTTATGTATCTGAAGCTGTACCAGTGGTTTATTTCACTGTTCTTAATAAATAGTGCCATGCAACAAATCCAAATTACTCTTCCCATTGATCTCTGGGGCAACATTTTACATCCCATAAGCATTTTCTTTCAGTATGGGATATGAAGGAAGCAGAAAATGTAACTAGGAGACCTGTCAGCAAACTGCTTTCTGTGGGCTCTGGGTTTTATCCTACATCCTAGCTATCTTTATTCCCACTGTTCTCCCATTCTGTTGATGGTATGAACCCAGCAACAGGATTTTCAGTTTTTCAGAAGCAAAGTGCCCCATTAGGAGGTCTTGTCTCTAAACAATGAAGACACGGGCTCATCATAGACACTCTGAAGAGAAACAAACTAGTGCAGGTTGAATGTCCCATATCCAAAACACTTGGAACCTTAGTGTTTGGGGTTTTGTTTTTTAAAATAAATAAATAAATAATGGAATAGCTATATTTGCAAATAATGAGATTTCTTTAAGATGGGACTCACCTGAACACAAAATCCATTTATGTTTCATATGTAAATCTTATACAAGAGGCCTGAAAGGAATTTTATATGCAATATTTTAAATAATGTTGTGTACAAAATAGTTTGTGCACTGATTCATCAGCCACTCATGGATCATTTTGGAGTATTTCGGATTTTGGAATTTCAGATCAGGGATGCTCAACCTGTACCACATTCCCCTTTCTCAAAGTTACTTTCAGAAATTCCAAATTACTGCCTTAGTCTTCCATATGAAAAGGAAGACATGCTATCACCAGTGAAGTGTGTGTGTGTGTATACATATACACACACACATAATCAAGGCATCACATCACTATAAAACTAAATACTAGTACAATATTAGCAGAGTTAGACATGATAATTTATTTCCGACTTCCAATTTATGCATGAATGGTCCACTCAGCAGCCACTAGATGTCAAAATTATTTCAACAGGCTCCAGACAACACAAACAAATTTAAATCATGCCATAGTGAAAAGCTAGCCTATTGTATTTTTTTTAAGGAAAGGAAGCTCTCAGATAGCTTTTCCACTCTTCAATGTTTACACTTCCATTAGGGATTTTTAATCCCATATTTAGCACCATGTGTGTGCACCAGCTGCAAAACCTTGATTGCTAGGGGATGCCAACTATAGGGTGAAGCCCAAAAGATGCATATGCAGTAAATTAGTGCATGACAGAAAATTCACCTTTGGAAACTGGACAACCTTCTGCAAAAATTAAAGGAACAACTCCAGAATACAGCTCAAGATGTCAAAACTGTAGAAATTCTGTCTCAAAGAAAATCAGTTTAATCAAAACTAAGATTGCTTGTGAACTTAAACCTCAAGATCCTAGTTTTTAAGGCTTACAATAACATCAAGTACAGGAGTTTTCCATCCACCAGCAGTGGAAAGCAGGATTGGTTGATGGTACCACAATATATACTTAAGTTATTTGGCTATACAGTTCTCGCCCAGTTTACCTGTCCAAACATTTCTCCCTCTACGAACCACCAAGGTCGTTAAGATCATCCCAGGAGGCCCTGCTCTCAGTCCCACCTCCTCCGCAGTCACAATTGGTGGGAACGAGAGACAGGGCCTTCTCTGTGGTGGCCCCTCGGCCGTGGAACTCCCTCCCCAATGAGATTAGATCCGCCCCCTTCTCCTGACCTTTTGGAAAAAACTCAAATCCTGGCTGTGGGATCAAGAATTTGAATAATGGATCAACTGGGAAGATAATGTTTTTAGTGGACCGCAATGAATTGATCTGGATAACGATTTGAACCGGCGAACTGTTTTTAATTGTTTTAACTGTGTTAATTGTAATTATGATTTTTTAATGTATTGTGTAGGCATGTAATGGCTGCGTGTTGTAAGCCAGCCTGAGTGCCTCTTCGGAGGTGAGAAGGACAGGATATAAATGTTCGAAATAAATAAATAATAAATAAATATATGTGGCTAATGTAAGAGGAGCACAGAATGGGAATGGCATTACTGATGTTCTCATATAAAGGCCAAAGGCAAAACAAGGCAACCACTTACTAAGATTTCAGCCAAGGCAGCTGTTGAGATAATTGATTACCTTACACGTAGGATGGTGGTACAAGTGGTCTTCTCCAAGCAGCCACTTATCAATGTACCCGGCTGCACCGCCAGTACAGTTAGGGTATTTTCCATCATCTCCGATTCCCCCAGGGCCCAGGTAACCTCTATAGAGAGAACACACAATATTAATTGCACCTGTCAGTTTTCCAAGCATTGCAACCGGCTTTCTGTTTTGTTACAAGAGAGCAGACCGATCTGAAAATAATTTGTGAGTTTATTTTCAGCTCCCAACATATGCACTATTAAGTAAAATTATCTTTTTGATCTCGGAAGACCCCCCCAAAGTTCGCATTCTGGCAACCACTGGGGTTCTATTTGTTTTGTTTTGTTCCTCTGATCTTTCCTTGGAGTGGAATACAATTTTTAGAAATATATTAGAATAAGGCATTCTGAAAACAGGCTTCTCTAATTGAGACAAACCATCTGCTGCAAAATATCTACGGAATGCATCCCAGCTAATTCAAGCGTTTGATGTTCCTTTGCTTTCTCTATCTCTGAAAAACAATGGAATATGGTATCATGATTAGACTATAAAAGTAATTCTATTGTGTCAATATTTACCGCTCAGATTTAGCCTTTTCTGACAGTATGTATTCAAATTGGAACCCTGAAACTTCATATACCCCCTACCAAGTTGATCATGCTTATTTTCATGTTGGCGGGGCTACAACTGTCCCGCAATGGGCTTCCCATGAGCAATTGGCTGGCTAATGCTGGAATAGATTTTTTAGCTTTGGTTTGAGCCATCAGGGCTCAGCTGACATTAAGTACCCTGCAGTTTTCCAACAATTGCCATAGATATGAGGGATTTCCAGTGATTACTCAGGTTGTGTCCTTCAAAGGTTACTGCAGGAACCTCACGATCATTGAATAATGTTTGCATTCTTCTAGAAGTAGCTTGAACATGAGTTGAGGTTCAAAGTTCACTGCTCATTCATCAGATTTCTAGGGCACAGCCTTCCAAATGCTGTTACAGATATCAAACTCATTGATTCTGCCTGTGTATTTTCCTTCAAAGTGTATCTTCATAAGCAGATATCATGCTGACCTCATCTTCCAAGAAGAGAAGATAAAGACACATCTCTTACTAGGAGTCATCTCTGGCTTTGTTACAAATAATCTTAATAAAAGGGAAAGCATCTGGCCACTGCATTACCTAATAAAACTGTAACTATTTGGCAGGAGGTTTGACTGTTTAATCAGTTCTTGGGTTGTGCAGATCTCAACTTTAGAGCCATAGAGTCATCAAGATGGAAAGTACCATAAAAGAGCATTCAGACAGATCAGCAGCCTCTTAAAATGTCATGGCTGTGTCCTCTGAGAAATTGGATGAGTGAGAAATGGACTTTGGGACTTTCATCCTCTGCCTCGCCGTTTATCAGTATTCAATGAGATCGTCCTGGCAGTCTATTTTAGCATAAAAAGACACAAAGGAATCCAGCGCATTTTTGAGACTTACTGGGGGAAAAACATTTCCACTATATTGGATACAATATAGTGTGTGTATGAAGAATAGATGGATGGATGGATGGATGGACGGACGGACGGACAGATAGATAGATGAATAAATTGATAGAATGATAGAGTGTGCAAGCAGGAATGAGAGAGAAAAGAAGAGTGGAAGTGCAAATGATGTAGAAGTGATGATGAGTTGTAAAGAATATGTGGTTGTAAAGGATAAAAACACAAAGGCAAGAGCCAGGTTTTGCAGTGAAACATGTGTAAAGGGGGTAAAGTCTAATGCACTGATAACGCAGGCATAAGGAAAAATCTTTTGTTTACTGGAAACCACTGCTTACGGATTAGTATTGGTTGGTAGATATATCCTAATTCAGCTCTTTTTCTTTCATATTTCATTTATTTGCTTGCTCTAGAATTGCTGCTTGAATGTCCCAGAAGGTTGACATGCTCAGCAATTGTTTGTTGGATGATACCATTTTGTAATGTCACAGTTGTGTACATTTAGTTAAGTTTAACCCACATATTGTATACAGCAGGCTCTTGGTATCTGTTGGGTTTGGTTCCAGGAACCCCTACAAATAAAAAAAATATCTGTGGATTCTCAAGTCCCCTTATATACAATGACATAGTAAAATGGCATCCTTTATATAAAATAGTGAACAACTCAGTTTTTAAAATTTAAAAATATTTATTTATTTATTTACAACATTTATAGCCTGCCTTTCTCAGCTCTGAACCTGTGGCTACAGAAACTTTGGAAATAGTGGACAAACTACAGTTTATGCCCTGCCCGACCTCCCGGGTCGCATTTTACCCACCATTCTCCCTTCGGGGCTCTCCTTCTCAGTAGCCCCCACACCCAGTGCTTTTTGGTGTGCTCGGCCAGGCAGCAAAATCAGGGGCTTGCTTCGGCCTGCACCCAGATCACCTGCACATGGGCTGCGCTTGGTTATGCCAAAGCATTGTATCTGTCTTTCCTTGCAGGTTCCTGGCATTCTTGTCACAACTTGTGGGCATGTGGCATGGGCCCTGGATTTGTGTGCCTCCACCCTTTATTGGTATGGGGGGGGGGGGTGTCCTGGTGGCACAGGGGTGAAGCAGTACCTGTGTCTCAGGTCAGAACTGGTCAGCTCACTGCAAGGGGCGGTCCCTGGCAGTGAGCTGACCAGTTTTGACCTGAGACACTGGTACTGTTGAGAAGCAGCATTGGCTGTCCAATTCTTGATCCAATGCATGGCTGCCATTCTGGTTTCTCTTTGTAATAAAAAAACAAGTTGTGACCTTTGGTTATCCTAAACCATTGTATCTGTCTTTTCTTACGGGTTCCTGGTGGGGGGAGTTTGGTCGCCACTGCCCATGCAAATATTTATTAGGGCCTTTTGCAATCTTTATACAGTATTTGAGTATTATTTGTCAATATTTGTCAATCTTTAAATTAAGCAGAAACTCTTTAGGCTGGATATCAAGCAGACAAACAAAAAATGCAACAACATACCAATGGCAATTGGAGGGGAGAAAAAATCATGTTGTTGGGCAAACTGTTTGTATTTTCAAAAGCAAGATTAGACTTTATTACTTTGATAAGCCTTTGAAGACTGAGTACTTGAAAAGGAGTGGGCCTGTGCTGTTTTGTTCGTCATTGTAATAGTTAGGTGGCTTTAAAAATTATTTTTAAAGGATATTTTTGAACTTTTGTATTTTGTATATTTTCAGCCATGTCTTTTTAATCAGTTTTTTAAACTATGTCTTTTAAACCATTTTTTAACAGACACCTTGAATCCCAAATCAGAAAAGGGCAGGATATAAAGAAATAGTTATACAATCATGTCCACGGCCCTTACAAACATGTCTTTTTTGAATGATCAGCTTCATTTCAATGTAATCAGGTTATTTTATTCAATGTTATTGCTTTGACAAAATGCCTTATATGCAGTAGGTCTACAAAGATATTGTTCATAATATAATCATCATCCTCATCTGGAAAGGGCAAAGGCTTTAAAATAGGATGACAAAGGAAAGTGAAAATGTTATGTTGGAGTAACAGCACTAGACCGTGTTTACCAGGGTATGATAGGATAGAAAAACAATGTCAACTCATTCTGCAGAAAATATAAACCAGTCAGTATTCAAAGTAGTCTCTAACTCCTGGTGAGGCACAAAAGTAACGTTAGCGGGGAACCCCCCACCCCAGTCTTTGTTTGCAAAACCTACATATTTTGTTCACTGCTCTAGGAAGATTTCACAAGGTACAGAATGTGCTGTCATTGTGAAAAGGGATCATGCCTTAAGCCTTCTCACAGTAATCCATTAATATCAATACTTGAAGAATGAAGACCCTCTCTACAAAAAGACAAAACACTAACAAGAGGTATTAATCCACTTAATTCACTTTGGGCATGACAGGTATTTCGATTGCTCCCTAAATAAAAATTCTCTCGAATGAAATTTTCCTTCAGTCCTCAATTTTTTAGCATTGTGACTGGGAATTCGGAATCACAGTTTAGGCATCCAAAGACATACAGCAGACACAATTGTCAAGGGAATGTAAGCACAGTAAATACATGAGTTCTAGGTGATAATGGTGCCAGATTCTTGCTCTCTGCAATGTTATAAATGTGGGGGATTGGATAAAATTTTGAGGGAAGCAAAATTCTTGTTGGGGACCAATAACTTCGAACCTCATCACATTAGGGATTTTTACCATCCTAGGACACTGGGAGGACACTGGGAGGATGGAGCCTCTTGGATGCCATCAGACGATGTACAGCTACTTCTGGCATGGCTCCATTCTTCCAGAATGCTGCATGAATCCTAGAATGCGGAGGCTTCCTGTGTTCTCATAAAGGAGAACAAGGCTAGCATGGGGGGAGAGGCCAGGGAGCAATAATTCCCCCTGTGATATAGGTAAGTGGACAATACAGGACATGGGACACTGGATTTTTGTGCTGCTTACTGAATTTGCTACAATGCATGATGAATTCCTGCACAGTTGCCTGTAAATTGGGCCACAATGTGATGAGGGCTGCTCCCCCCCCCCCCCAATTGTAGCTACAGTCCTGAAGGGTTTTGTTGTTGTTAGCTGCCTTCAAGTCAACTTTAGTGGGTCTTTAGTTCTGGCAGTCCCATAAATGGGAGGCCTCCAAGCCACCCTTACACTTTGCTCATATCTTGCAAAGTCAGGGGCATGTCCTCCCCGGTTTAGCCTCTTTCGTACTGTCCTCTATCTTACCAAGCAATATCACCTTTTCCAAGGAGTCATGTCTTCTCATTATGTGGTCAAAGTATGACAGTCTCAATTTAGCTATTTGGCTTCTAGGCAACATTCAGGTTTGGTTTGCTCTTACAGCCATTTATTTATCTTTTTAGAAGCCACAGTATCTGTTTAATTCTTCTCCAAAACTTTGCGCTCATTACATTTAAGGATCTTGTCTAGTTCCTTCATAACTGCCCTTTTTGAGTTCTAGTCTTCTTCTGATTTCTCGAAGGCAATTGCCACTCTGATTAATGATTGTGCCAAGGTATGGAAAACTATTTCTATGTCTTCATCATGTATTTTCGCATTATGTAAACCATCTGTGGTCATTGTTTTTGGTTTCTTAATGTTCAGCTGTAAAGCTGTTTTTACAAGTTTTGTCTTGACTTTCTTTAATGTCTTTTTAAAAACATTTCTGATAGTAGGATGGTGTCATCTCCATATCTTCCTCCAATTTTCATCCCTCCTTCCTCCAAATAATAATACTTAGTAAGGTAGAAAGCAAGAGGTGAAAAAAGAGAACTCGGTTAGAGAAGACACAGCCCTGAATCTGCAAGGCTGTTGACAGGTTGACTTAGAGCAGTGTTTTTCAACCTTTTTTGAGCCGCAGCACATTTATTACATTTACAAAATCCTGGAGCACACTACCAACCAAAATGACACAAAATTACACTCTAACACAGTAATACATATAGTTAATATGTTTTTAAATGTATTTATACACTCAGTGTGAAACCTGGGCCTGTTTCGATGAACACAACATATATATGACTTCCTCTCACATATTTATACATGGCTATCATGTTTTCTCTCAGCCTTCTCTTCTTCAGGCTAAACATGCCCAGCTCTTCAAGCCACTCCTCATAGTAAAGGGGAAATTGATGCCTTTAGCAGAAACAATGTCAGGAGAAGTGCTGCTCAGTATAGGCTTTAGAATAACAGGGTAGCTTGCCAAGTAATAATGACGAGAATAAGCTACTCTGATTGGTACAAAGGCACAAGCAGTGATTCGCCAAAGAACATCATGTGCCTCTTAGATAAAAGCGGCCCTGATTGGCCCAATGTTAGCCAACGTGCGTTTGTTTACAATGTTCCTGAATGGATAGATAGCGCGCATGGCAATTGAAGGCTTCTCTGTGTGAATGCTAGGGAGAAGTGGTATAGACTTGTAACAATTTGGGAACACGCTGCATCAGAGCAGATAACATAGCCTGAGAATCAGAATTAATACCTACGCCATGCCTTTTAACAAATAGTAGTGAGATGCTAGAGAATGCTTTGTTTAATTGGATAATAAAGTGAGTTCATGAGTGCCAGCCAGTAACAAGGCATGAAGAAGGGCGGGACAACGGGGTTTGTCGCCATTGCTTGTATAAAATCTAAGTGTGGAGATTGTTCGGGGCTCTTGCCCTTTAGCAGCTAGTTCTGCCGGGCTGATCCCGTCAGCTGATGTCTTACAATAAAGTTTGGCTTCATTGAACCGTAGTAAGAATTGTCGCGTTGTTCATCTGCCTCTGTGCTCGCACGGAGACGCCGCCTGAGGTAAAAGTTACTGCCTAAGGAGTTTTGGGACTCCAAATTGCCGCTACAATAGAGCTTGTTCTCCAGACCTTTGTGAAATTTCACCCTGAGTGAAACTTGCTTCCAGTTAACTATGGATATCATGAAGCTGTTATAGACAGTTCCTTTTGCAGGGGGGCAACACTCAAAAAATCCAGTAAAATAGTAAACAAAAAATCCCAAGCGGAAAGGCTCAATTTGTTTCTTGGAAACCTGTGAGGGGGCTGCTAGGAGGGGGGAGAGTGCCAATTTCCCATGGCACACCTGATGATCGCTCATGGCACACTGGTTGGGAAACACTGACTTAGAGGACTCTCATTCTTGGGACAGCATAAGTCAAAGTGGACTTGACAGCAGTTAGCAACAAAAGAAGACCCACTAAACATCACAAAGTAGCCTTCAAGTCTATAATTTTTTATAAATCAGCATGCCAAAGATTCCTGTATGATGCAAATCTAATGCACACCTTCATTTTGGAAAGATAATTTAGCAAAAAAAAGAGGTAGGCACTAGATACTTATATAATATGTTTTAGTTCTTCCAAACCCAGTAAAGCACAAGAGCAAGTGCTGTGGTGGATTTAAAATATCTAGACAGCATAGGCCAATTTTCCATTGGTTAATTTGCACATGATAATTATCTTTTAGTGTTTCCCTCTAGGATGAAATTGACAACTGAACTTGCCTCTAACACTTTCTAGTTAAATTTACCACCCCACCAGCTCATATATGAAAAACAAAGCCAATAAACTTTTCCCCATTCAGCACGCAATCAGACTTGTTATAATTAATCAACTAATGCCGGATTAGAACGAGTGTCATAAAACATGGGAGAGGTTGCAGGTTGAATCAGCTAATTATTTCCTTGTTTTTGCAGAAATAAATCTATCTACACCACACCATTCTCTCTTCACATTTCATGGGGGAAAAGAATTAGTTTCACGTTTACTGTTTGAAGGAAAGCACTAAATTTATTTGTGAAGGGCAAAATTACATTGCTACCTCTTAGGTCAGAACATGTGGAATGGGTGTATTCGTAGTTATCTGAAGTAGCAATATAATTTCGCCTTATTCACAAAAATGTACAAATGCTTGCATATTAAAATTAAGACAGATAACATCGATCTCACATAGCTCTTCCTCAATCCCTTGTAGGTACCTCAAGCTGTGCCTGCTGATGGCTAGATCATTATTTTAAATGATAAAACAGCAGGACATGTAATATACGACAGCATTTCCTTGCAAGTGCCTTTTTGAAGGATGTATGTCCTGGGGTGTATGAAAGAGCTTGAGAAACATTGCCAAAACATCTAGCAGTTTATATTCCTGTGTTTGTGTCAGCCACAGTAAGTTAACATCGCGCCTCTTATTTTCGACAATATCAAGGGCAATGTTTTAAAAGACAACTTCCCATGTTTTAAACTAGGACTTATATTAAACATCATCACCACCACTCTTTAATTCTTTTAATCAACTTTTAATATAATTAACTATTCTCATTATGATGAATAATTGCAAATAAATATAAGGACACTTGTGCATTGACATATAGGCAGAGGCCACAGGGACCATTCCAATCTATATAAATAAATAGGTAATGTTTGTTTGTGGGATTGACATCACTCAAAAACCACTAGATGAATTGACACCAAATTTGGACACAATACACCTATTAGGCCAACAAGTGACCATCACTCAATAAAACACTGAAAAGACAGCAGAAGAGACTTAAAAAGTTAAAAAAACCCCAAAAGCATTACAACGCATGCACAAAACCGCATATATACACACACATATACACAGACTGCACCACAGTATGCATGCGCAAAACCACACATATACACTAACACACATATACACACACATCACATATACACAGACTGGGCTACAGCAACGTGTGGCAGGGGATGGCTAGTAAAATATAAGTGTGCACAGTTATTTTACAACACTCCTTGTCCTTTTTCCACAATCACTCTCACTTACCTAGGACATCCTGGCACTGGCAGCAGAAATGTTAGGCACAGCCACAAAAGCTCCAGAATCACCACAATGATCCACTCTGGCCAGTAGAGAATAATATCTCTGACTGAAGCCCACCAGGTATCAAACTGCAAAGAGAAGGGAAAACAGCCAAGAAACTATATATGGGGCCTTTTCACACTACACAGTTAGGGCATTATGATTCCCCTTCAACTGCAGTCGCTGCAGCCTATGGAATCCTGGAGTTTGTAAGCAAAACAAAAAAAAGCAAAGAAAGCAAATATTATTTAGTTTCTTCAGTTTTTTGCCATCACATCTAGGAAGTATTGGCAAGCATGTTTTCTGTGCATAAAAAAATTATAAAGAGAAATTCTACCCGAAGTTGCCCACAACATTGGATTGCAATAGTCTCACCAATGACCTTGTTACATGGGCACCAGAATTGCCCCGCGTCGTTGGAGGGCATGGGGAAACCGGCTCCTGTTCCAGTTGGTCCCATGGGGGGAAGCACAGACCGTGCAATCCCCCCCCCCCCAATTGCTTCTAATGGCAACATGGGAAGTCCCCATGGGTGATGTAGGGTGATGTAGGGTGATGTAGGGCATGCTCCAGATCTGCCCTACATCACCTATGGAGCTGCACCAACATAATTTGATGGGAGCTGCCAGGCTCCGTAGCTGATGTAGGGAGGAACCAACAGATGCCACTGAAATCTGCCCTTGTGATGAGGTGATAAGTGCGCATAATGCTTCTATAAACATGTAAACGCATTCTCAACTACAACATGCTAACTGAAGGAAAGGTGATACACATAATGTCCACTGTGTCACGGTGCCAATAAGAACCTTTGCAAATTCTTTTAAATATTTAGTGGTAAAGAAGCAACTGAAATATGCATAAAAGACCATTTATTTGAAATAAATTGCTCAGTCAGCCAAGTGCTACCAAAATGACTCATTCAAGGGAACCATTTGTTAATGGCAAGCTTATATGTTTGAGAACCACATATGTGGGGCCGATTGGGGTAAACTGGATGTATATACTCAGTATTATCACATTTATTTACTGTATTATTATGTCTTATTTTAACTTACTACATACTGTGCAATACTGTGCCTCAATTCAAGTCCGAACAAATAAAAATAAATAAATAAAAACAAGCCTTGTTGTTTGGTTTGATATTGTGATATGGCCTAAGGGCTAATCAATAAAATTATTATTATATTATAGCTATCTTAGAATCATAGAGTTGGAAGAGACCTTGTGGACCATCCAGTCCAACCCTCTGCCAAGGAGCAGGAAAATCACATTATCTATTCTGCATTGTCTGCATAAGAATTATCTAATGCTAATAATTAAAAACAGGATATGGGGGGGGGCACATCTGTATGATGAGGTCCCTGAATGCATTTTTCAAGTTTTCTTACTGTTTACATTTAGTTAATTAGCAATGCTTTTTCACATTAATGTGATTTCATAAGAAATAAAAATCTTGCATAATTGGTTTCAACAACTGATATTAATTGAAACTTCCCCTTTTAATAATAGCATTTATTTGCACAAAAGTGTATTTACCAATTACACCTTTACTTTGAAAGTAGGGTGTTAAAAAACCAACCTGTGGTCCAAAGAGGTCTTGCCTATTTTAGTTTCAGTGCCTTACTACAACTAAGTTGTGCAGGCTTGCCATAAACACTTCTGCAGCAGTTAGATTGCATGAGCCAAAGCTTTATCTTACAATCTGAGTTCCTGCTCAATAATAACAATAATAATAATTTATATCCTGCCACCATCTCCCCAAGGGACTCGGGGCGGCTTACCTGAGGCCAAGCCCAACTATTACATCAAAGCAAAACAAAGCAAATATACAACATAAAATAATACATCAATAAAATAAAATGAAAATAATAAAAAGCAATACAAAATAAACACACAATACAATATAAAATCACAATAATTGAATATGATGGGTAGGGATGGTTGCAAAGATTAAAATGTTTCAAAAACTCTAGGTGAGATAAGTAGTGTAGTGTATCTAGAAGGAGGTTCAGGTGGGACGAAACAATGGGGTTTAATTAGACTAGAAGGTGAGATAAAGTGCATCTGAGGGCATTTTATGCCGGGTTTGGTCAAGGTCAGGGATTATTGTTCATTCATTGAAGGCACACCAGAACAGCCATGTTTTTAGGCTCTTCCTGAAGACTGCCAGGGTGGGCGCTTCCCTAATTTCTCCAGGGAGCAAGTTCCAGAGCTGAGGGGCCACCACAGAGAAGGCCCTCTCCCTCGTCCCCACGTTACACTTGTGGTGGGAACGCGAGCGAGAGAAGGGCCTCTCCAGAAGATTGAAAGAATCATGTACGTTCATAGAAGGAAATGTGATCAAGTAGGTCGGCGGGTCCCAAACTGTTCAGGGCTTTGTAGGTAAGAACCTGCACCATGAATTGGGACTTTCTCACCATAAGAAAAGTTTGTTTGCTGATATAGTATTAAATGGTGTTCGTTTCTCCTTCAGTAAACAGGCAGAAATTCTTACTAAGGTTTGCTTGGATTTTAGGCATTTAAGATCTGTTTCTCTTCCCTCATTCTCTCTTGTTAAATAGAGTCAGGAAGTTAACAAGGCTCTTGCTCACCCTGAAGAATAAATAGCCTCTTTATTAATCCGGTTTTATATTCTAAAAGTTTAAGAAAATAAAATTAGTAAATGTAGTGCCCATTTAAAAACATTATGTTTTCCAGTGGTTGGGCATGTTCTTCCTTCTGCCTCTTCACTCTATTCATGATAACTTCTGCTCCCTGCACTGGCTCTGTAACTTGTCTGACTTATGGGCACATCAGTAAAGCAAAAACTCGTTTCAGCTTACTTGCACATCCCATGGAGTTGCTAATGTACAAAAGCATATCAAAATACATATATATTTTATATATATTTAAAATATTTAAAATTTAAAATATGTAAATTCATCCTTCAGGTGCTTGAAAGCAATTGCTAAAACACTATTCTGATATTGACAAGTACATGTTGCTGACTGCAAGGTGTATGTAGCTAATACATTCCTATATTCCCCCAAAGCTAACTTTCCCAGTTTTACGAAGTGAACTGCATTGAAAACTGCAGAAACAATTTTTCAGAGAACTCCCTAGGAAAAGAAAAGGTGCCTCAGAGATATTGAACATAATGAGAGTGCTCTCCGATAGTCTCACTGCTCTTATCATATTATTTCTGTTTTGAGTCTGGGAAATCCAGATCTTTTTGCTGTAAACTACATGTAATGAAACCTGGAGGGTTGCTTTTGCTACAGCAAAAAGCTTTCGTAGGGGGACTAGGAAAAAGGAATCAGTAGGTGGGTTTGTGCATGAACACATCCACGTGTGTATGTGTGTGTGTGTGTGTGTGTGTGTGTGTGTGTAACCCTTTCACTCTGTATCACATATTTGGACCAAAGCACACACATCCAAGAGCATTTTCTCTGTTATATTTTGAGCCTGGATTTGGAAAACCAAACATGTTTCTATATCTATTTGTAAGGCAGGTAATTACTTCATGGCTTTGTAGATGTTCCCTCACAACATTTCTGAAATCATCTTGAACTATATGATCCTTAAATATCTAAAATTGTTCTGTTGCACAATCACGTGATTGTTTTTTATGCAGTAACTATAATTAGATCTTTGTTCATTTACTTTGGACTACTGACAAGATCAAAATAGCATCAATCTATAGGAAATCAGGGTTGTATGTATACAATTGGCCCTCCTTAACCAGAGATTCGGCATCCACAGATTCAACCATCCATGACTTGAATGTGTGTGTGTGTGTGATCCTAAAAGCAAACTTTGATTTTGCCATTTTATATAAGCGGCTCTGGTGCCATTTGTATATAGTGGAACTTGAACATCCACACATTTTTGTATTCACAGGTAGGTTGGGTCGTGAAACCAGAATCCAGTGACTACCAAGGGCCCATTGTACTGAGCCAAGTCATTCAACGGCTTATAAGTGGTTCCTTATGCAGCACTGGTCTTTGGTTAGAGATGCAATTTACGACCTTATCCCACCCTAATTTTTCCCATTTTCTTATCATCTTCATACGCTGGCACAACAGAGTTCCACTGAGGGTATCCCATGATGCACAGCCACTTCTGGTTAATGTGCATGGAAATCTATCTCTCCAGCATGCAAAGGCTATCACAAGACCTCATTTTCAGGAGTCGGGTGTTCCATGTTATGTTAGATGCACATTCATCAGAATTAAAAAGTGTCCAGTTTTGAAGTATAGTATCCCAGTAAACAGATCTTCTGCCCTTCAAAATCCAGATCCTTTAATCTTTAATTCTTCTCCACATGTGCATCTTCCTGCATGGTCTATTCTATTTCCTCAACATGTTGACTACTCTTTATTGGACAAACTTCAAGATATTTGCGTGTCCAAATTGGAGAACATCGGTTGAGAATTAGGAATAAGTCTGATAATACCATTTTGTATTCTCACTTTAAGAATATGAATCACGACAGCAACTCCTTAAAATTTCAAGGACCGGAAAGAGTTAACATTAGTCCACATGGGGATCTCTAAAGATCTCTCATTAGATCAGAAAACAGATGGATTCTGAAATTAGCAACAGAATCCCTGACAGGATTTAATGAACATTTAAATATCTCCACTATTCTCATTTAACAAAACGGCCACTCTATTATCTTTATTTCCCTATATAGGTTATCTCTTTTTCTCCTATTAGCTCACATGATTTTTCAGGATGTCTGTTATGTATGCCATGTACTCAACTTGATGTTATAGATAGGCTTATATTCTATGTGTCCTCTCTCTCTCTCTCTCTCTCTCTCTCTCTCTCTCTCTCTATATATATATATAATTTCTCTTTATAGTATGTTTACTACCTAAATACAGGGCATTTATTGTAATTCTGTATTTATATATTTCTATTCCAGATTGTACTATTATTGACTGAATGGATGCGTTTTGTCTGCCTTTATCTATGGCCTTGAAAAAGCTCGTTGTAGAGCGAAACGGGTTTAAAGGCTCCAGACTACATTATTACCCGTCGGCTGACCCAGGTCCGGATTAGTTTTCATGGACCTCTAATGGTAGGAGCCTTACTATTGACTCCAACTAGGAACATTCCAACGGCTGACTTCTGGTCTGTATGGACCTTACACTTCCAGAGCACTACAGCTGACTCTCACAGGGATTATTCCCGAGTGCAACCTTTATTGTTTATTTATTATCTACCTATTTTGGAATTACTAGTTTATTGCTGACTGTGAAGCGAACATTGGATATATTATTCGCAGCACAGGAGTTACCTTCGTCTCCGCCCTATTACGGAGTCTCAGACTGTTTTTTCACGGTGTTCAATCTCCAGATTATTTACCAGCATCTCTGACTTCGACTTTGGAATACAGCATTTCTTCTCCTTCACTTACCTTATTTGTTGTTGATATTTGCCTACATTTTCCCACTGCATTGGTGTACTTCTCGGCTCTGGGGCTAATTCACCTGATTTACCATATACTACATAATCCGCTTTAGCGTCCGCATTGAATATACAGCAGCTTCGCTTCAGTGGTGTTCTATACATAGACCTTCATAAGACTACTTATTCTCTATGGAGGAGAGGTTCGAGGTTCTCCTGGTGCATTTATTGATCTTTGTCTCAATTTGTGTTGTTATGGTATATGCTGTATATATGCGGGTATTACCTTGTTAAATTTATGCATATACTGTATTTATACAAATACATTTACTCAGGTGTTATTTACTTGTTCAGAAAGTATTATTTATTTATATATCCTTGAATCGTGCATAATTTATCATCAATATCCGCATGACCATATATTATATAGGGCTCCAAGTATGTATGCTCACTTACCCTTCACTGGCTTATATTTAGCTATTTCTCCCTTTTCTATTTACCTTCCCGAGTTCCTGTTGCTTGTTTTGTTGTGGTTGATTTAGGTAGCACACCCAGTGTTTCTCCTAATCTATAGACATGCCATAGACACACCACCTTACTAAAGAGTGAAAACCTTTTCAGCACACGGAATATGTAGTAGAATGATGTAAAATCAGCTCAATTATTGTATCTTACCTGATATCTGTCAATATCCTTTCTACTAAAGCAGGTCTGCATCAATGCCAAAATGAAGTAAGTAAACCCAAGACGCTGCAGAACTCCTGGAATTCTTGCCCAGCTCCATGATACTGTGGGAACAAAGATGCATGTGTCCTATAAAGGCCCGCAATTCCAAATTCCAATTTTGCTTTCAGTTTTCAGTTCTCAAATTAGAAATGAGAATTGTACTATATTGACATTAAATACTATAGAAGAGATACAAATAGGATCTACATTTGTCTGTAATGTAGACTTGACTGAATTTCTGGTCTCAAAGACCAAAACTGTATGGGGCCAGTTAAGTCTGTCAATATTCAACAAGAAACTCTCTGGTAGGACCAGTTCTGGGTCAGATTATATACTGCAGAAACATTTGCTTTCATGTCATTTGATTGCTTTTTTCTGTTGCTAAATAATTATCCTGCACAGATAATCCTGCACAGCATTTTTGCATGAAGGGGCATGGGTTAACCTTTTTCATGGTGCTGAGTCCATGACCAGTCTCTCCTATAATTATGTATAAACCTCTTCCTCTAACATAGGACAGATTTGGAAGGTATTTTTCATTGGGACTGTAGCATGGGATGAAAGAATAGCTTATTCCAGCATATCACTGTGGCAGTCATTATTAGCTTTCCTTTAATTGATGCTTTTTACTAGGAGTGTCAAATCCATTTTTACCAAGAACCGTATCAGCATTAACGTTGCTTTCAAAGGACTGTATATTGTATTGTAAGACTGTATAAGTGTAGCTATGTTGCCCTGGCATTAAAAGCCTTGTGGGCCACATAAAATGATGTGATAGATCAGATTCAGCCGACAGGACTTGCGTTTGACATATATGCCTTATATCAACCTCCATAATTACACTGCTTTGACATAATTTCTAAATATGGTTAAATAAACCAGCATTAGGCATTCTGAGATCTGAGCCAGGAAACATTTTCAGATGATTTGATTTCACATTTGTGAGCAGCTTTGATTAAGCAAATAAATGTTACTTTTGGGACAATACAATTCCTGGAATTCTTTAGTCACGTGTCTGGGCAGTTCAGAAAGATTTAGTCATAAATAGTAACATTTCTAAACAGTGTTTGGGATTAGAACTGGGAAACTTTGGGTTCAGAGCAAATGAAGTATCACTTCCCCACTTCAGGTTGTGCTTCTTCCTGGCTTGGTTCTTATGTCATCACTGCCATCTGGATATTTTGTCCATTATTCTCAACCTTGGATATGTCTCAAATATTTCCCAATGAGGCCATCTCTTCTTTAAGATACCCCCCTTTCAAATTGTGTGTATCTCTGAGTATATGTGCCTTCAAGATGGCTGACAGTTTATAGCAATCCCATAAATTTCACAAGGTTTTCTTCGGAGGTGGTTTTGCCAGTTTTTTCCCTCTACAGTGCCTGTTATTCATTGGCAGTTTCCCATCTAAGTACTACTCAGGACTGATTTTGCTTAGCTTCCAAGGTCAGATGGGATCGGTTGCCTTGAGGGCATTTAGGCCTAGAATTCTGCACATGAGCCAGGAAATTTTTATAATAAAAGCCTGGACTTAATGCCCCTCTGTCTCCTGCCTGTTGCCTTTGCTCACCTGAACGCAAAGTCTTTAGGGTATTTAGGCCAGTTCCACATTGCCACCCAGCATTTTTAAAGTGCTTACATTTACGATACTGTATCTAAGGATTAATCAGCAGGTTTCATACTTTTAAAGCTCTGGGCTCCATCCAGCCTGTGTTGTCCACTTAAAGAGGAAGTATTCCCACCAGTCCATTACTGCCATTTATTCTTAATGTGCTGTTCTTTTGTTGCGCAAGCAAAATGGGGACAAAGGCAGAAAGGGAGGTCTTGGCTTCCTCATTCACTCTCATGGAAGAGGAACTCGGCCACTCAGGATAAAAGAACAGTAATACAATGTCAAATTGTATGCTATAAAGTCTATGGGAATATCACAAGGTAATCGTATTCTTTCATGCGACCAACATTGGCCCGTCAAATGTTTTAGAATTGGTTAACTTGGCGAGAAAAATCCATTCTGACCGAGATAAAAGGAAAAGTGTAGTATAATATTACCAGTTTTCCATCACATTACAAAAAATTGTTAGATTACACTGGGATATGATTGGGTTAGTATTAGGTTTTTTGATCATATGATACATTACAGAAGCCCTTCTCATTGCCCTTGGGAGCCTGCATAGGCAGGGAGCAGGTGCTGGAAATGTAAGTCATAAATCCCAAATACATCCTCAAATTTCATAATTTATTTTAGCATTATTATCATATTTATTAACTATTGTACTATTATCACGTTCATTTTTAACAGTTACAGGCAGTCCCCAAGTTATGAACAAAATAGGTTCTGTAGGTTCGGGCTTAAGTTGAATTCGTATATAAGTCAGAACAGGTACATTTCTTAAATGTAGCTCCAGATGTGTGTGTGTGTGTGTGTGTGTGTGTGTGTGTGTGTGTGTGTGTGTAAAAGTGCTTTGGATAGCACAGGGAAGAGTTAACACCCCTTCAGTGTTTATTTTGTTGTCTGTGCCCCTGTTTAGAAAATTTCACCTCACCCCTGTGATAATTGGATTTTGAAAAAATGTGGCTTGTTATGGAAACAAGGATTGGTGAGAAAGCTTCAGTTGTGACATCTCTTTCCCATAATAACTCATTCAGGCGTGAACTTCCTTTTCTATGGGAAGATTTCTCTCACTTCCTGTTGTCTCACCCCCATTTGAAACAATGAGTTGTTTGTAAGTCAGATGTTTGTAATTCGGGGACTGTCTGTATTACATTCATAACCCCATGAAAGTTAAGTACAGTAAGACTTGTATTATGTGTTGGGTTTCTGTGAGTTTTTTGGGCTGTATGGCCATGTTCCAGTAGTATTCTTTCCTGATGTTTCGCCTGCATCTGTGGCTTTTGTATTTTATATAATGGGTCTTTAGCATCCATGGATTATGGTATCCATGGGTGTTCCTAAAAGCAAACCCCAGAAGATATCAGGGGCCCACTGTACATCTAAAGAGAAGCAACTGAATCCAGTGCAATTATGATAGTACTTCAGATGAAATTTAATTCATAGAGTGTACTTCTCCCTCTTTATTTGGCTGTTGAAATACCCTCAAGGCATCAGATACTGTCTAGTCTTGGAAGCTAAGCAGAATCAGCCCTACAGTCAATGGGCCACAGTCACAGATTTAGCATCCATAGATTCAACCATCCATAGCTTGACTTTAAAAAAAAACTTTTCGCCTATCCACAATTTTTGGAGAATTTTCAAAAGTTTTAATAAACATTTATACTTGCATTTTATATATAACACACAAGAAAACCAGGGCATCAATCCCCAGAAATTTCAGAAAGATTCACACATCTACAGATTTTTGGATTTTTTAAGACAAAAACAATCCCCCCCCCCAAATGCAACAACAGCAATTCCCCTGAATGTCTGTCTTTATGACACACAACTACATAACTTCAACTTAGCACAAGTGTATACTATTACTTACTTTAGTCCTCTTTGCAGATTCAATAATTTTATTAGATTATTATTAGATTGACTCTGAATGGCTGGCTGCTGCAGCCCTCATTGGGTCCTTCATTTGATGAACACTGCATTCTGGGGAATGTAGTTTAGGGGAGGGTCTTTTGCATTCTCTGCCACCAGAGACATCACCTTGCCAAACTACATTTAAGATAGCTGTGTTCTCAGTCTCCTGCCCATTAACTTTAGCCCTACCCCCAGTGCCATCCTTGTGGCGATCAGGCTAAAATAAAACAGAGTTGCTTTTTAAAACACTTTGGCTTTACCAAAGTTGCTTAGTGCTTATACTGAAAATTAAACTGACCTTGGGAGGTATCCAGATGTTACAGAATCTTAAGAAAAAATTATTTGCGTACTTCCATTTCTCAATTATCTCTTTCCCCCCCCCCGCCACACCTTTCCTGCATGTTTCTAATATAGATTCGTATGCATGAATTTAATGAACTTGATCTGAAATACAAATTAAAAATGAAATTATGCACAAACCACACACACACACACACACACACACGTATCTCCACAAGATTGGAAAATGCATTTTAAATAAATAAATAAAACACACATTTTGGGGAAACAAATCAGTATAAAATGGGAACCCTACCGATAACAAATTTGATCTGCCAGGCTTTTAGGGATGATTATATACCCGCACATGAACTGCTTTGAATTACATTGATAGGAGTGCGAGTTCCAAGGTCTCTCAAATCTAAGGGGCAGGAGAGATAGTACAGTAGTAAGAACAGTTCTGCTTGCAATCTGAAGGTTGCAAGTTCGATTCCCGAGCTGGTTTGGACACCCAGCTGTGAGCCCTGTCCACTGTTCACCCAGCAGTTCGAAAACAACTGTGATTAGATAAACTGGGAACCTGCCAAAAGCGGGGGAGGATTCTTTTCAGTAAGGACTTTACAACACCTACTGTAAATCAATAAAGATCGACTGTCGGAAGGTGGAATGTGGAACAGAGGAACAGAGGCCCTCCGTCATGAGGATGAAGCAACAGAACCCCCTTGTGACGTAATGACGCACCCTGTGACAGCCAGAAGAAATCCTTCAAAAATTGTATGTGTTGTATTATAACTGTACGTCTTCTGGCAGGGATTATCTGCCGTATGTGTGATGTTATCCGCTCTGAGTCCCCTTCGGGCTGAGAAGAGCGGAATATAAATAAAGTGTATTATTATTATTATTATGACATTTTTATGCCCCTGCCGCATCCCAACTACCATATTTCTTGAAAAGAGTCAAGAGCTGCAACTGATCACAGAGAGATTGGACTCCAGCATGCTAATGCTTCAGATAACTGTATCAACACTCCTGGGAAGAAGAGTTCAAAATGTATGTGAAGTCTGCCCACATGGGCATCAGCTTGAGTCTGGTCACCTTGGATAGGTTAGTTCATTCAAACTGTCTTGCTCAAATCAGTATGAGTGAGAAGTGGGAGTCTCCTTAAAAAGTTGTGGAAAGCTGTGTGCTGCAGGGAGAGAGCACACACGTGCATGTCACATCTGTCTCCTCTAGAGGAGAAACAGCTTTAACTCAGTCTTAAACCCAGGTCTCCTCTACAGACAGAAGAGAAAGGATCGCAGAAAAAGTGGTATCTTAACTCGGATGCTTTTATTTCAGGTCTTAATGAAGGATATAAGGACAAATATTTATTTATTTATTTATTCAAATTTATTCAAATTTATTCGTCACCGCTCCCAGTTGGCTCGGGGTGACTTACAAGATAAAACAAGAATTAAAACAGACATTTTAAAACCATGTCAAAGGATTAAAAACAATAGCAATAAAACACACATAGCATCAGGAGAAGCCGAACAGTTTAAGACCCAAAGGCCTGCTGGAACAGTAGGGTCTTGCAGGCCTTCTGAAAAGCTAACAGACTCTGAAGGGCATGGGCTTCGGAGGGCAGTGCATTTCAGAGGATTGGAGCTATGATCGAGAAAGCCCTTCTCCTTGTTGCGGTCAGATGGTAAGCCCTGGAACTTGGGACCACGAGGAGATTTTGCGTCTCTGAGCGTAGGGATCTGGAAGGACAGTATGGGATAAGGCGGTCCTTTAAGTACACTGGCCCCAGACCTTTCAAGGCCTTGAAGGTAATGCCTAAAATGACAGAAAGGGAAGCCTGGGAAGGCCCCCCCACCCCCAATGGGTTGGTTAGAAAACAAAATCTTTCAACTTCCCAGATTAAAAACGGATTTCTGTCCTCCTGAATTCAGGAGGTTCCCAAAAAAAAGAAGAAGGATCAGGACCCCACTGAAAGCCAGGACACTGAAACAGATTGCAGTTTAGCCAGATTGCACTAGCCTAGTAGTGAGCACTATTGAGTAGCAGGAAAGGATGATGGTGTGATTGGAACAGTGACTTCCCTTCCAGGCTTCATTCCAAACCTTAAAGAAAATGCTGAATCCAAGGTGCTGAATCCATTAAAAACAGCTGGAAAAGTGTTTAGCACCAATTAAAGGAATTATTCTTTTAAAAGGGGATCTATAATGAAATCCACATCAAGGCTATGATACACATGTTTTGAGTTAGCAAAAGTTTCCCTTAAAAAAATAAGAAAGGCAGAAAAGTAGAACTCCTGTGTCAATTACGCCTGTCTTCAATTCTTTGGAAAATATCAGACTTTCTGCAGTCTGAAGGAGCGCTACAGGAATAACTCTGATGATTGGAGGGCAGCATTGTGGGGAAGCCTCGTAAAATGTAAGTAAATGGAGTATGGGATTTTTAAATGCAATGTGGAAGCATCTCACCTCCCATCATGTGTTTTACATCACTCAGCATTAACAAGGAGAGGGGGGAGGGACGTGACACGCTGCAGTGATATGGCTATCGAGACTTACAAGTACAGACCTTTCTTAAAGCCCCCATTACTAAATTCATAAGGGTCTTAATTTAAAGTACATCGAAACTTGTGGTTAGGCAGGCGTAAGTGAGAATACAACAGCAATGAACTGTGGAGTCAGGAGGGCAATAGTCAAGAACATAATGCATTAAAAAGAAATTTGGATTTGAAAGCTAATATCACAACTGCTTCATGGTTCCCAGCATTTCAAACAGGCTGTCTTGCAGATCTGAAATGCAGAGATTGAGGCGGGGGAAACAGAATCACAAAACATCCAATCTAAGTGCCAAGTTCTTCGTTTGCACTCATTTCTCTTCCTTCCCTTGGGCTCCATAAAAAGAGTTGTCATTGGTTTCTGCTAGAAAATGGATGCTGCATGTAACAGCCAAAAACAAAGAAGAAAGCATTTTGATAAATAAATGATCGGGGCTGGAAGGGGTGGTGATGGTTTATGCCTCTACAGTGGCTGTTGGCTTTTCCAAATATGTCCAACGCATACAGGATTTGCCATTGGTTGGAGTAGAAATGAGACACCTCCGGTCTGGTAATGATTGTTTCTAAAGTCCCCAGATTTGATTATTACCACTAGAAGTACCTCACTGTTTGGCCAAACTAAATTAGCGAGCCGTTTTAGATGGAAGCAGAAAAGTGCTAACTGCTGGGTGTTACGATGCAAGCAGACCCAGCTGCTCAGGTTTTAATAGGCAATCGCTAGCAGTTTTGCTGGTAAAAGCAAAGCTGTAATTGCAAAGGCAAGTCTTTTAGCAAAACAAACAGAAATTTCACTATTTTTTCCAATGCAGAAACTCATGGATGGGAATCAGAATGTGACGTGTACTTATAAGCACTCCTCTGCCCTGTCTGCTCTGTCTGAGAAGTTTCTTGTGGAGGTAGTTGTTTGACTTCAGTTCTCATAACCCTTTCGTGCTGGTGATGTGCTGCCATCCAAAAACTTCTGGAGATCCTTAGTTGTCCATCCCTGCTATTAATGCTATTTGCTGCAAATAGGTTGCACAAATGAAAAAAATCCATCTTTAATAAGAGGCTTGGATTGGAACTTGTCCCTCAGCCAATTTTTCTCATTGAGCTTTGTGTGTGTGTGTGTGTGTGTGTGTGTGTGTGTCAGGAGTGACTTTGGAAATTGCAAGTCACTCCTGGTGTGAGAGAATTGGCCATCTGCAAGAACGTTGTTCAAGGGATGTTTTGATGTTTTACCATCCTTGTGGGAGGCTTCTCTCGTGTCCCCGCATGGGGAGCTGGAGCTGACAGAGGGAACTCTTCTGCACTCTCCCTGGATTTGAACCTCCGACTGTCAATCTTCAGTCCTGCCGGCACAAGGGTTTACCCACTGCACCACCGGTGGCTCCTCCTCACTGAACTGCATTGGCCTTACTGTACACTGATTATTTATTTCATGGTGGGGAAAAAACAGTAAGAAAGAAGAAAAGAACTTGAGGCTGCCAAAATCAAAACCTGATCTGTCCCTATAACAAACTTTTGCTCTTCAGAAATTTGTAGGTGAGGCTTTTGTATCACATATCTAATATTTTGACCTCTCAAGTGCTGTACATGAAACCATTACCAAAAGGAAAGAGCTCTGTTCCCAAGATGTAGCAGTAAACCAACAGTTGTGTTGATTCTGAAGTGGACATTAGATTATACATATCCAGAAGAGAACAGATAGAAAGATTTGTGTAATTGACTAAACTGCTATTTCTGCCACATTACAAATTGTTCTTAGAAACCCCTCTGCCATTTTTTAAATAAACCCCTTTGTCATTTCTCTTCTTCTTGTCTCCTCCTCATTCCTTCTAGATTGGAAATAGGAACAAGAAAATCTTTCCTCCTGCAGCTGGAACAAGACCTCGAACAGAATTGAATCGAATTACCTTGTCTTCAGGAGCACAGAAGCAACAGGCATAAGAGAGAATGGCACTGAGTTCAGTTTTTATTATAAATAAACGTTATCCGGTTCATTAACAGAATGGTAGGCTCAAATACCCTAAAGGCATCAAATACAATTTGATCTTCAAAGCTAAACAAGGTCAGTCCTGGTTACTCTACTTGAATGACAGGTGAATACTGGGAATTGTAGTTTAGTGAGGCGCCACCATTCTTTGACAGAGTACGCTTGTATAAATGCATCTCCATTGATTCCATAACATTTATTTATTTATTATTTATTTATTAACTTCACTTATACCCCGCAACCATCTCCCCAAGGGGACTTGGTGCGGCTTACATGAGGCCGAGCCCAACACCACATAATAACAACATAACAGCTATTATAAAACAATACCATAAATAAAACTCAAACATAAGCAATAACATACAGTTTCAAACCAATAACATACAGTTTAAAGCATTGGGTTACAGCAATTAAAATTGTGTCAGTGTAGAAACACTCTTAGAGGAAGACAATAACAAGTCTGCTCTGAATATCTCTTGCCATAAAAATTCTGTGTTAGGACCACTAAATCAAATCAAATCAAATCAAAACTTTATTACGGTCACAGACCAGCACAAAGTGGGCACAAGCGCCCTAAGAGGAGAAGGACAACTCCCCAGTAAACAGTTATTTAAAATCAGACTAAAAATCAGTATAAAAATATATTTTAAAAGACAGGATATTGTTGCCTTACGATGTCAATCATCATCCGTCTGATATTAAGGGCAGCAGCACAGAACTTAGCAACACTGTAAGTCATTGCAGTGTTAGAGTCCGAAAGCAGCAGGGTGGAATAACATCTTTGTTAGGACCACTATAGTTCAGAGCCACTTTGAATGCACATATCAACAATCAGTGGCTGTACTAGCTTTTCTGACCCCATAGGATTGTGATCCCTTCTTGTAGAACTACCTACAGGTTCTCTGGGTTGATACACCAAAAAGTAATGGGGGCACAGGATTATCCAAGTTTCAGCACTAACTACAGCACAATAAAACAGTAATTTAAAAAACTATTTTCAACCAACCGGGTTTGCTAGGCTATTTTTTCAAGTCTGATAACAAAGCACATATTGCTGAAGCATGTGTGTGTGTGTGGGGGGGGGGGGTGTAAGCTTCTGTCTATACCACTCTATTGGGTCTATTTTCTATGGATGCAGGACATCATTAGCCAGATGTACTAACTCCAGCATAAGCTAGACAAAAACTGTAAAGCAGAGATTGAGTTGGCACTGGAATGCACATCTGAGTTTGGATGTCTGTCAGCACTGCATAACTATCAATGCCATGTATATTCTGATTCATATTTCCATCCTCAGCTACTGCAGATAGCCAATGTGAATGAAATGCTCTACCAGTTTAATAGTTTGTGGAACTTTTTTTTTTTTGCGGGTGGGGGATCAAACTGCATGCAAAGAAGTTGCCCAAGACTATAAGGATAATGGGACACTCCTGTGGGTAGCTGAGAACATAAAGAAGCCACTCAGAAAATGCTACAGGCATGGCATGAGAGGCTGTGTAGATCACAAATGGGTATAAATACAGCCTGTGTGTATATATATGCCTTCAGGTTGCCTGTAGTGTTATGGCAACCCCCTGATTTTCATAGGGTTTTTCTTACGCAAGAAATACTCAGAGGATTTTGTGTTTCTTCCTCTGGAATATAACTTACGGCACCTGGCATTCCTTGGTGAACTCCCAAGTACTAATCAGAGCTGACCTTGCTTAGCTCCCAAGATCAATCTAGATCTGGTGTCTTTGGGGTATTTGGGCCATTGATACAGCCTATGAAGGCCTAAAGATTTCAGAAACCCAATCTTTCTGCCCAAGTTGAGGTTGTGAGGAATTCAAAAGGTATTGTGTTCTTGACTCTGGGTCCTTTCTGACTACACATTTATAATGGTATACTCAACTTTAATTGTCATGTCTACATCCTGGGGATTGTAGTTTGGTCAAAATACTAGAGTTCTCTGGCCAATGTCACTGGCTAGCTTTAGGATGCCCTTGTTGTACTTCTGACTCCTGTATTGGAGTATTCCCTTAGGAAGGCTTTTATTTTACCTAAACAAATATGGTTGTAAATAGACATTTTAATTAGAACTATGTCCTGTAAAGGCGGGGTTAAACCTTCCTAATATATATGCTGCAGTTCAATGAAAACTTTAGTTCATTTAAAACCCAGATGTAGTTGTATCTAATTTGGCCACTATGACTAGAGACCTTATCACATGAACAATTTCTAGTGTTAAATCATAATGCATCATGTAGTTTTTAAGGATTGGATGTATATACTGTATTCAGACTGGATGCATGCAAACCCAGTCATACAGTTTTCTTATATTTTGAAATTAATCCACATTTTTCTCACATTTTGAAATTAATCACACTTCTCCCAATCGGTTCAAATGCCTCCCTACATCTTTGTAGCCTTTAAAAATAATATTTCTAAGATTGCGCAATGACGTAGCCTGTAAGTCTTAACTGTTCTCGCGAGATTTTAAAGTTCTTGCATCTGCATGGAAATCGGTTTCCCTGATCACTATCATCCTTTGGCACAAATAGGCAAAACTGGGTGTCTTTTTACAGATCCAATGGAGAGAAGAAATTGCTTAAATATCAGTCAAATTAAGAAGAAAGGTAAACCAGTAATTCCTGGTTTGCTAATCCCAAAAGTCTTTCCACAGCAATCACCAAAAGAGAAATAGTGGCTGTATCCCTTATGAAGACTCCTGGGATCAGCCGAATCTGCCCCCAGACATGTCCGCAATAGAGATGTCACAGCACAGCTGACGGGGTGCATACTAATTTTACAATCACATGTAAAAACAGCACCTCATAACCATATTAAATTTAAAAAACATGATTAGAATCCATATGCAGTTACTCCATTTCTGAAACTGTTTGCACACAGATTCCAATAAATTGATGATGGAATGGGACACACATCATGTGATAGGATTCATTCAGAATTGTAGGCAAAAGGTATCAAAAATGGAGTATAACACAATAATAATAATAATAATAATAATAATCAACTTTATTTATATTCTTTTCTATCTCCCCAAAGGGACTCAGGGCGGATTCCAAACATAATTGACAATCCTCTCACAAAACCACATTTAGCAGTTTTAAAAACATGGCCAGTGTATAGAAAAGTTTTACTATGGACATAAACTCCTTCCGAGCATTTAGGGAGACATAGTCCAAATAACTTCTTCAAATCTCTACGCGAGGGAGATATACTGCAGTTTTTCTTTTTTCAATTGCAAAGGAAGTGATGGTACTCTTAACGGTTAAGCAACAAACACTATTAAATGCTTAATAGCGGAAAATAAATTATACTTACATGGACCATCTGCTGGTCCGTAGTTAAGGAAGCAGAACCCTATCACTAGTAAGATCATGGTCCTCCAAGTGAGTTTACGCAAAAGTTGGATACGGCTCACTCCTCTTTTCATCATTGCATGGAAAGCCAGTGCTACTGATGTGCCGATGATGAAAACAAACCTAAGCATCAAAGAGATTTAAAAACCTGGCTCAGACAGAATGCTCATTAACTTTCCTTTTAAGTTTTTGATTCAAATCCATGGAAGACCACATGCAATAAAAAAAACATTTAGTGCTCTAAATGCCATGCTTGTAAGGAAGTACATTTCTCTCTAGTAAGAGAGCCATTGTGGTGTAGTGGTTTGAGCATTGGACTATGATTCTTGAGAACAGGGTTTGAATCCCCATTCATCTATGAAAACCTATTGAGCGACTTTATTTATTTATTTACGACATTTATATGCCGCTCTTCTCACCCCGAAGGGAACTCAGAGCGGCTTACAAGTCATATCTACATAAAAACATAATATATTTTTACATCATTCATAATATTAGTATTATATAATATTATATTGTTGCTGGAGGAGGAGCTCTGATGTCGCAGGAGACAAGATGGAACTGTCTTCTCTGCTCCCTTCTTCACTGTGGCCCCAGAGTGGCCACTGGTGGTGGGGGAAGAGCTCTGATGTTGCAGGAGACAAGATGAAACTGTCTTTGCCAAGAAAACCCCACGAGAGCTTCACTTTAGGGTTGACATAAGTCAGAAACAACTTTAAGGGGGAAAATAATAACAAAGGGTGGTTCCAGACAGCTATAAAGTATGTGCTGACCCAGGTTGGGACAGACTGTAGTCCGCACAGCAGTCTGGAAAATGCGCACTTTTGGGCTGCCCTCCTGGAACCTTTGCTCCTGCCCCTTTCTCCTGGTGCATCATTCCTAAGTGCTAGGAGAGGCCGGCAGCATTTTAATGGCAGCTTGGTAAGTTCTTTAATTTTTTAAAAAGTTTTTTTGGCCTGGGGTGGGGAGGGGGTTAGAGCCCTCTCATGTTTTGTGGCCTGATTCAGTCTGGAAAACACGAGAGAGCTGTGTGGACCACCCCCCTCAAAAATCCCAGGACTTTTGAGGGGGCAGTCCAGTCTCCACCCAGAATGGGAAAGACACTCTTTCAAGAAGACCCGCTTCCTTCCCACTAACTAATAATCTCACCACAAAGCAGAGTTTTACTGCTTTGTGCCAAGCTATTTTTCCCAAACTCCATCTGTGTTCACATTTGGGCATATTGAGTATTCATGCCAAGTTTGGTCCTGATCCAACATTCTTTCAGTTCACAGTGCTCTCTGGATATAGGTGAACTACAACTCCAAAACCCACCAAACTCTTATAGTATTTTCTCTTGGTTATGGGGGTTCTGTGTGGGAAGATTGTGTCTTTCTGCCATTCCTGCCAGGATATCTATGCTGTGTTCATCGAAACAGGTCCAGGTTTCACACTGAGTGTATAAATACATTTAAAACATATTAACTATATGTATTACTGTGTCAGAGTGTCATTTTGTGTCATTTTGGTTGGTGGTGTGCCCCAGGATTTTGTAAATGTAAAAAATGTGCCGCGGCTCAAAAAAGGTTGAAAATCACTGGTCTAGATGACCCCAAAGGTAAATGCATTTCCCTTGACAAAAAAGAAAGAATGCATTAAGTGAGATAATTTCACCTCATATATTTAAAAAGATGGTAGTAGAATAGCACTTGTCAGTGTTTCTCACAACCAGCTATGCTTGTTAGGGCCAGCCAACCCAATAAAGTTGGGATGGTGGTATCATCTCTATCCCTGGTTTGTAAGAATCACCTCTCTTTACTGCATTTATCAGCCAGTATGGTGGAGTGGTTTAAGTGTTGGACTAGAACTATGAAAAGTTTGAATCTTTGCTCAATCACTGAATCTTTCTGGGTGGCTTTGGACAAGTCACACTCTGAAAACAATGACAAACCTCATCTGATTAAATCTTCCCAAGAAAACTCTGTGATAGGGCCACCATAAATCAAATATGCCCTTGAAGCATTAATCCTACAGTGGAGATGCAATCTATGTTGCAGAGTGAAGAGCAGAAGTAAAATGTTGCAGCTTCCCCAGCTATCTTGGGGTAGTGAACTCTCTACTTCCCCTTGGGAATGCAATATCATGAATGACAAAGGGATGAAATAGGCATAGGAGTGGCAGAGCAGATGGTTTTAGCCTTCATATACACACAATTAATTACAGAAGAGCCTGAGAATGTTTTGATTTCCAATGGGAACGCAAGTCTAAACAGTGGTTAGGTTTCTCCTTGCATCAATTATTCTGAATGTTGAATAGGACACTTTTATTACTTCCTCTCTATGAAAGGTATTTTTATATCCGCATCCGTGAGATCCTTTGGTAGAGAAGACATAAATATTTTAATTAATAAATAATGTATGACAAATCATAACATTTGGGTTCCTATAATACATTAAGCCAAAGAAAAATAGTTTTTGGCTTTATTCCTACAATTAAGAAGTGGGGTTTTCCATGATAAATTGGGTAATATGTAATGGCAATTGAATATTCTATTAATTCAAAGTGAAAATGTAATCAGGGCTCAGGGGGGAAAAGTGGTGCTCCTTCCTAAAGTCCATTCATGTAATCTCCAAAGCCAATCCAATTAGTTTGCTGCCTGTGGTAGAAAATCCAACAAATCCCTCTCACCCTTCCCAACAAAAATGTCAGATAGCTAATTGCCTCTTGCTGCCTCACTTTGTTGAATGTAAGGCTAGCTTGAACATGATAAACAGATGAAAAGGTAATATTAAAGAAATGGATTTCTATATTATTTACAATACAAACAATGGGATCTTGGGAGATTTTAATTAACATTGACAACTGCATGGGGGGAGTAGGACTATTCTAACCTCTCAACTCACTTGGTGGACCACACTGGTTTTGATGATGATAATAATAATAATTTATTTGTACCCCACCACCATCTCTCAGAGGGACTCGGGGTGGCTCACAAAGCACTCAAAAGGTGCAAACACACAATATACAAAAAGTGCAAAGACAATAACACAAAGCAGCAACAACCAACATAATCATCACAACCCCCGTCCTGATTAACATCAATAAAATGAAACAATAGCTACATAACAACAACAACAACTTTATTCTTATATCCCACCACCATCTCCCCAAGGGACTCGGGGTGGCTTACATGGGGACCAAACCCAACAAAAACAGAATAAAATAAAATTAGAAGACAACTTATGAGGGTTTGGTTGAAATTTAAAGAAATACTCTTTGACAAGGCACCTAGTTGGCTATCGCCACATGAAGCATTTTATAGAAGGGAGTTTGGGAAATGTGAATGGTTGAAATATGAAACTTTACTGAAAAAGGACTGATATTGAAAGACCTGAAAGAATTGAAAGAGATTGATGATTCTATAAATTGGTTTCAATACATGCAGATTAATGAAGTGTATTAAAAAGATAAAATTCAAGGGCTTAATATTGAAAAGAATTTATGGGATGAATTGGTAGGCAAGAAAGGGGGGAGAATATCTATACTGTATAAAAAAAAATCTTAGAATGGCAAACAGAAAAAATAATAATTAAGAGTTGGATGACAAAATGGGCCCAGGATTTTAGGCATGAAGTACCACTACATCTTTGGGGGAAAATATGGAATAAGCATTCAAATTATACGTACACCTATGATTTGAAGGAAAGCATCTTAAAAATATGCCTTCAGGGCTTTATAGGTGGTACCTCACACCAGACAAGATTGCAAAATATAGTAGAAACTACAGTAATAAGTGCTGGAAGTGTAAGAAAGAAGTGGGAAACTCTTTTCATATGTGGTGGGGGTGTAGGAAGATTAAAAAATATTGGAAAAATATATAAAGAAATACAACAGGCGTTGGAAATTAAATTTGCATTAAAACCAGAGTACTTATTACTGGGTTTAATAGATTTTAAGATAGAGAAAAAGAAGGAAAAGCTTTTTATATACTGTATCTCTGCAGCTAGGATAATACTAGCAAGAAGATGGAAAGAAGAAACCATCCTGACTTGTGATGAGTGGAAGAGCAAAATAATGGATATTATGAACATGGACTGTCTTACCAGAGCCTTAGCAGATAATAATAAAATGAAACATACAGATTGGACATTGATTATAGAACACTTGAAAAAAAGATAAGATTGAATGGATGATACCTATTTCATAAACAAACGTCTGGATCATACAAAAGAAGTTCGATAATGTGCTGAATTATCGGGAGTTGAACTGAAGTCTATAGAACCAGAGGGGAAGGGGAGGGAAGTACCAATATATGTAAGTTATGTAAGTTTGTAACATGTATGTGTATGCAATGTCTTATTTTATGCTATGTTGTTTTATAATATTGGGAAATTCAATAAAAATATTTTTAAAAAATTAAAAAACAGAATAAAATATCGCACAATTAAAATACATTGAATTTCAATAATAAAAACAATAAAACTGAACAACAAACATCATACATTTTGATATGTCTGAAATGATTGAATATTGCCATCTTATTGAATTTGTTGCCCGCTTTTCTTTTTAGGGGGATGTTGGGTAGGTTAGGGAAGTACATTATTTCATTTTGGGGTGGTTTTGGCAGTTTTGGTTGTAAGCTGCTCAGAGTCCATTGTAAGCTGCTCAAAGTCCTTTTGGGGGAGATGGGTTGGAGTACAAATAAAGATTATTATTATTATTATTATTATTATTGGGCTGCTCAATCAAAACTTTATTATGGTCACTGACCAGCACAAATCAGGCACAAGCGCCCTGAGAGGGGAAGGACAACTCCCCAGTAAGCAGTTATTTAAAATTAGATTAGAAATCAGTATAAAATATATTTCAAAAGACAGGATATTGTAACAGGTATGGAACCGAAGGGGGAGGGGAGAGATTGATGAGAGAGGTCGAAAACACTGGTGGGGGGCACTAAAGGGGAAGGGAGGGGCACACTGCGAATCTAGTAGCATTTCAGCTGTAACATGTTGCTCTAACTGCATTCCCAGCAGGGTGTTGCCTTACGGTGTCAATCATCCTCCATCTGATTTTAAGAGCAGCAGCACAGAACTTAGCAACACTGTAAGTTATTGTAGTGTTAGAGTCCGAAAGCAGCAGGGTGGAATATTTTTCACTGCGCCCCGGGTGTTTTAAAAGCCATGGTCTAATGAGATTGGCTCTAAGATCCCTGTAGAACATGCATTGAAGAAGCATGTGCTCAGTTGTTTCCATATGACCAGACTCACATGGGCATAGTTTCTGCTTGAAGGGGGTCTTCTGATACCTCCCTTCCAATACAGCCGATGGGAGGGCATGGAAACTTATTGGGCTGTTTTTGAGCAAAAATATCTCCCGAACATTGGCACCCCCCAATTAGAATTGTGGTGGTGTCTAAAGGTTTTGGGATGTTCTAGAGGGGTTTAGAGGGCATACTTGAGGTTCCCAAAGGGCAGTATGTGCCCCTAGGCCAGATTTTGCTCATCCCTAAATATACGTAGCTGCATATTTTAATCACTATTAAAATCAAAAAAACAATTCAAGTAAATGATATTTTAAAGAAATGTCTTATAAAAAGAATGTTCTGAAAATTCAAGTATTGTCCAGCAACAAAGCATGAAGACCCAAGACAATTGCAAACTTGCTAATATAGGATGTGGCCAGGAAAACAGTCCACAGGGGGAAAGACATTTTTTAAAAAAGAAAATGCCAAATGTGCAAATCTGTCATTCTTTGCCTTAATGGGCACTTACAAATGTGCAACTTGCCAAAGATCTTCCTCCACAATATGATTGTGGTTATAAAACGAACAGCATGGTCAATAACATGATCTAATCTGATTGAAGGGGCCAGTAAGAAAATTATTACCCACTTTACAACCCATTAACATCAAACCTACATTACAGGAATGCACACACGCTAGATTAAAAACTTGCTTACTTAAAGCAAGGGGTCTAAATAAACTCCATTATTTGAGGGGCTTTATTGCTGAAGCAAAAATGACCCCCCCCCCCTGATGACTGGGCCAAAAGGCAGAAGGGGATATGATGCTGATAAGTTGCTGAGTTCGAGGATTTGACAGTCATAGATAGATGCTGGGGAGAATATAAAACCAAGAGACTATTTAGATTTATAGCTTGTACCTTGGTTTGACAGACTAATAGAGATGGAAGAATATGGTGCAGAGGAAATTCAAGCATCTTGAAGGTTACTAGATTTTTAAGAGTGAGAGCCTAAATAGGAACAATTTTGAAACAGAGCTTGGTTCCTAAATCCTTTTAAGGCAATTATCAGGCAAACTTGGAAGTCATCAAATTGGACTCTTTGGTTGTGTTTGTTGTGCCTTGAAAGGTATTTTGTTGCTGTGTGCCTTCAAGTCATTTCAGACTTATGACAACCTTATGACAAACCTATGATGAGGTTTTCTTGGCAAGATTTATTAAGAGATGTTTGCTATTCCCATCCTTTGAGACTGAGAGAGTGTAACCGGCCCAAGACCGCTTGATTTCTATGTCTGGGCTGAGATTTGAACCCTGTTCTCTCAAAGTCCAAATTCTACACCCAAACCACTAAACCATGATGCTTGGACATGAAATTTATTACCAATATGACTGCCAATATAGCAAAGTCCAACAATAGATGCGATTTTAATAATAAATTTCAGGATCAGGAATCACTTGTGATTCATACAGCACTGATGATGAAATTATAACAAGGATTTTTTTTATTATAACAAGGAAAAAGCAGTTTTGAAAAGGAACTGCTGTTTTACACTATGACCCATCAGTTGAATGAACCAGATGAGCCAAACCAGGGCTTCTTAAACGTTGGGTCCTAACCCCAAATGGTCCCCTCAGCTCAATTTTGGGATCCTGAAAAAATTTCTGAACATTTTATTTATTTATTTGTTTTCCATAGTTGTATCCCCCCTTTCTCAACCCCGAAGGGGACTCCAGGCAGCCTTACAAAGGCAATAATTCAATGTTGCATGTACACATACATCAATGGATAAACAAAACATTTTATTTATTTATGCTTCAGAGCGGTTTACAGAATATGACACATAAACAGAAAACAGCAAAGTAGAATAAAGGCGATTACATAGACAGAGGGGGGGGGAGAGCAAGGAGGGTATATGACTCTTAAAGAAATCAGCAGCAAAACGTGGGTCTGGGGTAAAACTCAAGTCTCACGCAGGTAGACGTGCTGCCAAAAGGGGTCGTCTAACAGTGACATCTGTCACACAATCAAAAGAAGGAAGTTGGGGTACTCCCAGAAAGTCATGGAAGGTCTCCAGACCAGGAGGGGGGGGAATCAGTTAAAATATAACATTAAAACAACAATTAAAATCACATAATCCAAGTCATATTCCAGGGCCAGTCCAGGTTTCATTTGGCAAGTACTAAGTTAATTTATAGTCTCTAATTACACTGCTTATTGCACTGCTCCCATTATTGACCAAAAACCTAATCCCAGAGCCATATTTTTTTCTGAAGACCAGGATGGAGGGGGCCAATCTAATTTTACTGGAAAGGGAGTTCCATAGACAAGGAGCCACCACTGAGAAGGCCCTACATCTCATCCTCACCAATTGCACTTGCGAGGGGGGGGGGGGTTGGAACTGAGAGCAGGGCTTCCCTGAACATCACCTATTACATGAATCTATGGTGCAGTGTTCATAGAAGATGCTCCAACTGTACTTCATAAAAAGTATATGTAGCAACCCTGCATTGTGACAATATATACAGTATATATATATATATATATATAGAGAGAGAGAGAGAGAGAGAGAGAGAGAGAGAGAGTATTTATATCTCGCCTTTCTCAGCCCAAAGGCGACTCAAGGCGGCCTACAAGTTGGCAGCAATTTGATGCCCCAGTAGACATAAAATACAGTTTTAAAACATTTTGCATATAATATAAAACAAAAAAACTATATAACAAAAAAACTATTAAAAAAACAACCTATTCAGCAAGCCTTGCAAATGCTAGTTTGTTATTGGTAAATGTTTGGTTCTTATATCTATTTTATATACTTATTTACTCAGAGTAACACAAAACTTTCTTGGGACAGACGGGGTCGTATGTGGAAAAGTTTAAGAAGTTTTAATCTAGACCAAGGGTGTTTCTGGATGGAAGGCTTCTAACACAGGCAGCAAAAGAAAATGGACAGCTATGCTGGCCTTTGAGCTTTCAACAGTTTTTTCTGATATGGAAAATAATAGTAAAAGCTATAGGGAAATAAAGAATTAAAGATAATATTAACTGGGCACTCTATGAGATTCGTAAAATGTATCTTTAAATACCAAAAGTCAGAGCAATCCAATCCTTGGGGCCAACACAGGTTGTATCCCTCACCTGCCAGGCAACTGCTTCAGAATCTGCTATGAGCTAGTCTTCTGCTCCATGGCAATGGCAAACATTCCAGGGTCCCTATAGCAACTCGGTGGAGAAATTCAAGCCATTTCAGCTCAATCAAAGTCTGTTTGGCTTCCCTCAACAAAGAAGTCTTGACCAACAGATTTTGTTGTTGTTCTGTGACTTACGGAAGGTTTATGGTGAACCTATCACAGGATGTTCTTGGTAAGTTTTGTTCAGAAGAAGTCTGTCATTGCCTTTCTCTGAGGCTGATTTGCTCAAGATCACCCAGTGAATTTCATGGTTGAGTGGGAATTCAAACTTTTGTCTCCAGAGTTGTAGTTCAATACTCAAACCACTACATCATGCTGGCTAATAGTTACTTTGTTTATTGGAGGTACCTTAGTTTGTGGTAACTATAGTGATATTTTGATGGTGTGTATTAGACAACTGACACTTTAGGACAGATTCAGATATGCATACTTTTCATTTGGCAAGTACATCTTCAAGTGAAGGCTTGCATGTGTGAGTGGACTACCTCTTTCACGTTATCTAACATGTTCTTAAATTACAATACTTGTCTGACAATCTCTATGCTCAGCTACAGATCATGTGTTAACCTTATGTGATAATCAATTAAAATACATGAATATATGAACTTTTCCTAAGGACTAATCAGAGCAAGTATCTTAGAATCAAAAAGAGATAATCTTATTGAACTTTTGACAGCTTACCATGGCATGACCAGATCTGCAACTGTCAATCCTACAATTAAAAAACATTGATGGGTTTAAAGAGTTCATCATCCCCAAATACAGTTTGCAAATGAATGTAGTGGCTAATCTAAGATATAAGCCAATTTCAAAAAACCTACAGCTCAACATCTGCCATCTGGAAGAAAGATATTCAGTTACTTATTGTGTTGTTATTCTATAGTAAAACTCTAGAGAGAAGTTTTGGGGGCAGGTTTTGGCATTTTTACCGGTGATATTAGATTCATGCTTTATGTTTTATTATATCACTAACTTGGGGACCCGGCGCTGACCGGGTTATTTGAGAAAGGCATTGTGTGCCAAGGTTGGTCCTTATCAGTTGTTTATTTGGCTCGCAGTGGTCTTGTGAAGTGAGTGGAGGTACTTCAAGTCCCATCATGGTCCATCCTCCTCCAAACTGCACCAGGATGTAGAGTGGGTCATAGGGGCTCTGTGTGCCAAGCTTGGTCTTGATCAGTCATTGGATGAGGGTTGCAGCAGTCTAGAGAAATGAGTAAAGGTACTTCAAGTCCCATTATCTGTGGTCCACCCTCCTCCAAACTGCACCAGGATGTAAAATGGGTCATGGGGGCTTTGTGTGCCAAGTTTGGTCTTGATCAGTCACTGGATGTGGGTTGCAGTGGGCTCGGGAAGTGAGTGGAGGTACTTGAAATCCCATCATCCATGATCTACCCTCCTCCAAACTGCAGTAGAATGTAGTATGGATCCTAGGGGCTCTGTGTGCCAAGGTTGGTTACTGTCAATTCAGGCCATACACAATATCCCATTAACTGAGGCCTAGTCAGGAAAATCAAGTTAATGAAGCCTTACTCTCAATTTTGGACCTGGTCTGTGAAGCTTTTTCTTTTACCCTCTCTGCCTCCTAAGAATGTTGACAGTGGCCAATCAGAGACCATATGCAAATTATACCACAATGGTAACCAATCCCCTCTGTCTGACGTCTAAGAATGTTAGAATGCTGAGGCTGGCCAATCAGAGACTGTATGCAAATTCTACCACAGTGGGACCCAATGAAAAAGCTGCCACATATCTGCCCTCCGCACCTATGCGTACATACATACAGATGTCTTGCATCATTTAAGTTCTTTTGATGATTGGGTTTTTCTTCAGGCAGCAAAATATGTTGAGCAACCATTGACTAAAATCTACTTCGTTCAACTTTGTGATATATTTCAGTACAGTGGCCCATACTATAGCTATTCTGCCTTGTTTATGGACCACCAAGCCAAATAATGCCTGCTGTGAGCAACATGTAGGAGTTTATCAGGTGTTCTATAAAATTAAAAAATGTTGCTGCTTGCCTGCTTTAAAAAAAACCAGGCAAATCATAACTATGTTCAAGGCTATTATGAATGCGTGGTGGGCAGTGTTTGATCTACTAGTGCACCAGTGGGCTAGAGACCAAACAAATGGGCATGCAAGTACAATATGGTCCTGAATCCTGATACACATGTTAGGAAATGGAAAGGACACAACATAAAGGGGACTCACCCTTGCATATTATCATAACTCCTTTCTGTGTTCAGAAACTATGCTAAACAAATGTTAGAAAGATTTATCTAACTTCGTTCCACCATTTTGGTGGCCTTATGCCAATTGGCAGGGAAAGAGGAGTATTTCAAGGAACATTTGTTGAGTGTTGACAAGTTGTAAGAGGAGATCCACCAAACCAATACTCTCATGAGTGATGCTGGACTGGAAAATACATGTGGTTTTCCCAGATTAAACTGTGCATGTAATTAAAGCCTGTGTTATGAAGATGGCAGCTCAGAAGTGCCGCCAATTGATTTCTGAGCTAAAATACAGAGCGAGGCAATTATTGTACTTGGCATCATGCTAATCCATTTAACCGAGAGCCCAATAACAGGAAACCATTGTTACACAATATGTAACTTGGATTTGGGCGACTGTAACATGATCTTAAAAGCTTCTCTAGCTCTCAGAAGTCAATATACTTCTTGTGAAAAGGAAGGGTCAGCAAAACGGAGCTGTTACAGACCTTGCTTAAACCTAAAGAAAATGGCCTCATAGACAATGCACTGAGACAATAAAATTAAAGAATGAACTCTAGCTAAATAAAGTAATGGTTCTCCAGTGGAAAGGCAAAACACAATTAGCATTCACGTGCTTATTTTAAGATCAATATTTTTTTCTGCTGATTTGCTGAAGAGGCTTTTATGAAGTTTAAGCAGAGTTCATTGTTAAATACTCTTTACCTAGAGAGGATATGGTAGTCTATATTAATTCCTTTTTCTTTTGGAGATCAATAATGAGATTGCTGATTGGTGTAAAATTCTTGGAGTGAAGCATAGCAAAAGGAAGTTGTGTCATACCATTCCACGGAGCATGCTCGAAAAACCAGTAACCACCGCCTCCACAGTTCACAAAAACCATTAGGGTAAGAGAAAATCTGCAGGAAAGAAACAAACAATAAGTAGAATAATTTCTAGAGAGATAGCTATGTTTAGTTTACTGTGGAAAAAAAGCAACAAACTTTGCGGCATTTTAATTACTAACATATGTGTTACGGCATGAGCTTTCATATATCAGATAAACTGCACTATAGTACATAAACACTGACAACATTATCAATGATATCTCAGGGTGTATCTTCACTATAGAATTAATGCAGTTTGACTCCACTTTAATTTCTATGACAGAAATATGCCATCTTTCCATTCCCCTCATCCTCAGTTTATTTATTTATTTACTAGCTTGGGGACCCGGCCCTGCCCGGATTATTTGAGAAGCGCAGCAGGATGTAGAGTGGGTCATGGGGGCTCTGTGTGCCAAGTTTGGTCTTGATCCATCATTATTGGGAGTTGCAGTGGTATCATGAAATTACTGAAGGTAGTGCAAGTCCCATCATCTCTGTTCCCCCCCCCCCCCCAAAGTGTAGTAGGATGTAGATTGGGTCATGGGGGCTCTGTGTGCTAAGTTTGGTCTGTATTGGTGAATGGATGAGGAATGCATTGTTTTTTGGAAGTGAGTGAAGGTACTTCAAGTCCCATCATCCGTGGTCCATCTCACAGTAAACTGCACCAGGCTGTAGAGTGGGTCATGAGGGCTCTGTGTGCCAGATTTGGTGTTGATCAGTCATTGGATTAGGTTTGTAGCAGGATTGGGAAGTGAGGGAAGGTACTGCAAGTACCATCATCCATGTTCTGTCCCCTTCCAAACTTCAGTAGGATGTAGAGTGGGTCACTGGGGCTCGGTGTGCCAAGTGTGGACTTTCTCGGTGTTTTTTGGGGGCCACAGTGGTCTGTGGGAACAGAGGGGTGTGAAAGTACTACAAATTCCATCATCCATTGTCAGTCCTCCCCCGAACCTCACCAGGACGTGAAGGCAGTCATGGGGGTTATGTGTGCCAAGTTTGGTCTCAATCGGTAATTGGATGAGGGTCGCAGCAGACTTGGGAAATGAGTGAAGGTACTTCAAGTCCCATCATCCATGGTCCACCCTCCTCCAAACTGCACCAGGACGTAGAGTGCGTCATGAGGGCTCTGTGTGCCAGATTTGTTGTTGATCAGTCATTGGATTAGGTTTGTAGCAGGATTGGGAAGTGAGGGAAGGTACTGCAAGTCCCATCATCCATGTTCTGTCCCCCTCCAAACTTCAGTAGGATGTAGAGTGGGTCACTGGGGCTCTGTGTGCCAAGTGTGGACTTTCTCGGTGTTTTTGGGGGCCACAGTGGTCTGTGGGAACAGAGGGGTGTAAAAGTACTACAAATCCCACCATCCATTGTCAGTCCTCCCCCAAACCTCACCAGGACGTGAAGGCAGTCATGGGGGTTATGTATGGCAAGTTTGGTCTCGATCAGTGATTGGATGAGGGTTGCAGCGGACTTGGGAAGTGAGTAGAGGCACTTCAAGTTCCATCATCCATGGTCCACCCTCCTCCGAACTGCACCAGGACGTAGAGTGGATCATGGGGGCTGTGTGTGCTGAGTGTGGTCTGTATTGGTCCTTTTTGGTGGCCTCAGTGGTCTGTGGGAACCAAAGTGTTGGAAAGTACTACAAATCCCATAATCCGTGGGTCATGTCCCCCGACCTGCGCCAGGGCATAAAGGGGGTTAGGGGGGTTATGTGTACCAAGTTTGGTGCAGGTCCATCACCCGCGCTGGTCGCTGTGGCCTGTGAAAGTGGCTGCCACATATCCGCCCTGGCCTGTGAAAGTGGCTGCCACATATCCGCCCTGGCCTGTGAAAGTGGCTGCCACATATCCGCCCTGGCCTGTGAAAGTGGCTGCCACATATCCGCCCTGGCCTGTGAAAGTGGCTGCCACGTATCCGCCCTGGCCTGTGAAAGTGGCTGCCACATATCCACCCTGGCCTGTGAAAGTGGCTGCCACAATCCGCCCTTCCGCCCTCCGCATACACACAAACATTCCGTTTTATAAAGGTATACAGATTTGCTGCATTTTATCCCGTCCTTCTCAACCTCCGAAGGGGGACTCAGGGCAGCTTACAATTGAGCCCCATCAAGAGACTACTTCAACAGATACAATAAAATCACATCAAATAGACATAAGAAATAAGACAACCCAATAAAACATCATCATTAAAATCAATACAGTCATGAGTTAAAACATATACCAGCCTCATCCGTCTTCACATCAGTCCAGATGTATCCCTTTAGGGTGCTGCTATTTCTATTGACCAAACGCCTGGTCCCAGAGCCAAGCCTTCACTTTCTTGCAGAAAGTTAAGAGAGAAGAGATCGCTCTTATGTCTGTTGGGAGTGTGTTCCATAGGCGAGGAGCCACCGCTGAGAAGGCCCTGTCCCTCGTCCCTGCCAGGCGCATTTCAGCTGTTGGCGGGAGCGAGAGCAGAGCCTCCCCTGATGATCTTAAATTTCGAGGTGAGACGTAGGGACGGATGCGTTCGGACAAGTAAGTTGGGCCAGAACTGTTTAGAGCTTTAAAGATCAAAACCAGCACTTTGAAATGGACTCGGAGATGGATCGACAGCCAGTGAAACTGGCATAGCAGGAGGGTGGTATGGTCTCTGTTTGATGCCCCAGTTAGTAATCTGGCTGCCGCCCATTGGACTAGTTGAAGTTTCCAAACCGTCTTCAAAGACAGCCCCACATAGAGTGCATTGCAGTAATCTAATCGGGATGTAACAAGAGCATGGACTACCGTGGCCAAGTCAGTTCCACACTCACAGTAGAGCACAATAGGCAGAAATATTCTTGTGAACAAATATTCTATTATTTCTGTAGGGAGAAAACTACTGTAGGTATTCATAATAGAGGTCCGGCTATTTCTCATTCACTCACCCTTCTTTCCTAATCTGCTTTAAGACTCAAGCCAGCTGGGTTCAGGTTTTAAAGGAGACTTGGCTATTTCACCCCGCAAGTCTCAAGCCAGCTGGGAGACTTGGTTATTTCTCCTTCCACTCTCTCTTCTTTCCTCAGCCTGGGTTTTACATTGCCAGGGGTGGCCTGCATACCGGTAGTCCCTGCTTCCCTGTCACCACATGGGTGGAAGCCTTTTTAAGCTGCCTCAACACATCTTTCTTTATGGAAAGACAGGAAGCCTCCCATCCTTTCTGGGAACTCTTCTCTTTGTATCCTTCAATAAGGCCTGGGTTGAAGGCATCAGACTTAAGAAACCACTCTTTCCGGGATCGTTTGCCCTTAACTTGATCTGAGAACAGCCACTTTAGCTAAGATTTTGGTCTTTATTTCCAAACAGGAACATATTCTTTCTGTATGGAGCATATGTTTGTTTGATCAGAAAGGCTGTGAGAATCTGTAGTTGGTACTTATTCCATAACGTAGGTCTCAGGTCTGGACTGGAACACATTGGGGTGTGAAACAATCCTGAACTGCAACCTTACTGAACAATACTTTGATCCTTTTCCCAGGTCACTTGAATTTAAACACATTTCGGACACATTACCTTCATGCTGACTTCCATAATCGGTTAATCTAGAAGCAGTTCTGCTCCATTTTGTGATATCACAAGAACGCCCCTCCCTTTCTCGCTCATATTGCATAATCTCTGATTTTGACCCTGAAGCCTCAGATATTGGGATACTGACCTAAGCCAGTAAAACGAAGTTGCAATTATAATATAATGTTATACTTCTATTATTGGGGCAAGGGATTAATTACAACTAACTGTGTAGTTTTAGGATGGTGCAACACTCTTGGTCAGAGAAAGAATAGCTGGTTTTCCATGGAATCACTGTCACATCTGGTCAGAAATATCTTGTTATTTACTGAAGAGCCAACCCCATGTTACACTCGCTAGAGATTTGGCCTCCCTTATCCAAAAATCCAAAATCCAAAAAATTCGAAAATCTAAACTTCCTTCATGGATGGCTGAGATAGTGACATCTTTCTTTCTGGTGGTTGAATGTACACAAACTCTGTTTCATGCACACCCTTATTTAAAAATAGTTGAAGTGTATAAGGTTATGTGAAACATAAATGAAATGTGTGTTTAGACTTGGGTATCATCAGTAAGATATCTCCTTATGAATGCATATGCAAATCCAGCTATTCCAAAATTCAAACAAATCCAAAACATACCACTGAACCTGTACTTTCATGAAAAGAAACAACTGTTTGTAGTTTCTGATGTATCAAGTGACACCACCAGCTTCGCGTTCCTCCATCTTCAAAAGATCAAGGCTCCCAAACAAGTAAGAGCCTCTGTTGAAAAATATTTGTATAAAGAAACCATTCAGGTCATAATGAGCAGCAGCTTGCTGAGCTCCAGATAAGGACAGTTACGGAAATTGATAATTTCGTTCATTTTCTTTAGTAAGGAGACATCACAAGCCGCTGCTTTAATCTTCCTCATAGTACAAAAATATATTGCTTTTGGCATCAGATTTTTTTTTTAGGAAACAGAAGAATCTAATTAGTTTTAGTGTAATGAGCAGCTTTCTTGTTTGCTCTTGGAGGGATAATGCACTTAGGTGTTAACCAGGGAGGGTATTTTAACAAGAAAAGGGGTTGGTAGGCTTTACTCTTTGGTGTTTTGTTTTGGACAGTGGGTACTGTCCCATTATCTGGGCGGACTCCAAATGGGAGCCTAAACAGAGGACAGTCCATTTTATTGGGGGGGGGGGGGGTGGAAGTTGAAGGAAGAAAACAATTTCCCCCATTTTTGCTGGTCCCCCTTCTTTCCCATATCATAAGTGATGGTTGTTTCAACAACGGCTACATTGGGAGGGGGCAGAATAATAGGAAAACAGAGGAAAGTGGTTTAACTCTTTCAACCCACCCTCCATCCCTATAAAATGGACTGTCCTTCTCTCTCTCTAATGCCCCCTTGTGGCCTCTGCCTAGATCAGGGGTGCTCATTAGGTAGCTCGGGAGCTACTAGTAGATCTTCGGCCCTCTTCCAGGTGATCTTTGGGCCTCACCAGCCGGATGGGGCGCTCCTTCCATGCGTGCGCACACCCTGCGCGCACGCGTGCTCCTGCTGCTGGCTTCCGCTCCCGTGGTGCTTCTTTCGCCTGTGGGGCATTGCAGGAAGAAAGAAGCACGAGGCGGGGCCTCTGGAGGGAGCGCCCTGCCTTTCTCTCATCCAGAAGCAGCTGTGCAGCCTCCGTTGCCGGCGAGACAGGCAGGGTGGAGCGCTCCCTCTGGATGCCCCGCCTTGTGCTTTCTCCTTCCTGCAATGCCCCGCAGACGGAAGAAGCGCTGTGCGGGCGGAAAACAGCAGCAGGAGCACGCACGGCGGTGGGAGCGCACGGCGGCAGGGGCAGGTAGATCTTTTGGACTTGGTTGCTTTAAGAGTAGCTCGCATGCTGAAAAGGTGTGAGCACCCTGGGCCTAGATAACGGAACAGTACCTAACTGTGGAAATACAGTCTTGAAGATATATACAATTGTCTTTGTACAGTTTCAGTTTCGACTTTTGTGGTTTCCCCCCCCCCCCCCACTGATTTTGATTTAAAATATTCTCTCCAGGAATCTCTTGGCCCTCTATTGTGACTCTATGGCAAATTTCCTCCAGTTGTGTTGGAGGACGAGATTTCTAGAAGAAAACACTTGTCTAGGAATCTCTAGATCCCCCAACACAATTCTGTAGTCAGCTTCCAACAATGGTTGACTGTAGAGTCACGTTGAAAGACCTAAACATTCTAGAAAGGTGTTCTTTCAGGTAAAAAAAATACTGATGTCTTTATTTGTAGTTTTTCACTTTCACATAGGTCTTGTGTCCTTGGCTCCAGTGAATGTGGAGGGCTGACAACAATATAATGTATTTTTATGAGTTTCCTTAATTACTGAGACCAGAGAGTCCATCATTTCATAAATGTGGTTGTTGATACACACTGCAGTTTCCATGTGACTTTCACAGTAATGCACAGGTTCTATGGCAGTTCAGGAGTACAACCATTATACATTTTATTTTACTTAATAGTTTAGGCAGGAAATGGAGGTAGAATGAATGGGTAGATGGAATATGACATCCTAGGGTCAGAAGCAAAAGGATGGATTGTATTAATTAATTCTCCCACTTTCTCCACACACAAAAATACTCTTTACAGCTATACAGAATGAGGAAGTGCCTGTCTCCGCTACCCCAAATGATGAAAGGAAATGATATTATTGAACAATTTTGTTTCTCTAATTTATCTGTATAATATGTGAAATATATAAAGCAAAGTGCTCTCAATTTTTTTACAAAATTAAAATATTTGTATAAAAGGTTTTACCAAAATATCCAGCAGCTATGTTTAGTATTGGATCATTAGGAATTTATTTTTAATTGTGGCAATCTGTGGAGAAAATACTAACCTAGTCAGGGCACATTTATACTGTAGAACTAATGCAGTTGGACATCGCCATAACTGCCATGGTCAAATGCTAGGGAATCCTGGGATTTGTAGTTCATTGAGGCACTAACAATTTTTTACAGAGAAGCTAAAGACCTTGTTCCAGAGCATTGAGCCATCACAGTTAAAGACATGTCAGACTTCATTAATTCTACAGTAGTGATGCACTTTCAGTAAAAAGACATTTCATATATGCATATGTATTTCTAAAGGTGGAAATATATTAGCATCAATGCGTATCTTAACACATTGTGTTTGCTAATATAGCTTTATTTATTTTTTAATCTTGCCACATCTCACCTGGATGGTCAAGTCATCATACAATAAGGCATTGTTTCTCAACCTGGGGATCAGGACCTCTTGGGGGGGGGGGGTCACGAAGGGGTGTCAGAAGGGTCGCCAAAGACCATCAGAAAACACAGTATTTCATGTTGGTCATGGGGGTTCTGTGTGGGAAGTTTGGCCGAATTCTCTTGTTGGTGGGGTTCAGAATCCTCCTTGATTGTAGGTGAACTCTAAATCCCAGCAATTACAATTCGCAAATGTCAAGTCTATTTTCCCCAAACTCCACCAGTGTTCACATTTGGGCATATTGAGTATTTGTGCCAAGTTTGGTCCAGATTCATCATTATTTGAGTCTACGGTGTTCTCTGGATGTAGGTGAACTACAACTCCCATACTCATGGTCAATCCCTTCCAGTATTTTCTGTTGATCATGGGAGTTCTTTGTGCCAAGTTTGGTTCAATTCCATGGTTGGTGGAGTTCAGAATGCTCTTTGATTTTAGGTTAACTATAAGTTCCAGCAAGTACAACTCCAAAATGACAAAATCACCCCTCTCCCCAAACCCCACCAGTATTCAAATTTGGGTGTATCGGGTATTTGTGCCAAATTTGGTCCAGTGAATGAAAATACATCCTGCATATCAGATATTTAAATGACGATTCATAGCAGTAGTAAAATTACAGTTATGAAGTAGCAATGAAAATAATGTTAGGGTTGGGAGTCACCACAACATGAGGAACTGTATTAAACGGTTGCAGCATTCGGAGGGCTGAGAAACACTGCAATAAGGTATCCATCCAAACCCCTTTGGGCAAGGAGGATTGAATGGAAAGTGGCCTCAATTGGACTATCCGCATCCCTTTTGCTCCATTGTCTCTTCTTACTTACTTACTTAGTGTTTTTATCCTTTGGCCTTCATTTGTAGAAAGAAACACTCCAAATTTTGCAAAAAGATATTCTAAATACAGCTTTCTTGTGAAATGTAGAAGTCTAAAACACCAAGGCAGGACTGTATCTTTTTAAGTACACAACGTGAGTAAACTATGTAATTATGTGGAATTAAAGCATATATATTTGCTCTACAAACTATGTTGTTTGAAAACAAACACCAGTCATTCCGTTCTGGCATTCTTACAGCTCATCTCATACACTGTAAGTAAATAAAATAGCACACAGATCAAAATATTTAACAACCATCAAAAAAAAGTATCTACTTGACATAAACTGAGAACTTGCTTAATTCCAGCTATTGCTGCTTCAGTATTTGCTGTTTCAATCTTTCAAAGCTTAATGGGAGCAGACTATCAGGAAAATGGTTCTTGAATTTGAATAATATTGCTACTTCACTCCGTAGTAGACCTGACAACCAAGTGGAGGGGAAATCCTACCCAAATTGAAAAAAATGCATTGAATCCATGCTACAGCAGGCATGGGCTGTGTGCGTTTTGTAGCTGCTGCAGTTTCAAGTCATCTTGAAGCTGCATGAAATAGTCACTTTCGATGGGACCTTACTAAAGATGTGTTTTTGACTTTTAAAAGTCTGATCTGATCAACTGCTTTTGATTATTTCTTCTTCATTTAATTTTAGTAGTTAGTTTAAATGCATTGGAAGATTCTTCTTCCTATAAGACACTATCACAAGGAACTGTGGCCTTATGTTCATGTCTGAGTATCTGTATTTATTTTTTGACAGTTTTCATTATTATTGTATACCTTATAACAATAGTTATTACAGTCTATAGACCCATCAGTGAACAGTTATTAATTAATTAATTTATTTATAATTTCGATTTGTGTACCGTCCTTTCCTATTGGCTCAGGACGGTTTCCAGTATATTGAATTACATCATAAAACATATCAACAACCAACAGGACACATAAAACAAGCAATAAAACCAATTTAACAGTATTCTGCTATAACCAAGAGTGGTCACAGATTGAATGCAAATAAATTATCCCATCTCATTGTCCAAGTTTATTATACATGATTTCAAGTGAAATCATCACTATCCGAGGTTAATTTCTTTCTCAGCCTTGTTGCCACTGCAGGTAATTTTGCCACTATGAGGATCGCCCTGTAGCACTTGTCCTCTAAAAGATATCTAACAATCCCCTGCGAGGGGTGGCTGATTATGTGGCACAAAATTGGATCTAAAAGTTGGCTACATTGCAGTGTGTAGTAACACTTCAGTAAAATGTGTTCTATTGTTTCTACTTCATTTCTGTCACAGGGCTGTAGTCTTTGAAAGTAATGAGTTCCAGCCAATCTGCCTCCCAGCAGAACTGAGAGAAATACATTAAATCTTGCCTTTGTAAAGAATCTGCAATATTTGATCCCTATAAGGCTTTTTAGGTATTCTGTATGGCAGTGTTTCCCAACCTTTTTTGAGCTGCAGCACACTTTTAACATTAAAAAAATCTGGGGGCACACCACCAACCGAAATGACACAAAATGACATGCTAATACAGTAAAGAACGGCTGGGGGATGGTGGCCTGCTGGAAGCAGCTGCTGGGAGAGCTGAAGCCGAGGGGAGGGGCGGAGCCAGGCCACGCCATGCCCCTCCCCACGGCTTCAGCTCTCCCACAGCTTCTCCAGCCTTGAGGGGGCAGTGCCAAGCCAGCGGTGGCAGAGCCAGCACAATGCTGGCCTGGCACTGTCCCCTCAAGGCTAGAGAAGCTGTGGGAGAGCTGAAGCTGGGGGAGGGGGTGGAGCCAGGCCGCACCATGCCCCACCCCCTTCCCCACAGCTTCAGCTCTCCCACAACTTCTCCAGCCTTGAGGGGGCAGTGAGAGCGAGGGGCGGGAGTCATGGCGGATTGAAGGCTGGCTGGGGAAACGGCCGAAGGAGATGGCACCCCAGCCCCTTCTTCTTTTTCTTCGCTGCCTGGCCTTTCCTCCTCCTCCCCCAAGCAGCAGGAGTTCAGCAGGAGGAGGGGGGAAAGAAGAGGGGCAGAGAGCTTTTCTCGTGGCACAGCAGGAGGTCCGTCACAGCACACTACTGTGCTACGTCACAGCGGTTGGGAACACACTGCAGTATGGCAAGTGGAAGACTCTGGGGAAACATGGTGAATTTGAGCACGTTCTAAGGTCTCCCAGGGCATAGTCCCGCAACCTTTGCTTCAGGGATTCTTGTGCAATTTTGAATCCCTAGTAAATGAGTTCATATGAGTACATATGGAGTATCCTTTGGAACCCGACATTTTTTGGATGTTGAGTTGTTGCGGTTTTATTTTACTTTAGAATGCATTTGCATAATATACTATTATTATATTATATCTTATTATATATTATGTAATATTAATATTATATAATATATCTGTTATATTATATCTCCCCTTGTGGGGGAGAGGCTTGCGTACCCTAATGAAGTTGTGACCTATACTGGCAGTGGCATAGCCACCGGTAGGGCCTCCCATGCCAGACAGGTCACAACCGAAGGGTCTGACAAGAGCGTCAAAGGGCAGGATGGGCTCTCTAGCCTTTTGGCAACCATCCTTGGAGAATGAAAAATCTGATTTCAAACCCGGGCAGATGGTGCTCATTTAACCGTGTCAGAGATGGAAACTCGAACCAAACCTACAAACTGAGGACCTGGCTGCCATCGTCCCAGCTTGCTAGGCCCCGGCAAACGACCCTTTGGTTTAAAGGGTGAGGCCAGTTCTGTGCACACTGGGCTCCACCAGAAAAATCTACTGCACAGGCTCGAAGGACACATCCAACCTCCGAATCATCAACACGCTTTTAGAAAGTGTGGGATGAGTACTTCCTGAATCTTCGTTTGTGAAGAAAAGCCAAGTAATACCTAATGGGATATCTTGGAAATGAAGGAGAAAAACTATTTTTCCTGTTTTCCTGTTATCCCCCCCCCCAAAATATCCTCATTGTGGAAACAACTTTTGTTTATGATATGGGAAGTGGGGAGGGGGAATAACCAGTGAAAATGGGGGAAATTGTTTTCCTCTCCTACCCTGTAAAATGGACTATTCTACTCGCTCTAGCATCCCGTAGTGGCCTCTGCCTGGATGATGTAACTGTACTGAAATTTTAATGGGAAATAATAATTTCACCCTGAGTATATTTCTGTAACCAGAAGGAAATTTAGAACAAAATAGGGAACATCTTTTGCCCAGCAAAGCTGGGATTCACAAATTCGTTTGTCATTGTGTGTCTTCAATTTGTTTCTAATTTATAGTGAATCACTGGGCTTTCTTGAACAGAGGGGGTGTTTTAATAATAATAATAATAATCTTTATTTGTATCCCACCGCCATCTCCCCAAAGGGACTTTGAGCAGCTCACAGAATGTGTAATTCAGTAGTACGACAGAATTGCCTCTGAGGATGAGAGAATGTGAGTTGACCTAAGTTACCCAGTGGGTTTCCCTGACTGAACAGAAATTCAAACAGTGACATTTCAGTCCACTTCACCACAACAGCTCTAGTCTTAATCCCACACTAAATTGCATGCCTGAAATTCACACACACACAATGTGTGCAAAGAAAAATTGCAATTACGGACCATCACACAAAAATCCTAGACTTGCTAAGGTAACAAACCTGGCTCCAGATTCTTTCTTCTTTTTGTAGAAAATCTATACTGCCCTACTGATGACCAGATACTTAAATAGCTTGAAATATAATGAAATATGTCAATGCCATCATGCTTTTTGTGAATTCTTGTCTAAAAATTCAGTAGATTTATATGGTATGATCTAATTCTTAACTCTTTTGTGGGTCAATAAGAATCCATGTGAGAATGCCATTAGAAACATTATTTTTATTCCCAGGAGAATGTGCTGCAATTTTAAGGTTATATCACAGATTATTAAACCTTACATGTTGATGCATTAAAGCAACATATGTTTGTGTAGGAGCTGTTCATAAAATACTGAAACACTCTAAATGCAGAATGAGCAATCTATAATTTTTTTAGATCCTGAAGTATGGGTTTGTGGTGATCGGAAAGTACAACATATCCAGATAGCATTTCAGCCTCTTAATTTCATCATTATGCTACAACCTTTCAAAATTTCTTCTGGCAGTCTACTCATTCACACCCTGGGTCTCTTTAACGTAGATTCTTGCAATTATGTGCATTAGTTTCCCTAGCAACAGAGGCTGAGGTTAAGCCATTTTCTAGAAGAAGCCCATCCCAAATTATGGAATTATACCAAATTATTGCTGGGCTTTTAACTAAAATACCCTGCTTTTCCATTCAGCTAACAGCACAGGCAGCAAGTGGATCTGATGCATTTTACAGTTTTTAAATGGGACCTATCTTCGGAAAAGGCAATTGTAGCTTAATCACCGGATGGTTACTACTGAAAACAGCAGAGTGAACAAGAAAATTTGTAAATAGTTATGGTTCAGTGCACCCTGAACTAAAAGTTTTTCAACACTGACAGAAAACAACAGAGTCATTTCACAATAAGGTCAGTAAGCAAGTATCTCCATTATAGATTGCATTCTAATGTCAGAGTCTCAATTACTGCCTGGTGCACACTAATAAATTGGATCTTCCTGACAAGGAAGATTTCAATTGAAACTAGTTCAGTTTTATACTAGAATTTTAGCACACGTTTATTTTGAAAACACTGGACTATCAGCTACAAAGATACACAACATTTTTATCTTTGAAAATTTAAAAAGGGTGTTAACACACTTTAGATAATGTCTGTTGTTTATTCCTGCCTGTTTTACACATCCACTATAACTTCTGACAGCGCCAAGACATACCTATATCTATATAAATAAAAATGTCATGTTCGTTTGTGGGATTAACATAACTCAAAAACCACTGGACCAATTGACACCAAATTTGGACACAAGACAGGCCAATAAGTGACCTTCGCTCAAAATAACACTGAAAAACACAACAGAAGGGACTTAAAAAGCCAAAACACCCAGAAATTACATAACAATGCATACACAAAACCACACACACACATATGCAAACACATATACACAAATACACACAGACATATACACAAACAAAACACATATACACAGACTAGGCCACAGCAACGCGTGGCAAGGGATGGCTAGTAAAGTATATGAAGTATTGTGTCTGAGCACCATATACAGGCAGCCCCGAAGTTACAAACAAGATAGGTTCTGTAGGTTTGTTCTTCAGTTGAATGTGTATGTAAGTCAGAACAAGAGGAGGTTGTGACAGCTGTCAGCCTGGACAACTTCAAGGCAGGATTAGACAGATTCATGGATACCAAGTGTATCGGTAGTTACTGAAAAGGACATTCAAGTGCCACCTCGGAGTTGGTTGAGGTAGGCAGGATTTCCCTGGGTACTGGTTGTGGGGGGTTGGGAGCAGGTCAGGGTTTTGCCCTCCCTTCTGCTCGAGATCCCCGTGTACAACTGGTGGACCACTGTGTGATACAGAATGCTGGACTAGATGGGCTGAGGTCCGATTCAGCATGGCTCTTCTTATGTTCTTATGTTCTTATGTTCTTATTTTAAAAGTGTAACTCCAGCTAGATAGATAGATAGATAGATAGATAGATAGATAGATAGATAGAGCTAGCTTTGGATAGCATTGGGTTTATAAGACAAGACTTGAAGGAGTTAAATCAGTAAATAGTTGAAAGACCTCAGGGGAGAGAGGTAAACTTTAAAAAATTAGAAGCAAAGGATCACCCATAGTTACTGAGCTAAGGGGAAATCATTTCAAATCATTTCAAAAAACAGGAGCCACCACAAAGCGGGATTATAGTTGGGTATTGCCAGTTAAAACTTTGAAACACGTGGCAAGGGCAATAACTAAAGAATTGGAGGGGGGGGGGAGAGAAATAGCTTTCATTACTCTGTGAACCCTTAGTCTACATAGGGAGAGAGCACCACATGTGATGTAGCACTGGACTGTGAAGGGCACGAAAATGCACTGGGTGGCTTTGGGTCTGTCACATACTTTTAGCCTCAGAAAACATCAAGATAGAGATACCATAGATCAGAAACAACCTGAAGTCACACGACAACTAGAGAGAGTGGGCAGCCATCTTTCAGGAGTGCTTTGATTGTGTTTGTATGGGGTTAGTTCAGATAGTGCATTTCGGCTGAACCTTAATCTGTTTCTGCTGGCTGGAGTGTGGTAGACCTCCATATCAGTTTTCACACACCTCCCAAAAATGGGCAGGTCGACGGATAGCCGTTTTCAGTCTGGGGCCAAAAAATATGGCTAGATCCGGCCCATTGGCAGAAACGGGGAATTTACAACCCCAACCCTTTCCATTCCTGGAACTCTTTCCTTTTTTCCCTTCAAGGTAGCCTGGGTTTCAGCAATGAGGTTAAGGAGGCACCCTATCTGGCCCATTATGGGGGGGGGGAGACATCCCAGGCTCCCCTTCCCGATATTTTAGACATTGCTTGTCCTTATATCCTTCATTAAGACCTGGATTAAAAGCATCAGAGTTAAGCTACCACTCTTTCTGCGATCCTGTCCCTTCTGTCTGTAGAGGAGACCATGTTTAATGCATTGTTAAAGCTGTTTCTTTTTATTCTAGAGAAGCCAGGCTGCAGGCACACACGCTCTCTCTCCCTGCATGCAGCTTTCCAAGGCATTTAAGGAGGATTCCCACTTCTCAGGGAAGAAAGAGCAATTGACCTGGAACTGTCTCCCTGGGCTTCCTTTAAAAAGCCGTCTCTTTTCTATTGATTTGCCCTGCAGGCCTAGAACGGTGACTTTTTACCCCTCATGCCTTTCAGCTTCGGGTTTAAAGCTGTTTCTACTTTCTACTCTAGAGGAGAGGTAACTATGTGGTAGTAGTTTTCTGAGAGTGAGGCTTTTCTTTTTGTTTGCTGCATTTACTATTATCATTAACAATAATTATATTTTAGACGTATTTTCTGAAGGAGAGGAGGGCAGGAGAAAAAGAAGTGAAGGGGTGACTCTCCAAGCCCGCAAACATACGTGCACCCTACTCACCTGTCCTGCATATTCCCAACTCCCAGTCAGTCTTACTAATAAAACAAATCTAGAAAATAAAGGATAATCAAGATTTAAGAGAAGGCAAGCCAAGGCAAACCATTAAGACTTTGCCTGCTGCATGCTCCTGAAAAGCAGAAGAGGACCCTTGATCAGCTGGAATGCAGTCCCATTATGGACGGGAATTCGTAACGACTGGGCTCTTGCCGTCACGGCCACCAGGCCAAGCCGAAAAAGCCTGAGTGGTTGAAAGAAAATGGCTAAAATGGATTCACTCACAAGCGTATCAGGTAGCTCTTGTTATCTCTTCCAACTCTGACTATTGCTTGTTACCTTTCTATTACCATGTGAACAAAGCAGGGTCATCCCTGATTAACACTTGTGTGGGAGGCCATCAGTGAATGCCAGGACTCTTTCAACTTCATGATACTGTTGACTATATAGGGGGATGATATTTTCATGAAAGAGGCAAAAACAAAGGCATTCACACATAGTTATGTCCTGCCCCACGTGGGCTCATTTTATCATGTGATGATGGCTTATAAATCAGTGAAATTCAATGACAGATTATGCAAAGAGTATGCAAAGAGAGTTCAGTGCCCACCTGCTGGAAAAGAATTGCAGATTCTCTTTCTATGAATGCATGTGGCTTTATATACGAGAGAGCCAGACAGAAAGTGTACGAGTTGAAAAGGTCACATGTGGTTTTCCCCATCCTAGCTTCACCTCCTACATTTAACCTTTATCTCACATCACAACTGCAGCCCCTGTAATTTGATTCTTCTTTTGCATTAATATACCAGTAGAGTAATCCCTCCTACCTAAAGACACACACTTTTGAAAGGGGTGAGCTCCCAAGTATTGCATAATAGCTCAATAACACAATTACACTACATTTCCTGTCTGTTGCATCTTCCAGATTAGTCTTTCTTATCACCGGTGGTGCTATTTAATTGGGACAGAGTAATAAATCTACAAATACTACTGAGCCATATAACAGTTACTACCTTGCGTGTATTTGTTTTCCAGCACGTCTTTAAAGAAAAACTGAAAAGACTATTTGTCAATTTAGAAAATTCCCCTTAAATTGTCCGGAGGCAATTGTTACTAAGCAAAGATCACCAGATATGGAGGTCAGGTCCATTCCACAATCTCAGTGTTTGCCTCTTCCTTCAAGTTCTACTATGCTTTTACAATGAGGCTTTAGGAGTAATTGACAAATTATATCAGCCAGTTATTTTTCCAAAGCTCCAAGCAAGCCATGTGTATAGAAGAAGACCTGGGATGTAGCTAAATACCCAGGGGTCACGGGACACATTATAAGCAGCCCACATTAGTTTGCCACCCTGCTTTTCTCCCTTCACTATTTCCTGCCTGTTTCTTTGCCTCCCTCTATATCAGAGCCTTTCAAACCATGCGTTGAGGCATGTTAGTATGTGGGATGCAGTGTGTAGGTTTATAAGAAATCTCTGAATCTACAGTATGTGAAACAAACAATAAAGCATAAAACCTTTATTCCAGTCATACATACATGTGTGTGTGAGTCTGTGTGTGTGTGAATGGAAGAAAGGTTTTCCTGAGATATGCTATGTTCCTATACATTTCATTCTTACAATGTTATGTATGTGCCTGTATCTCTTATAAGGAGTAGGCTTAACCTTTGGTTTGCTGGTAAAACTGTGCTGTGATATGATGTGTGTCTAAAACTGTTGTCATCAATGTTAAATGTTTGGAAAGCTCTGCATTTCTGTGTCAGTCACAGTGTGTAGGTATGTCATGCAAACATAATGAGAAATGGTAAAAATCTTGGAATTTTATATTATTAGCTCTTGGATTGACAGATATTTACCCTCTAGACCAGTGTTTCCCAACCGGTGTGCCGTGGCACATTAGTGTGCCGTGAGCAATCATCAGGTGTGCCGTGGGAAATTGGAACCTCCAATACCCTTTCTTCCCCCTCCTGCCGAACACTTTTTCTTCTCCACTCGGGTTCCCTTCTTCCCAGCCTTGCTCTGCTCGCTTTGCTTATGCTGCCGCTTTTGCCGCCATTTTGATCCGAGGGGGTAGCGTGAGCATGTTCAGGAGGGAAGGGGGGAGGGAGGAAGATGTGACCCATGCGGACACTACTGCGCAGACTCACCCCACATCTTCTTCCCTCCCCCCTCTCCTCCTGAGCAAAGTGAGGCAAAGCGAGGCTGGGAAGAAGGGAGCTCGAGTGGAGAAGAAAATGTGTTTGACAGGAGGGGGAAGAAATGGTGTGAAGGGGAAGGGGGAGGAAGAGGTCTCTGTTGAAAGCTGGCATGGGCAAACTTGGATCTTCCATGTGTTTTGGATTCCAACTCCCACCATTCCTAGCAGCCTCGGGCCCTTTTCCTCCCCACCCCCCTTCAGCCACCTAAGCAGGAAAGGGCCTCAGGCTGTTAGGAATGGTGGGAGTTGAAGTCCAAAGCACCCAGAGGGCCGAAGTTTTCCCATGCCTGTTTTAGGGACCTTAAAGTGGTGAGCCTCTTTCCAACATTGTGATTCTGAGAGAGTGAGACTGACAGCTCCTGAGCAAGATCTTCGTGTGTGTCTTTCTGCCATTCCTGCCAGGATATCTATGTTGTGTTCATCGAAACAGGCCCAGGTTTCACACTGAGTGTATAAATACATTTTAAAACATATTAACCATATGTATGTGCTGTGTCATTTTGTGTCAGTTTGGTTGGTGGTGTGCCCCAGGATTTTGTAAATATAAAAAATGTGCCACGGCTCAAAAAAGGTTGAAAAACACTGCTCTAGACTCCCAATCCTGATCAGAAGCAGGAACTGGTGCTTTGCAGTCAGACTACCAATAGACAAATTATCTTACTGGTAGGTCTTTCTCCTGATTTTTGTACATAATAGAGCAGGAACATTGCCCTTTTTTCTGCACCAGCCACAGAAAAGCCTGATTTAGGTTTTGTGTGCAGGGCTGGTACCATTCTGATAATATTTTAAATACCATGCAATAAAGTGGCAGACAAAAAGGAAATGCAGAAGAATTTGGATGCATTAGGATATGATTAAAATATCAAAGAAAAGAGCTTTTACCTGTTCTAACTGCAAAAAAAATGATAGGAACACTCTAAGCAAAAGTGTCAAAATATGTCAGGGTCATAAACTACAAATTATGGACAACGGGAAGGGAAAAAATCTGGGAGGAAATGCAAAGCTTTTCTGAATCCCAATTTAGAAACACATCAGTAATGTATGCACACCATTTGAATATTTGGAATTTGCAAAGAGATGCAAACAGGAGGGAATCATCAACTCCATTAACAAAAACAGTATTAATCACGAAAATCATGCTACTTTTGACCCTAATTGTATGCATGTCTGAATTATCTCCAGTTTGAATTCTATCAATGTTGAACCAAAGATTGCTTTTAAAGGAATGTTCATATTTATAATGCTAAGAAACATGATCAGATTGGTTCCTACTGTTTCAAATTTATGAACAAATGTACTTTACGATTTTTAAAAACAAATTATGTCAGCTATATAACCAGGATAGGGAAGCTGAGCCTGCCCTGGATCATCTTTCCCAAAGTGCTTTATTCCCAGGTGAACTAAAATCTCCTTTTAATCCTCAATTGTTGTAAGGCAGGCCAAATTATACAGGAGTACTTAGTCTAGGGGTAAGACTCAAGATGTGCTCCTCCAGATGTTGCTGGACTGTGATTCCTATCATTCCTTGACATTGGCTGTACCACCCAATGCTTTTAAGATTTGGAATGGAACAATATCTGATTAAGCATGTATGCTCCCATACTCATCACCATAGGCGATCACACGTGGCCGAATATGATTGTTTTCCAAAAGTAGAGTCTTGGATCCATAAGTGACTGTGAAGACCTATTCTGGATCCCCAAGGTCTTTCACTTGGAGGACATGAATTTCCAGATGGAAGGTAGTAATGACAAGGATTTGCTTGAGGCACCTTCTTCCTCTTGATACCTTCTCCCCTTTCATCTTGCATTCATACTTCCTCAAAATTCACCATACTGTTGGTAAGAGCTGACCTCTAGTCAGAATACTCAAATGACAGGGCTTCCCAGTTCACGGTGCTTACTCCACATTTTTAACGTTAGCTTTAAACCAATCTCTGAATCTCTTTTGCTGTAACTGCTTTGTGAGATGGTGATTGGGCATTTGGACAATCTGGCTAATCCAGCGAAGTAGATGGTAGAGAATCATGGCTTCAATGCTAGTGGTCTTTGTGGGGATTTGTAAAAAGGCACCATGATGTAATGGGTTGACTGGAAAGCCATGTGTTGGCAGATGATTGGCTGAGCCAGTCAGGAGCCAGAATTCAGATTGGCTACTATCTCTAGCTTGCTGCTGAGAGAAACGGTTTTAACTGCCACTTTCACCTTGGAGAGTGAAGAGAGCACTGCCTGAAAACAGCCAGGAAGGAAATGGTTGCCAACTCTCTGAAGCCTGATCATTTCTTAGGCATGAAACATATTTTAAAGAATGTTTAAAATAACTTTTTATCCCCTCTCTGTAAGAATTCATGTTCTCTGTAAGAATTCATATTTACATTGCCACCACATATGTTCCTGATTCTTGGCATCCTCTCCAACAATTATTGAGTAGTTTTTATTTATATTTGTCATTCTTACTGGTGTTAGGTACCATTTCCATATTAACATAGTCATTTTCTTTAACCCGTATTGATAAATCTTTTAGATGCCTTTGTCTCCATAATTGTTGCCACTCTGATTCATTTATTTTTATCCCTAAATCTTCTTCCCAGACCTCCTTGAGGATGTTGTTTTTTGTTTTTCCTGCCTTTATTTCAATTGTTATCTTATATACTTTATTAGTTATTCCTTTCAAAATGCTTACTTCCATTTTTATTAATTTTTACCCAGTTTTTAAACCATTGTTCTAATTGTATACAATGGAACCATGTCAATTTTATTTCTCTAAATTCTTCCATAATCATTTCCTTCTTCATTCCAACCTTTATCCAATCCCCTATTTTATCTAAGTTTTTTCCCCTTAACTTTTTATCCCTTATTTTAAAAAATGGAAATTTCTTTACCATTACAATTGGGGTTATTACTGAACCATCCGCTATTAGTAGCATTGAGAAAAGTAGTCCATTTTTTTAATAGAGTATGAAAATATACATTTATCTTGGTTTGGAAAGATAATTTTTTGGACTACTTTTCTCAATGCTACTACATTTACCTCTTCCATTTCTTTTAAGTCTTTTGTTATTATTACTCCCAGGTATTTTAATTTATTCTTAATTCTAGTTCCCATTTTACTCTGTTCTATAAAGTCTTTTTCTGCTTTCTCTGTATAATTAAATAACATCATTTCTGATTTATTCCAGTTAACTTGTAGATCCGATGTTTTCCCAAATATCTCCAAATGATCTTTTATTTTATCAATTTTACCTACTATATTTTCAATAAATAACAATGTATCATCGGCAAATAATTTCACCTTCTGCTTTTTCTTTATTCCTACCCTTTCTAAGTTCTTATTTTTCCTAATGGGATTTGCAAATAGTTCTATCACCATGGTAAACAAGATTGGTGATAGAGGGCATCCTTGTCTTGTTCCCCTTGTCACTTTTATTTCTTTTGTCACCCCATCATTTATCGTTACTACCGCCGAATTTCTTGAATTGTATTGTTCTAATAATCCTTTTATTCTACTTCCCATTCCAAATGTGTTCATAATCTCCCTTTATGTCCACCATTCCACACAATTGAAAGCTTTAAATATATCTAATGATAATATCCATACTTTTATCTTTCTCTCTTGAACCACACAAATTTTATTTAATACTCTATCAGATTTGACATTTGTCTTCCTTTTACAAACCCACACTGATCTTTTTTTATATACTTGTGCATTTATTCATTATGTTGGCTATTATAGCAAATAAATTCTTTGCATCCTGATTAACTATTGATAAGGGCCTATATGACTATGGGTCTGTTAAATCTTTCTCAGGTTTAGGTATTAATATTATTAATGACTTCCTCCATTATTCTGGCATCTTCTCTCCTTTCATTATTCCATTATACAGTTCTAATAGTTTTGGAATCAATACTTCTCTAAAACTTTTATAATAATCTGTTCCCAGACCGTCCAGACCTGGAGCTTTTCCAGCTTTTAAATTCTTAATAACTTCCTCTATTTCTGTCTTCTTAATAGGTTGTTCTTTGTCTTACTCCTCCAACCTACTGTCCCAATTTTCCTCCACATATTTCCTAATTGATTCTATGGAGCTAGCTTTTGATTGGTATAGTTCAATGTAAAATTCTTCAAAGACCATTTTTTTCATAGATCTACATATTTTACCAGTTTTATCTTTTATCATACTTATTATACCTTCCATTTTCTTTTTGTGTGTGGATTTGGCCAACATCTTTGAATTCCTATCACTAAATTAAAAAAATTCCCTCCTTAAATATATTAGATTTTCTTGTATTTCATCTATTTCCATTTTATCAAAGTCCCCTTTTTAGGTCCTCTATCTTATTTTCTAGATTTCTCTTCCTTTCTTGCTGACTTTTTTTTTAGATTGTCTCTTTTATGCATAATCTTCTCACCACCACTTTCATTGTATCCCATAGCACTCCTTTTGATACTTCCCTTTTATTAAATCCCCAAATTTCTTGTCTTTCTGGTTTCACTCTATCCACAATCTCTCTATAATTCAAAATGTTCGTATTCAATCTCCACCTTATTTTATTATAATCACATTTCAAAGCAATTTCAATTGACACCAGGGCATGATCTGAAATCTTGATAATTCCTATATCAGAATTTAACAATTTACTTAACATGTTTTTAGAAACAAAAATATAATCTATTCTTGTATAAACTTTATGTACAGCTAAGTAGTATGTATATTTTTCCTCTCCCTTTACAATTCTCCACACATCCTTTAATTGCCATTTATTCAACACTTTACTTAAGTCCGTTGTTTCACTATTTCTAATTTTTGTCATTTGCGTAGTTTTATCTTTTTTTATCCATATAACAATTGCAATCTCCTCCAAATATTACATATAGTTTACTAACTGACTAGGCAGTGCTGCAAACTCATGAAAAGTTTGTTGTTGTGGGATTTGTGAATCAACCTCTTCAGCCACATTGGAACTGTGGCTAAGGGGGTTATGTTAATGCTCTTTTCAACATAGTGCAATTGAAGTTTTGTCCTTTAGAATTTAGATTTTATCTAATGAATATAGAAGGTGTGTGCCATGATTGTTGTGCCTCAAATGGCTTTAAAACATCCCCGAGTGTCATGGACATCTGTAAAGTGTTGGATTTTGTGAACTTTTTTTAAAAAAAGATTGTCCACCAGATATTTTTAGGTTTTTTGGATCTTCTTGGGACCTCAGCTTTTGTACCAGTGTAAATCTTTTTCCTAGCAGCACAATTGATGTCTCTTGGACATATTTAATGATTATTTGTTGGTTCTCTTTATCATTCTCATCAAACCAATCCTGGTGTTTCTTAGTTTGGTTTCCAATAGTTTGTTCACAGGTTATAAGAATAGCGATCTTCATTTTATTCCAGGGTTCCTTAACATTTTCAGGATGATCCTTGAGTGTTGTTTGGAGAAAGGCTCCTTTAGAGAGCTCTTGAAGAGCTTAGGTGTTCAGTTTAAGCCTTATTTTTTCTTCCTTGGAGTCTACATTTGGGAGCAATCTTGATAGCCATTGTGGATTGAATCAATTGGTGGTCTGTCCAAAAGTCATAAAGGCTTGTCATGGTGCTTGTGAGAAGTGCATCATGGTAGCAACTAGTACATATATAGTCTAAGACTGTGGTTCTCAACCTGTAGGTCCCCAGGAGTTTTGGCCTACAACTCCTAGAAATCCCAGCCAGTTTACCAGCAGTTGGGATTTCTGGGAGTTGAAGGCCAATACATCTGGGGACCCACAGGTTGAGAACCACTGGTCTAAGAAGTGCTAATGCTTTGACTGGGGGTGCTTCCACAATGTGTTTTTTCCTGGCAAAATGGTGTGTTAGTGATGGTAAGGTTGAGTTCTGCACATTTGGGTTGAAGGACTTAGAGATTGGTTACTATTCTAATTAACTAGAGTATTTTTAGTATTACTTTCATTTTTTTGGATGGGCAGATTGAACCTGCCCAAAGCCATAATAGTGAATTGCATGCTGCAGGCCTAATTAAAGTTTCACTGCTGTCATAACAGTTCAAACATACCTCCAAAGCAACATTGCTGTGTGAAACCAAAATCAAACACAGTGAGAAAGGCAGTGACCCTGACAGGCTGGCTATTTTGCAGCCCATACAAAGTGAACAAACTTCTGAGCCAAATAATAATTCCCAATGGAAAGAAAATAGTGGCTCCCACTACTCTGATATCTCCGCAGAGCTAGTAAACCACCTTCCGCTAGATTGGCAATATTGTTTCTGGGGTTTTAAGGAAGCATCAGATCAGCTATAATTTGATCATAGTTTATTATTATTATATTGTTAAAATGTTGTTTTGCACCTGAGGCAAAGTACCAAAATCAGTGTGTACAGAGCTATCATCCTGTCTATTCTCCTCTATGGGTCTGAAACATGGGTCACGTATCGCCAACCCCTATGACTTCTCGAATGCTTTCATCAGCGTTGTCTTCACACAATCCTAAATATACACTGCACCGACTACGTGATGAATGTTGCTGTCCTTGAGCAAGCAGGGATCACCAGCATTGAGGCCATGCTATTGAGAACACAGCTGCGCTGGGCAGGGCACATCTCTAGGATGGAGGACCACCGCCTTCCAAAGATACTACTCTATGGTGAACTCACCACGGGTCAGCACAAGAGAGGCGCCCCCCAAAAGAGATACAAGGACTCCTTGAAACAACATCTCAGGCTCGGCCAGATTGATCACCAACAATGGTCTACCCTGGCCTCACATCGGGAGGCATGGAGACGCACTATCCACAATGCTGTGGCCTCTTTCGAGAAGGCATGCCAAATGGGTCTCGAAGAGAAATGACAATGCAGAAAGAACCGCACCCAAGGAGATGTTCTGCTGTGCTTTCTGCAACCGAACTTGCCTATCTCAGATTGGCCTTTTTATGTACTTATTTCTTCGACTTATTAGTCACCCTTTCCCATAGGCTCAGGGCGACTCACATTCGTAAAAGCCGTGAAACAGAGTAAAAACAGGTCATAATTAAAATTGCAGCAACCAGCATGCAAACACAGTTTAACATTCATATACCTATGCACCGAACGCTTGAGTGAAAAGGAGGGTTTTGCAGGCCCTGCGGAATGTTAACAGGTTGGTCTGCGCTCAGATTGTGGAGGGAAGAGCATTCCACAAAGCCGGCGCAGCGGCACTGAATGCCCTCCTCCGCGTTGAACCCAGGTGGATAGATTGTCGACTGGGCACCACCAGGAGGTTTTGGGACTCAGATCGCAGTGGTCGAGGTGGACTGTAATGGGAGAGGCGGTCCCTTTAGTCATCAACACGCTTATAAAAAGCGTGGGATGAGTCCTTCCTAAGAATTTTAGTTCGCGAAGTAATGCCGAGAGTATATTGTTAAAATGTTGTTTTATACTATTTTATATTATTGTTATATTTCATATACTATGTTTTTAACTCTGTGTTATTGGGCTTGGCCCCATGTAAGCTGCTCCAAGTCCTTTCGAGAAGATGGAGGTGGGGTATCAAAATTAAGTTGTTATTATTATTAAATACACACTTGAAAATGCCTATGAAACTATCTCAAATGACACACCTAATGATAAAAACAGTGTTGCCATGAGATGAAATATATGAAGCATCAATTCTATAAAGGCGGGAGGGTGATGCCCTGTGTACCAACATTTCAATAGTGGAAGGATTAGTAGCTCCCTTGGGAATGTTATACTCCCAGTCGGTCGAAGCCAAACAAAAAGCTAACATGGAGTGACGCTTACTTCTTTGAATCAAGAGCTTTTCTAATGGACTGTAGACATTTTCCTAAGACAAATTAGGTGTTCTAAAAATTGAACTGTGTCTTACTCAACTGCTTCTAAATCAGTCCAGTGACACCATTTAAGGCGCTAAATCAGTCTGCCAACCAGGCCTCAAGCCCAACATACAGCTCACAGAACTATAAAAATCTGGCATTGTCCAAACTGAAATTATTATCTCTGTAGATTTGTAAAGCAGCCGAGATTTGGAGAAAGGTGGCCCTTAAGAAAAAAAGCAGAGAGCACAACTGAACAAAAGATAAGCATTTTAAAATCCAAATGGAAAAATAGTAAAACATTCTCTCGGTCCCTTTAGTTGTCTAGCAAATTATATTCTTCTTTCCCACAAAATCACAATTGCAGTTCACCCAAAGGAAGTCAGAGCAAAAGCCAGGCATCCTCCTCTTTTGATTGTACGTCTCCTGCTCATTTCACCCAATGGCTCCTTGGGGAGGACAAGCCTGTTAATTGAAATGGGCCACCCCATGCTACTCTCAGCAGCTGGGTTTGATTGCTCACTTCCAATAAATAACATAGCCGTATTAATTTAGACAGCACAATTAACACTAGGCCAGACATGTTTCACTGCATGTAGAAATTGTGTGCTAAAATACTGACGAGGAAATAAATTCAGAGGGAGCCATGATCCCTTCAAAATAATAACCTATACTTATTTCATGCTGTCTTTTAACTCATTCACATCAGCGTCTTTTGTTGCAAATGGTCTTCATCATGATTGAAGTTGCCGTGATATCTGCTGACCAAGTTGTGATTAAAGAATAATAAATTATATGCATCTACTACTCTTGTTCAGATATCAAACTGGCATTTCATGAATGGATAATAACAAAGTAGCAGATAAAAAGGTAATGCAGTCTTTTTATTGTTTTTATTAAATATTGGATCAGATAAAGCATATATTTCATGGAAAGGTTTAAAAACCTTCAAAAGTCTAAAGCTACCACTCATTCACTTTTTTTAAAAGCAAATTATAGTTCAGTGGCACTCAAACATTCTCTTTTTTGGGAGGGGCATTTACCCCACATTTACAGAATTTTTAGGGATCAAATTCTGCCCCACCTATGATAGTTTACTGAAATGAATAAGGAAGAGGGAATAATTTGAACCCACTTGGAGCAGTGGGTGCAAATTACAGGAAAGGAGATTCCACCTGAACATTGTTATGAACTTCCATCCAGACCATGAGAAGAGCTGTTCAGCAGTGGAAATCTCTGCCTCAGAATGTGGGGGAAGCTCCTTCTTTGGAGGCTTTTAAACAGAGGCTGGCCTTCTGTTGGGGGTGCTTTGTTTATGGTTGTACTATATGGCCCATGTGGACTCTTCCAATGCTGCTATTCTGTCATTATTCGATTCTTTGTATGCAATTTGGCAAATCATAATTTATTAAATCCAATTGATTTCAGTGGGCCCACTCAAGTTGGGATTCCATTTAATCTTGGGGGTGGTAGGAAACTCTTGTAAATATTTCAGTGTGAGTGCGGATCAGCCCATGAGCAGCCTCTTCTGTCTTCCAGGCCAAAAAAGGGCTTTAAAGGGGATGGACATGAAATTTCGGGCCCTGGAGACAAAGAATAAGGCCTTCCCACATGCAGGGGAGCTGGAAATAGCTCAGGTCTAAGGACTCAGAAGAGGGTGAACTCAAACAATGGTTTATTGGCTTACAATCAGTAAAAATGGATGGCCCAAAAGCTTGAAATAGGTTGCAAGAAATGTCCTTTAAACAAAGGATTTCATCCACTTGCCTGTGCAAAGTGAAGGTTCCTCTCTTAAAAGTTCCAGGTGTCCTGTTGCTACCAGGCTTGTAGGCTCGCGAGGTCGTGTATTAAGCCCCAAAATCCACAATCTATATTGAGAACGGATTCTCCTCTGTACTGAAGATCTGGTTGGAAGCGAAGGTAAGGCCTAGTAGGTGAACTTAGTTGCTTTTTCACAGCAAGCTATAAATTCCAGCCTTGCTATGCCCATGCTCTAGAATGAGGCCAGAGAGGAAATGTTGCCTCCCATGTGACCTCTGGAAGAGGAGGAGTTGGGGGTGGAGACGCCAGGTGTGGAGTCAAAACACAACTCCGCCCCTGAGTGACCGCATGGCCAACAACAATAAAACAAAGACCTTACAGGTAGGGCAGCAAAGTACAAATACAGATATAAACAGCCCCTACGGGGCGTCACACAGCCAAATGCAGACTTATCTGCATTAACCTGGGGAAAGCCACTGAATATGACTGCAAATAACTCAAGGGAAAGCCCAAATCTTGCACTAACCTGCTCTTATGCAGAATCAGATGTGGGCGTCCCAACAGCCATTCTGTGCAGATTTTTCTCGCTGCACAATAAAATGTGCTTTTTAAAGCATGTTCAAAAGATGGAAGGAACCAGTTTCCATTAAATATCAGTTTGAGTCAACTGGAAGCTTGGTTTGGGATGCGATTAGGATGACGTCATGCTGTAAATAGAGTTTTTATCTGTGTCTGGGGAGCCTCCAACATGACTTACAGATTGGTATGATAATCTCCTTTGACACACCAGAGGACTTATATGTCTATAAGCACATCACGGGGGCTAGGCTGGCCCCTGCTCTGGTCTCCTTTAACTGGCAAACAAAGAGCTTTTCATTTAGATACGTTTTGGCTATTAACTGGTTGCTGCGGAAGGGTTTCTTTACTGATGGTGCTTGCTGTATGTTTACCCACATTATGTTTTAAATGCCTTAGATGTGCTCTGTTTTATAGAATAGTTTATATAATAGTTTTCAACCTTTTCCTTTTTGTTTGCTTGTTTTGATTTGCTTTTAGCTGCACTTTGTGTTAATTTATGCTTTGAGCTGACTTGAATCAATATTGAGAGAAAAACAGAATATTAAATAGATAAATAAATAAATAAATAGAAACATACATAGGGATGTAGCCAAAGGGGGTGGGTTAGGGGTTCAACTCCTCCCTCCAAATTTTTCAGGTTAAAAAAACCTTTCATGAATTTTAACTGGTTAACCAAATCCCCCTGCTGCTAAGTTTATGAGAAGCAAAAATTAAAAAGTCCCCCCAGAACTGCAAGCACTATCTCAAGAAAATTGTAACAATTTATTCACAGCCATTATTTGCAGCAATAGCTGATATAGTGGAAGCAACCAAGTTGGCCCACCCACAACTGGTAGGCAAAACCTAAGGCATGGGAGGGATTTGAAGCCCCCCATGAAGGAGAAGAGAAAATTGATTTCATTAAGTCTATATAAAATATAGAATGGATCATACTACTTAAATTATTTTGTGTTATGGAACTACTTCTCATGATTCACTTAAAAAAATTCAAACCCCCCACCCCCCATTTTTTTCTGGCTATGGTCTTGTCTACATACAATTAATAGAACTCGACAATTATGAATGACATTGAAATTGTAACTACTGGAAAAGAATGTGATGGGAACACTAACAGATTGTACTAGTATTTCTAGAATGTCCTCTTCTTTGTATTGTAGAACAATATCTATTTTTACATGGATAGTATTCCCACCAGAAATGATTGAGCATTAGAAACAATTGTAAAGTGACCAAGCCTGTTGTGTAAATATATATTTCAGGAATACATGAAGCTTAACTATCCTACTACACAATTGTAGCACTATAATTCCAACATTAACTACCATGATAGCATCCACAGTGGTTCTCAACCTGTGGGTCCCCAGGTGCTTTGGCCTTCAACTTCCAGAATTCCTAACAGCTGGTAAAATGGCTGGGATTTCTGGGAGTTGTAGGCCAAAACATCTGGGGACCCACAGGTTGAGAAACACTGTCCTAAGGAATTGCTGTTTTGGTAGGTTTTTTTTTTTTTAGAATTCTTTGCTAGGAATCTCTTATCTACAAATGCAAGATTTCAAAAGATGTGGCTATGGTAATTGAAGTAGAATAAGTCAATATTGTGAAATGGTCCTCATTAAAACCTCATGATGCACAGAGGGAATTGCTGAAGGATGGCTTGAGAGAACTCAAGGATATCAAGAGGAAATGGGCCAGGTTTGTGAGATACGGCCATAATCTTTGGACACTTAGGTTGTGTTGTCCTTGCAGCAATGAAGACATACGACCTCATCACATGACAAATTTTTAGAGTCCTAGGACACTGTTGCCCCAGTTCAGCGATGCAGCCCCACGCCACCCATCACATGATGTAGCCTCACTTTCATTGTTTAATTGGGGTGGAAGCACGATAGGACATTGCACTGCCAACACATTTATTGTTTCACATTTCCATTTCAAACAACAAGGCTACCGAGGGGACAGGCTCTGCAGAGAAGCTTCCCTATGTGTGATGAAGAAGTGTCGCTGCCAGGTAGGGTGCCAGGATTGCTCTGCTGCCCTGCCAATTTGTGATGGAGCCTAGCAAATCAGCATGGAGGAAAAAGTGAAGCCTTTGACTGGTTGAAATGATACAATGTTGAAGAGATACTAAAATATATTCAGCAATTTAATGTGGGGGCCACTTTCAACTTCTGCAACAAAGGGGGGGGGATGAAATGGGACAATTTCAAGAACATCCCCAACATTCTCTATTGTCAGACGAATGGAATTGTTTCCAGAAGCTTCAGTTTCCTCACCAACACAAACTAATAAAAAGGTAGACTGGTACTGTGGACACACAATTTTGCCTTGACACAAAAAAAAACTAGTTCCAATTTACTTGCTCAAGAATATATTTATTTACTTTATTTATATTCCACTCTTCTCAGCCCGAAGGGGACTCAGAGCGGATTACAGGTACACATACTTAGCAGACAATCCCTGCTGTTTTCACATACACACATATAGATGAACAGAGGCAAACTCTGGCCACCAGTGGGAGCTGATGCACTCCTCATCTCTCAGCGTTCCCAGCATCCCTTGTTGTTCCTTCCGCATTCCTCAATGTTCCTGGATTTCTTTAATGGCCTCATAATTCAGTCAAAATTTGCCTCCCCACATAATGTGGTTGTCGCCTCTCAGGGCCTGGGCACACTTGACCTCCCTGAACAAACCACACAGCTTTGAGGTACAACACAGTTTTATTGTGCAGGAAATAAGGAAAGCGTGAAGGCTAGTACAAAGCCTTAAAGTAGCAGCAAACAGGAACAGCAGGTAAGTATAGTCCTGCAACGGGGATTCCAAGCCGGATGCGCAGGTAGAGTCTCCAAACAGATTCCCTCCGATTCTGCAAACTGGCCACTTGGAAAGCAAGGAGGTTCAAGCAACAGAGTCTTTTCAGGAACAAGGCTTGGGCAAGACGCACACAGAGTTCAGTGAACCAAGGCAGCCCGTTGGAAAGGGCGGGTGTAGCTTAAGGCAGGCCGTTCACGGCCGGTGCTTCAGAGTAGCATCTTCCTTTAGCAAAAGTTGATCCGAGATGATCCCTATGGTGAGGGGTTCACAGATATAGGGTTCTGTGACCAGTTCTGGTGCGTCGAACATCAAGCCCAATGATTAATGAGAAGCTATATGTTTATTGTTACCTAAGGTCCATCGGAATGCGCCTGCCAATTACCGGGCGCAGATGTTCTGCAGGGAGTATTTTATGGCTCCTTCGGAGCGCCTTGCAAAGGGGAGGCTAAGTTTTGGTAACCTTGGGGAAAGCTATCTATGCATTCCGTGCCAGTTTCACACGAGAATGCAAAGAGACACTGATGGGGCCTGGAAAGCATCAAGCTAGCTGATTAACTGCTTTACAGCCCTGATGGCTCAATGTAGACCCAAGCAAATAGGAAGCCTGAAGACGCTGTGGTGTGACAGTGGTACCTTTATCTCCTACTTGACAGACGCAACTGTCTTTCGGGATGCAAAGGTCGACAGCAGGCTACACTTAAAGGTCAAGCACCCACCTCAACCTGAGCAGGCCTTGAACTCATGACCTACTGGTCAGAGAGATCTTATGCAGCTGACACTTAGCCAGCTGCGCCACATTCCCGGTGCTAAATATATAAACAGTGAAAACCACACAGTTGCTAGAAGCATGCTCCAATATGGAATTCTAGTTTCCCATCCAGGCCTGGAGTCCCACACACCACCGGAGACCCACAGACAGCACTCTGTGTGATAGATTATTCTGAGAAACAACACACATCTTTACACTAAGGCCTATTTATCAGTTCAGACAACAGTGAGCAGTTCGCCAAATCATAAGGAGGAAGCATTCCTAGATCTGTTATTAAAAGGAAAAGATGAGATGTTCATGGTTTTATTCTTCAGGCATTTAACACAAATTATATGTGTTCCCCTAATTAACAATAGATAAATCCGTATTATTAAATGGTATAGCAGTTGCACAAAAATTGGCCAAACAATACACTTCACCATTCAACAAGTTGGATGGTGGAGCAATTTTGTCTCCTCCCCTCGGAGAAGAGATTGGTTAATTGTGCAGAAGGGAGGAGGGGCTGGCATAGGGGTTGCCAGCCCTCTTTTCCCTCATTCTGCAAGAGAACATCGTTGAGTGAGGAACACCTTGGAGCCCTTCCAGCACCAGGTCTGTGCAGAGGCCATGAGGCCCAGAGTTCATCCTCCAGGCTGAGCTGGCCCCTTGCCCTTCGTAGGCCTCTGCTAAATTTAGTTATATCTAAGTTTAATTCTGCCTGGCTTCTCTGGACAGGGAGCCAGGCCTGAGGGCTTCGTTTTGATTGCCCCCCTTTCCTATAACATAATATTACTTTAAGTCCCCTCCTCGTGGCACAGTGGGTTAAACCACTGAGCTGCTGAACTTGCTCACTGGAAGGTTGGAGGTTCCCGCTGCTAGCCTCAGCTTCTTCTTAAAAGGGCCCTGGGGTGGGATTCCCTTACTCACCCTTGTCCTCTTCACTTCAGGGCCTCATGGCCATGCCAGGGCCATGGAAGTGGCCATTTTGTGGGGGGGCCATTGCCACCATCTTTAAAGGGTGGCACCCATTGCAGGGGGTGGAGACTCAGCTGCCATTTTGGTGAGGTCAGTGGCCATCTTGGGGGTGGGGCCATGGCATCCATTTTGTGTTAGGCTTGGTGGCCATTTTGGTCAAAATAAATAATTTTAAATAACTAAATAAAATTAATAATAATAAATAGTAATTAACATATACATGTTATGATACAAGACATATGCAAGCTGACTGCATTAAATCACTACTGACCAAGTAGGCATGCATTCAAAGCAAGCCCTGGGGGCAGAGTGAGCTCCTTACTGTTAATAGTCTAGCTTGCTGTTAACCTATGCAACCTTAAAGATAGTTGCATCTGCTACTTGGCAGCCTAATGCATTAAATCACTACTGAACAAGTAGGCATGCATTCAAAGCAAGCCCTGAGGGCAGAGTGAGCTCCTTACTGTTAATAGTCTAGCTTGCTGTTAACCTATGCAACCTTAAAGATAGTTGCATCTGCTACTTGGCAGCTGAATGCATTAAATCACTACTGAACAAGTAGGCATGCATTCAAAGCAGCCTGGGGGCAGAGTGAGCTCCTTACTGTTAATAGTCTGGTTTGCTGTTGACCTAGGAAGCCTTACTTGATAGTTGCATCCGCAAGTGGTTGCCAACTGCATTAAAATAATTACTGATCAAGAAGTCTGTGGTCAAAGCTAGCCGACGGGCAGAGGGAGCTCCCGACAGTTGATAGTCTAGCTTGCTGTTGACCTATGCAACCTCAAAGATAGTTGCATCTGCTAATTTGGCAGCCAACTGCATTAAAGTCATTACTGACCAAGGAGTCATGTGTTCAAAGCAAGTCTGGGGGCAGGGTGAGATCGCGACGGTTAATAGTCTAGCTTGCTATTGACCTAGGCAACCTTATTTTGATAGTTGCATTTGCTAAAAGGGTAGCCAACTGCATTAAATCACTACTGCAGGGGAAGTCATGTGTTCAGAGCAAGCCTGGAGGCAGAGTGAGCTCCCAACTATTAATAGTCTAGCTTGCTGTTGACCTATGCAACTCTAATTGGTAGTTGCATTTGCTAGATGGAAGCCAGCTGCATTAAATCACTATGGACCAAGAAGTCAGGTGTTCGAAGTAAGCCTGGGGCGGGAGTGAGCTCCCGACTGTTAATAGTCTAGCTTGCTGTTCATGCAACCGTAATTGATGGTTGCGTCGGCTAGTGTGTGGACAGCTGCATTAAAGCACTACTGACCAAGAGATCATGGGTTCAACGAGAACATGGGGGTAGAGTGAGCTCCCAGCTGTTGATAGTTTAGCTTGCGGTTGGCCTAGGCAATCTTAATGTTAGTGGCATCTGCGAGTTGGTGGCCACTGCGTAAAATTATTTACTGACCAAGAAGTCATGTTTCCAATGCAAGCTTGGGGGCTGAGTGAGCTCCCGACTGTTAATAGTCTAGCTTGCTGTTAGCCTAGGCAATCTTAATTGTTAGTTGCATCTGCTAGTTGATGGCCACTGCTAGTTGATGGCTGGTAGGCTAAGTATAAAATCATGGCTTTTGTGGAAAACATACCATCCGGTGGAGGAAAGATTCATATACACCGTGCTCCTGCGGACCTCAAGGGTGGCCCTGGCTCCGGTGTGGTTGGTTTAAATCATGTTTTTGGCAATGCACGTCTCACGCAAGGAGGGCGTTGAGGGGGAGGGGCTCGTTCAACCCGCCCGGAAACTCGCTCTGGAGGGTGACGATCCACCAGGTTTCTCTCTTTAATAGAATGGTTTGTGAGTCACTATGGATGGGGATTTTCACCTTTTCCACTCCTGCGAACTTAAAAGATTTGGGGCTGTGTTGATGCGTGAGGAAATGTTTATACAGGATAGTGTTGTCATATTTTTGGCGAATCCGCGAACGATGTTCCGAGATCCTCGTGCGTAGGGGGCGTGACGACTGGCCGACGTAAAGAAGGCCACACCCACACGTGATGACGTACACACACCCTTCCGAATTGCAATTAGTGAAATCACGTATTTTGAATGATTTATGGGTTTTTAAGCTTATGATGTCTTTTCTCTGGAGCACCTGTGGGCAAGAGGAACACCCTCCACAGGGTCTGCATCCCGGCGAGATGATGCCGCGACAGGGGGAGGAACTTAAAGTCGTATGCACCAAATGGTCCTTCAGATTTTTTGTCCGTTTAAAGGCAACTAGTGGAGGAGGCTGAAAAGCCGGAATATCGGGTAAAATGCCCCAATGTTTTTTCACAATTTGAATAATATCCTTGCTATGGGGGGTGAGAGTCAGTGGCCACACAATCCTATTCGTTGTAACTTTTTCCTTCCTTTTAAATAGGGATGCTCTTTGGACTTTGTTGGCCTTGATCCTGGCTCTCTTGATGACCTCCCTGGGGTAGCCCCGCTCCATCAGTTGCTGTGTTAGTCTATCAGCTGCCACTTCATAATGAACTTTGGTGGTGCTGTTCCGTTTCAATCGAATAAATTGTGAGTATGGTAGACTGTTACGGAGAGAAGGGGAGTGATGACTGGAGTAATGAAGTATTGCATTTTTGTCTGTCTCTTTCCTGAAATTGAACACCCCCAGTCTGTTGTGATTCTTATATACAGTGGTGTCCAGAAAGTTCACTTTAGACTGGCTGTATTCCATAGTAAACTGGATGGCCGGATTCCAAGAATTGAGCCACAGCAAAAACTCAGGCATGGGGGTATGGCTCTTTAAGAGGAAGAAACAGTCATCAATATGTCTCCCATAGAACTTTATGTGTGCTCCCGGGGATGATGGGTCCTGTAGGTAGATATTTTCAAGGTGTCCCATGTACAAATTCGCTATCGAGGGGGCACAGGATTGGCCCATAGCAATTCCATTGGTTTGTAAGTACATCTGGTCCCCAAAGGCAAAATAGTCGTACTCGAAAATGCAATCAATTAGCTCCAAAAGAAAATGCGACGGAGGAGTGGTGGTGTTGGCACGAGAATCAAAGACGTCTGCAAGTACATTCCTGGCCTCACTCAGTGGAATGGATGTGTATAGGGCCTAGACATCACAAGTCACCAAAATATCCGATGGCTCAATAATTAAGGCCTCAATCTTTTTGATGAAATCGGTGGTGTCCTGGATGTGGGATGGAATGAGAGGGACAAAGGGTTGGAGTATGGTGTCCACGAAGATGGCAAGGGGTTCCACCAGAGACCCAGCAGCTGACAAAATGGGTCTACCTGGGGGAGGGAAACCGGCTTTGTGAATCTTCGGGAGGAAGTACATCTGTGCGATGCGTGGTTGGTCATTCAGCAGAAACTTAGCAGTTTTATCATCGATGTGGCCCATCACTGTAGCTTCATAGATTATATCCCGAATGGTGTTTCTGAATCTAGATGTGGGGTCGATCGAGATATGTTTATAAGAGGTGGTATCATTAAGTTGCCTATGCACTTCAGATAAATAATCATTAATGTCCATTATGACCAAACCTCCACCCTTGTCTGCACTCTTGATTATGATGTCTTTCCTGTTACCCAATTTTTTGATGGTTTCCACCTCCTCCCGGGATAGGTTGGAATGGCACATGTCTCTACGGTGGTCCAAGTCCATGACCTCCCTTTGTACCACTTGTTCGAAGGTCCTCAAATTATGAGAAATCAAATTCGGAGTAAAATTACTCTTGGTCTTAATTCTAGTACTATAAGAAACATCCTGAGTCGAGGCTTGTTCTGCAAAAAATTCTTTTAATCTCAATGTCCTGAATAAATTGGCTAAATCATACCTAATAGAGAGATCAGAACAAAAAGGAGTGTAAACAAACGATGGTCCTTTTTCCAAAATATTTATATGCACATTTATATGCTTGTATTATTGTTTGTTACAGTTTAAGTTCCTGTGACGCTGTGCATTATGCCTCTTTATGTTGCCGCTTGAGAAAGCCTACTTGGCGAAATTGATCGGGCCTCGCACATCGACCATTGCGGCCCCTCCAGCGTTCTTAGCGATTAATGTGCCTTGAATCTTTGCAACCACACGGATATTGTGGACTTCAGCTCTGGGACTGGACTTATTGATTGTACGGGGAGTGTGGCATTATGTGGAGAATATTGGCCAACCTTTCAGATAGGAAGGGGATCCCATCAAGGGGTTCCTCTAAGTCCATTTCAAGGCCCTTGGTCCATTAAATGCCTCTAATTTAAGCCACATTATACACACACGCCCCTCGCCAAGCAAATCCCATCGAGCAACGTTAAATTCAGCAAATACTGATGGGTAAAAACAGGGGGTCTGGCAATGTAAAGGACTGGAATTGGCGGTCAGGAATGCCTTAAGGGTGGCCGTTTATGCCTCAGGGCGTTGAGGCTTAGAAGTATACGGTGGTTGGATGTTTCGGTTCGCTTGCTCTCCATGTTCTGTGGGTGCTGCACCTTCGGTGACTCTTATACTGGTGTTTGACGTTTGGTTGTACTTCAGTCTGGTTCTGTTCGTTTGTGGGCTTTAGCAGGGCATAGTCCCAGCCGTTAGTTCGGCACAATACAGCCAGCCAATTTGGGGACGGTTGCGACCGAAACTTTAAGGGTAGTGTATTAGCTTTGGCCTCAAACTTCGTGTGATCTTGTACGTGAGGGTCAATGAGTTTGAGGAATTTGGAAGGGCATACGCCATGCTGCATAACACAGTTTTGGGTGTTTCAAAGGTGGGGTTGGCCCCACAAGTGACCAGGGTGCAATTAGCTGTGCTGGCTCATTGCTTATGGGCTCTGACTATTTCAGATTATATTAACGGTTGGCGGCATAGAAAGTTAGCTTGGTGGTCGTGCAGTCTGGGTCAGACTCACGACAGCAGAAATCGAGCTCCCTGCATTTGGGAAGGCCCTGGAGCTCGTGTACCACGAGGCGTATGCGGACACACAGGAACAAATTTGTTTCATGCCGACGCTTGGACAGCTCCTTTGCAGCCCTATTGGATCAGCAAGGTAGTCCAGTATCTAAAATTGACAGGTTTACGCGGGCCCTGGTTGAATTTGAACTAACAATACGGCATAACGGCGAAGAGTGGCTGGTGCCGTCAGCCAAATCTGATTTGGGGTCTTGAGGCAATGTCATTAAGTTGGCAAAGTATAGTGACCCCGTTTTATGGCCAGTTGAGGCTTTGGTGCTATTCAAACAGATTAGCAAGCCTGGGCGGGTTACCGTTTGGTAAGCCGGATGGCATACAACTAACAACTTACCAGTTGTATACAGGCACCAGTAAGGTGCTAAGGATGATGGGTTTGGTGCAATACAGGTTTTGCAACCCACTCTTGCTGCATTGGAGAAGACTCATTGGCCAATGCTATGGGACATGACTCGGAGGTGATCAAACCCTGGGCAGATGGAAATCAAATGCCTTCAGGAAATACGTGGTACTCCGTTGTCATAAGTTGATTGTGCCGATCCATGAGATCCGTTTTGCTGAACCATGGTTGGAGTATCCTCGTCTACGGGCACAGTTATTGTTACTGGGCTGCAGGGCACGACATGAGGACTCATTATGGTCAGCATTTTGGGTAATACAGGTTTGCAACCCACGCTTGATGCATTTGAGAAGCTTCAGTGGCCAATGCTATCGGACAGGACTCGGAGGGGGTTAAACCCCGTGCATATGGAAATAAAACGCTTTCAGGAAATGCGTGGTACTCCGTTGTAGTAATTTGATTGGGGCGATCTCGTTGGGATCCATTTTACTGAACCATGGATGGAGTATCCTCATCTGCGGGCACAGTTATTTTGCTGGGCAGCTGGGCAGGCCATGAGGACTCATTATGGCCAGCTTTCTGGGGCAATACAGGTTGCAACCCACTATTGCTGCATTGGAGAAGCTTCGGTGGCCAATGCTATGTGACGTGACTCGGAGAAAAAAAAACAAAACAAAAAAAAAAAAACCCTGGGCAGATGAAATTGAATGCCTTCAGGAATATGTGCGTACTCCGTTGTCATGAATTGGTTGTGGTGATCTCTTGGTAGATCCGTTTTGCTGAACCATAGATTGAGTATCCTCGTCTGCGGGCACAGTTACAGCACTGGGCTGCAAGGCAGGCCATGAGGGCTCATTATGGTCAGCAGTTTGGGGCAATACAGGATTGCAACCCACTCTCGCTGCATTGGAGAAGCTTCGGTGGCCAATGCTATGTGACGTGACTCGGAGAGGAAAACAAAACAAAACAAAAAAAAACCCTGGGCAGATGAAATTGAATGCCTTCAGGAATATGTGCGTACTCCGTTGTCATGAATTGGTTGTGGTGATCTCTTGGTAGATCCGTTTTGCTGAACCATAGATTGAGTATCCTCGTCTGCGGGCACAGTTACAGCACTGGGCTGCAAGGCAGGCCATGAGGGCTCATTATGGTCAGCAGTTTGGGGCAATACAGGATTGCAACCCACTCTCGCTGCATTGGAGAAGCTTCGGTGGCCAATGCTATGTGATGTGACTCGGAGAGAAAAGAAAAGAAAACAAAACAAAAATGTGTGTACTCCGTTGTCATGAATTGTTTGTGGTGATCTCTTGACAGATCCGCTTTGCTGAACCATAGATGGAGTATCCTCGTCTGCAGGCACAGTGGCAGCACTGGGCTGCAAGGCAGGCCATGAGGACTCATTATGGTCAGCATTTGGGCCTCGCATCCGTCACTACTGGAGTGGCAAGGGACCAGAGGTAGGCGTGGAGGCGGTTTCCTCCCACTTCTGTTTCAGTCTAGGAGGGGCCCCCTCCAGACGGGTTGTGGATATGCCTCGCAGCCCATGATCTTGGCCTTTTGAAGGGCGGAGCCCTGGCCTTGCAAGCTTGGAATGACATCTGTAAGATTTGTCATGTATGGCCACGGGTACGCGCCACCACATTCCTCGCCTCTGGTGGTTAGGAATTGGGACATTTAAAAAATGTTGACGGTCAGGTAATGGGTGAACCGGGCCATGCGCAAACCACTTGCAAGGGGTAGGGGCTCCTACATATTCCAGGGATAGATCTTGCTTGGCAGGCCTCACCTTTACAGATTGGATGGAATCCATCGGTCTGATGTGGGCAATTCATTGTTTCTTAAGGATTTAAGGGGAGGTGTTCAGTTATTATTAGTCGGCTTGGTGGGGGATGGGAGCTAAATAGGACATTTGCTCCCAATCCGTGGCGTAAATAGTTCAGTTATTCAAAGGTTTGTATACACTTAAGGCACCCCTTAAGGGTGTGGGGCATTATGCAAACACTCACCTAGAGGTTAATTCTAGGGGTGAGGTGATGGTGAATGTCCCAGGAGCGGGGAGAGTCTAGTCTCAAAAGTTGAGAGAGATTTCTCCTGATGTTTCCCTTACGGGTTGCCCGAGTTGAAATCTACAGGAGACCCAGGTAGTATGCCTGAATAGCTGAGGGGTAGACTTTAGGAGACGCTACCTCAGCTTACACACACCAAGTTGAACTGACACCAAAAAGTTAGTCGAGTTACAAGTTAAATAGGTAACTATTCAATAAAAGTTGCCCAAAATTTGAAACCATATATTTTGTGTCTGTCTCGTTATTTCGGGGTTGGAAGACAATACACTTCACCATTCAACAAGTTGGATGGTGGAGCAATTTTCTCCTCCCCTCGGAGAAGAGATTGGTTAATTGTGCAGAAGTTACTGGAAGGGAGGAGGGGCTGGCATAGGGGTTGCCAGCCCTCTTTTCCCTCATTCTGCAAGAGAACATCGCCCACCACTCCCGCCCATGGATAGTATAATAATGATTGCTCAAATGGTTTAACATTTGGGGGTCGGATAGGAATTCGCCCGCGAGGGTTTTGCCTATCCTATACTGTCTATTAGGGGCTTAGATGGAATGGTCGGCTAGTAAACTAGCTAAGCGTAAATAGTTCAGTTATTCAAAGGTTTGTATACACTTAAGGCACCCCTTAAGGGTGTGGGGCATTATGCAAACACTCACCTAGAGGTTAATTCTAGGGGTGAGGTGATGGTGAATGTCCCAGGAGCGGGGAGAGTCTAGTCTCAAAAGTTGAGAGAGATTTCTCCTGATGTTTCCCTTACGGGTTGCCCGAGTTGAAATCTACAGGAGACCCAGGTAGTATGCCTGAATAGCTGAGGGGTAGACTTTAGGAGACGCTACCTCAGCTTACACACACCAAGTTGAACTGACACCAAAAAGTTAGTCGAGTTACAAGTTAAATAGGTAACTATTCAATAAAAGTTGCCCAAAATTTGAAACCATATATTTTGTGTCTGTCTCGTTATTTCGGGGTTGGAAGACAAATATAAATGATGGCTGTGCTCGGCACACCACAGGGGGTTCATTAATTTAATGGGCCAAGTTATTTCACTCTCTCAACAAAAGGAATTTAATGACAAGACAGTTCCAGTTTATGAGAGCAGATCCTTTGTGTTAGCATTTGGGCAGCTGCTCACAAATGTGCAAAAACAGCACATAAATGGCTTTATGGAGCAAATAAAAATGCAGATCCAGCTCTATACACTGTATAGAATGAGATGATATTAGCTTCCATGTGTACAAGTCTCATTTTGAACTACGTTGTACCCCACCTCGAACCATGTGGAGAGGCAGGTAACAAATATACCTCAAAGTCGAGCTGCAAAGGCTCTGGCATAATCCAGTACAAGTGCTCCCTGTGGTAATTGGCACACTGGGTGCCGTGCCAAAAGATCTCACCCGGTATTTGGAAACAATAAACATTGACAAAATCATGATCTGTCAACTGCAAAAGGCCACCTTACTTGGATCTGCACGCATGATTCGAAAATACATCACACAGTCCTAGAGGCTTGGGAAGTATATGACTTGTGATTTTGTGATATGTAATCCAGCATATATCTCTCATTTTCTGTGACATACTGTGGCTTTGTGTCAGTAAAATAATAATCATCAATAATCATGGGGCCAGCGTATCTGAGGGACCGTCTCACCCCATATTGCCCAGCGAGATCACTTCGGTCCGAAGAGGCCAACCTGTTGGTAGTACCATCTGTAAAGTCGGCACATCTAACATCGACCCGCCGGAGGGCGTTCTCTATTATAGCTCCCACACTATGGAACGCCCTCCCGGCCGAAGCCAGAGCCCTGAGAGATCTGCTGCCATTTAGACGGGCCTGCAAAACTCATTTGTTTAGGCAGGCCTTCGGCGAGTAGGCCTCGTCTATACTCTCTGGGCTGTGATATCTCCTGCTGCTCAATTGTTATATTGCATTTTGCTGTTTAATTGTTTTAACTGTTTTTAACTGTTTTTATGTTTTAACCTGTGGCGTTGTGCCACTGGCTCTGTGAGCCGCGAGCCCCGGGAGTCGGCGCGAAGAAGCCCCAATAAATAAATAAATAAATAAATAAATCATCATCATTATCATCCAGACACTTGGACCTAATGTGCATGCGTGCTTGTTGTTATATACTTTCTTCCCACATTCCCACATTTTAAATCTCAAGTTCTACCCCATTTGGGAAACAAATGTTTGAAATTAAGCAACACCTTTGGAAAAACCCTGAAATGAACTTCTGCAGAAACCTTATTTGAATCCTAGTTAAAAACCTCAATAATAACAGCATATTACTATAATCTCTTGACACATCTGAACTATTTGAAGGAGTCCTCATTCATCTTTTTTTTTGGGGGGGGGGGGGTGATAAAATGTAAAAGGTCTTACTTCCAATGTGACACAAAAAGCACAAAAAAGAAGTACTTTGAATAATCTGAAATGTACCTGGCTCCCAAATCTGATATGTACCTGACACCCTATTCATAAAGCTCATTGTAATTTTTTTCCATACACCAGGCCCTGAATCTAAAGACAGAAGGAGGTATTTGTTCATGGCATCTGTACCAATGAAGTTGAATATATATATATATATATATATATATATATATATATATATAAAATAAATGGGTTCACGTCATGTGATGTATACCTCAAACAAAGAAACCATACAATGCAGAAACACAATACTTGCCAACAGAAATAGGCCTCAAGCAAGGTACGTTTGTAGCAAAGAAACTTCCCCCCCAAAACCTAAAAGGCCCCCAAAACAACGAGTAAAAATAAAACTACATTTACCAGCATCCTCCGGGGCAGCCAAAGACTCACCCAGCCTCTACATTCTGAACAACATGATTGGCTGCCAATAAGGGCGGATTTGCATAACTGCTGTAACCATAGCAACTCTGGCAAGAGCCATCCAAGGCTAGGATAGAATGCTGAGAGATTTCAGTTGGTGTTTGAGGGTTAAACTGCCAAAACCAAACTCTGAGGGAGCAATTCTCCAGCAAATTCCAACCCACACAACACATCATTTCCAACCCTTACATACTCAGACTTTCTCGCATCTCCTAAATAGGGCACAGCAACGCGTGCCGGGTACAGCTAGTGTGTGCGTGTGCGTGTGCGTGTGTGTGCGTGTGTGTGTGTGTGTATATATATATATCTGTATACCTTAATAAAATGGAATGTTTGTATGTATGTATGTCTGTGTGCGGAGGGCGGAAGGGCAGAAACGTGGCAGCGTTCTGATTGGCAGCCACTTTCACAGGCGACAGCGACCAGCGCGGGTGATGGACCTGCACCAAACTTGGTACACATAATACTCCTAACCCCCTTTACATCCTGGTGCGGTTCGGGGGACATGACCCACGGATTATGGGATTTGTAGTACTTTCTAACACTTTGGTTCCCACAGACCACTGAGGCCACCAAAAAGGACCAATACAGACCACGCTTAGCACACACAGCCCCCATGACCCACTCTACATCCTGGTGCAGTTCGGAGGAGGATGGACCATGGATGATGGGACTTGAAGTACCTCTACTCACTTCCCAACTCCGCTGCGACCCTCATCCAATCACTGATCGAGACCAAACTTGGCAAACATCACCCCCATGACTGCCTTCACATCCTGGTGAGGTTTGGGGAGGACTGACAATGGATGATGGGATTTGTAGTACTTTCACACCCCTCTGTTCCCACAGACCACTGTGGCCCCCAACAAACACTTATAAAGACCACACTTGGCACACAGAGCCCCAGTGACCCACTCTACATCCTACTGAAGTTTGGAGGGGGGTAGAACATGGATGATGGGACTTGCAATACCTTCACTCACTTTCCAAGACTGCTACAAACCTAATGCAATGACTGCTCAACACAAAACCTGGCACACAGAGCCCTCATGACCCACTCTACGTCCTGGTGCAGATTGGAGGCTGGTGGACCATGGATGATGGGACTTGAAGTACCTCTACTCACTTCCCAAGTCTGCTACGACCCTCATCCAATTACTGATCGAGACCACACTTGGCACACATAACCCCCATGACTGCCTTCACGTCCTGGTGGGGTTCGGGGGATGACTGACAATGGATGATGGGATTTGTAGTACTTTCACACCCCTCTGTTCCCACAGACCACTGCGGCCCCCAACAAACACAGATAAAGACCACACTTGGCACACAGAGCCCCAGTGGCCCACTCTACATCCTACTGAAGTTTGGAGGGGGGCAGAACATGGATGGTGGGACTTGCAGTGCCTTCCCTCACTTTCCAAGACTGCTACAAACCTAATCCAATGACTGCTCAACACCAAACCTGGCACACAGAGCCCTCATGACCCACTCTACATCCTGGTGCAGTTTTGTGTGAGACGGACCACGGATGATGGGACTTGAAGTACCTTCACTCACTTCCTAAAAACAATGCAACCCTCATCCAGTCACCAATACAGACCAAACTTAGCACACAGAGCCCCCATGACCCAATCTACATCTTACTACATTTTGGGGGAGGGTGGACCAGAGATGATGGGACTTGCACTACCTTCAGTAATTTCATGATACCACTGCAACTCCCAATAATGATGGATCAAGACAAAACTTGGCACACAGAGGCCCCATGACCTCCTGCACTTCTCAAATCACCCGGGCACGGCCGGGTCCCCAGGCTAGTATATATATATTTTACAGTAGCATTGGCAACCAATTGTGTACTTCCTCATAAAAGCAAAAAAAGCTTAACAAAACAAAACAAAAACGAACCCAGAATCATACTACTTTCCCAGTAGTAAAAGATTGTCATTACCATTTTTGAAAGCATATGCAACAGTACATGATTGAACAACATCAGGATTGGCCCTTTGTTGCCTGAGCCCAAGGACCAGATGACACCCATACCTGTCAATGTACAGGCAGTTCTTAAGTTACAAACAACCGACTTACAAATGACTCATAGTTAAGAACTGGGGTGAGACGACAGAAGGTGAGAGAAATCTACCCCTAGGAAGGGAAATTCACTCCTGAAAGAGTTATCATGGAAAAAAGGTGTCTCAACTTAAGCTTTATACTCCATCCTTGTTTCTACAACAAGCTAAATGTTTGAAAATCCAATCATGACAGGTACAGAAAGTGATGTAAAATCTTCTGAACAGGCACAGATACAGAACCTATGTTGTTTGTAACTTGTGGACTGCCTGTACAGAACTTGACTGGACTAGCAGCTGAATCTTTCATGTCTTCCACTACACAAGAAGGCAGCAAATCGTAGAGTTGTGTATTCAGTCCCATTTCCCGGCTTTTAGTGGAGGTCCCAATTTGTTTTTTTGGCTTTGGGAGCCTCCTAGGGGGGTTGACCATCCAGGCTCCCCTTCCAGTGCGTGCTTTAAGGAGGCTTCTTCTTACATGCCTTTTGTAATCTAGAGGAGGCACTCGGCTGTAGGCCCTGGCAGGCTTGGGCATTCCAGATCTGTGTGCCACATGCACTCTGTTTCCAAGGAGAGTGTGTGGTGTGGCTCCTTCCTTCCTTTCTTCGCTAGACTTGGTGTCTTTTTTTAATCTTTCATCCATCCAGTGTTTAAGATGAACACAAGAAGTTACAACTGCCAGAATTATGTAAATTCTTTGGCACCATTTTCTTTTGCTTCATTCTTTACAACACTGGTGTGAAACTTGTGGCCCTCCGGATATTTTGGACTTTAGCTCCCAGGCCATTGGGCAAGCTAGCTAGGGATACTGGGAACTGTAGTCCCAAACATCTTGGAGGGCCACACGTTTGACACCTTTGCTTTACACCCTTTGTTACATTTACCTTTGACTTCTCCATGAGACATAGCAAATTTCACAATTTTGGGTGCAAAATCTGTCCTCGACTTATCCATGAGATATTCCTACCTGGTACCTGAGGCAATTGTCTGAAGCCAGTGCAGCCGGTTGGAAAAAATATTTTGTGAATGATGCAGCACACAGTGTTCATGTAATAATCACAAACCCTTTCAAGCACCCTATTAGACAAATGCATGCTGATTGTTTTTAGATACAGATGTGTGCATACTAAAAAGAAAAGTGAGTTCATGGCTGAAGCTACGACACCACTTCTGGTTCCAAGGGTTTCATTAACCTGGTTCCATGGTTTCATTAATCCACATCTAACAAAAACATGTCCTCTCTAAGCATTTCCTAGTACTTCCAACATGATTATAGTATGCGTCCACCAGAAGTTGTTCATTCAAAAAAGTTCACTATTATTCATAATTTAGTTAATTACACTAAGTCCAGAGGAGTCATACTGTTTTGGGAGGATGAACTACAGATAATAATGTAGAGACTTGAAATGAGAAGCAAGACTTTCAGGCAGAGCTTTCCAATGTAACTTCCACAGGCCTATTGGACAGCTTGTCCCCACAAATAAAGACACATACTTATATTTCTGCATACTAATTTCACATTCTGACTCAACAGTTGCCTTGGGGAATATTTTTTTCTGGGAATACAACCAAATCAAAATACTAGTAATAACTCTAATTGTCATTTGTTGCATCACATAACATACCATAGATATTTAACAACTTGCTTTCCCCACCAATCTCAAGCAGGTAGCAAAATCAAAGTAAGTATAAGAATGGTGACCTGGTTTTAGTTTGATGAACTACAAGTTATACAGCTTGTGTAGGCCACCACCAATCCGAGCACAAGGTTTCCAGGTCAATAGCCGCAAGCTTTGATTTGGAGTAGAGGTTGCATGTGTCACTGGTTGTGCATGGATGCTGCATTAATTTTTCACAGCGTAGCCCTGGCCACAAGATCCACTAAAGCTGGTGGGTGTTTGCCTTGCCATGACTGCGCCCTTCCTAAACCACCCAATCAATCTGAAAAGTTCAAAATCAATCATATGTGAAAATAGTTTACAGGCAGCAATACCATTATACAAAGGAAATGCGCCCTTTGAATGCATAGTTTATGGTGGTTGAAAAAAAATAAATAGAAGCCACGAGCCACCGTTTGAGATGTGATTTGCTCTGACAGGCAGTTGGCTGACTTTACTGGCCTATTAACCCCTGCCCACGGGCAAAGTGCGCTTCTTTGCCACAACTAATTTTTCCAGTCCTTCCCTGTCAGTATTGAAGTCCATTTCAAAACAGCTGAAAAGGTCAGGGAACATACCCTCCACCTTAGTTCACATCCTGCTATGAAAATTCACAGTAATTTGATTCAGAAATCTTATTGGCTCCCTTGTCTTGTCTCCCCCTTTCTTGTCTTATTACTAATTTTCTCCTTGTTATGCATGTGCATGATACTCATTACTATACTGGTTTTGCTCTATTTAGAACTGTAGTCATGTAAAACCAAGTTGAATTCCTATCCAAAATATCATATGGATTCATTTTTACACATACCGTCAAGGGAGAATCTTGGGAAAGGTTTGGAACTCTTTAGAGCACATAGGGTGGTTTATGCAAGGTCTTCATTTCAGTCCTTAAGAGCTCCAGTAACAGAATCCTAGACAGCAAAGCTAGAATGACATGCAACTGAGACTTTGGAAAGCTTCTGCCAGTCAAATGAGACATAGTGGGACAGGCAAACTATGAGTTTGAGCCAGCAGAAGGCAGATTTATACATGTATATATTGAAAGGGGGCCAAAGAAGAACAGATGGATTGGAAGGAAAATAGCCTAGGATTATATGGGAGCTGTGATAAACCCAAAGAGTAGAAAACAAGCTATAAACAGTAAGAGGAGATCTGGAATTTTATGAGGTCTGTTTGCTTGTGCTTGAGAGAGGAAGTATTAATTTCAAATCACCAGAGAATGGAAGTAACTAATTACAATGAACTAGTTGTTATATGCATTCAAGTTGATTTGGACTTATGGTGATCTTATCATTGGGTCTTCTTGGCAAGATTGATTCAGAGGAGGTTTGCCATTGCTTTTTACTGAGGTTGAGAGGGTACAACTTGCCCAAGGTCACAGAGTGGGTTTCCAGCCAGCAATCTGAGGGCCAGCTAAATATATATTGTTACAAAATTCACTGCAATAACATCAAAAAGCCACTTTATTCAACAAGAACCAAATGCAGAAACTGAAAAGGAAGCATGATCCACAGTTATTATTCTGAAGTCCAAATACTCACACTGACTCTGACTCTCTATTCCTGCTAATACGAGGATCTTCCTTTTATATATGAATTTCTTCAAGAGCATTCTCGACACAGCTACAGAATTATGGGAAACAAGAGACATTCTGAGATGGTGATGACACAATAGGGATGACCTGGAGTTTAGTGCAGCTACAAAGACTACTCCTGCCATATTCATGGTAGCAAGAGATGTCCTATATTTTCTCTAGACATTCACCATCATTTACCCCCTGGACTCAAGATCCTGCTGGAAAATGGCAGGTCCGTCAACGGTAAAACAGCTGTCATCCAGGACTTGATCCTGGATAAGGGGGCGGATCTGGCTTGCATCACCGAGACCTGGCTGGAAGAGGCGGGTGGAGTCAATCCCACCCAGCGGTGTCCTCCTGGCTTCAGGTTGCACCAGCAGGCTAGGCAGGGAGGAGGTGTTGCGGTAGTCTTTCGGCAGTCCATCGCCGTGATCACATGTACTGTTCCACAGTCTTCTGGGTTTCAGTGTTTCCACCTGAGGGTGGGAAACCGTGATAGTTTGGGGATTTCTGCTTATGCACCGTCCACCCCACAACACAGCAGTCTCCCTACCAGAGCTCGCAGATGTGGTCTCTAATTCGACTTTGGTCTCCCAACACTTGATTGTGTTGGGGGACTTTAATATCCACAAAGAGACCACCTTAACAGCAGTGGCTCATGACTTCATGGTTGCCATGATGACCATGGGGCTATCACAAATAATACCTGGGCCCACCCATCAGGCTGGACATACATTAGACCTAGTTTTTTATTGCGGACAGTGGAGGGGTCAGGGTGGAAGAGCAAAATATTCTTCCTCTGTCATGGTCTGACCATTATCTGATCAGTTTTAGACTTGCTGCAGCCCCTAACCTTTGCAGGGGTGGTGGACCAATTAAGATGGTCTGCCCCAGGAAACTCATGGATCCAGATCGATTTCTGAGGAATCTTGGGGCTCTTCCTGTCATGGAGGCTGGTGATCCTGCCGACGCCCTGGTTGATGGCTATAATAGCGTAAAGACAAGACTGATAGACATGATCGCTCCTGAACGTCCCCTGTCATTACGTAGAGTCATGCCATCTCCTTGGTTCTCGGAGGAGCTGGCAGAGATGAAGTGGGTGAGAAGGAGTCTGGAGTGCATCTGGAGGAAATTCGATGCGTTGCCGACCAAGCACAGGCTAGAGCTCAATTAAGGCCTATTCCACGGCTATAGGAACAGCCAACAAGTAGTCTTTCTTGACTGCCTGCATAGTGTCCATATGCAATAGACCATCTGAGCTGTTTCAGGTCATTGGGGAGCTTCTCCACCCTCCTGGGGAGAGGGGGGTCACCAATGACCTGAAGGCTCTGTGTTGCAATGGCCGCTGTGACTGTCTGGATGAGGTCGAATAAACTGAAGATCAATCCTGACAAGACAGAGGTCCTCCTGGTCAATCATAAGCCTGATTGGGGTATGTGGCAACCTGTGTTTGATGGGGTTGCACTCCCCCTGAAGTCACAGGTCCGCAGCTTGGGTGTCCTCCTAGACTCGTCGCTAACGTTTAAAGCTCAGGCTTTGGCAGTGGCTGGGAGAGCCTTTGCACAATTAAAACTCGTGCACCAGCTGCGACCGTACCTCGTGAAGTCAAATCTGGCCACGGTGATCCACACCTTAGTCACCTCCAGATTGGATTATTGTAATGCACTCTACATGAGTCTGCCCTTGAAGACAGCCCGGAAGTTTCAACTGGTCCAACGAGCGGCAGCCAGATTGCTAACTCGAGCGACTTACAGAGAGCGGTCAACCCACCTGTTTAAGGAGCTGCATTGGCTGCCGTTCATCTTCAGGTCCCATTTCAAGGTGCAGGCTCTTACCTACAAAGCCCTGAACGACTTGGGACCCGCCTATCTAAGTGACTGCATTTCTGTCTACGAACCCAGGCGATCTCTCTGATCATCTGGAGAGGCCCTACTCTCGCTCCCACCGCCTTCGCAGGTGCATTTGGTGGGGATGAGGGAGTCTCTGTAGTTGCCCCCTGACTCTGGAACGCACTCCCCAAGGAGATTAGACAAGGCCCCACTTTGGCAGTTTTTAGGAGGAGCCTGAAGACGTGGCTATTCCAATGTGCCTTCCTTGAATAAAGTAAATAATGCCCTGCTGTGTTCAATCCTTGCAAAGGTCCTCAGACCAGGTCCACTTTAATGAAAGGTTGGGTGTCTGCCCCACATTGTCCTTAAAACCTTCCTGTTATATACAATCTACCTCTGTCTGCATCCCATGTTTATTTATTCACATTTGGCCTGCCAGAAATGGTTTTAAACTGTATGTTACTGCTTATGTTTGAGTTTTATTGATGGTATTGTTTTATAATTGCTGTCATGTTGTTATTATGTGTTATTGTGCTCGGCCTCATGTAAGCCACACCAAGTCCCCTTGGGGAGTTGGTTACGGGGTCTAAGTGAAGATTAATAATCAATAATCAATAATCAATAATCAATAATCAATAATCAATAATCAATAATTAATAATTAATAATTAATAATTAATAATTAATAATTAATAATTAATAATTAATAATTAATAATTATAGAGAAGATCAAGATCAAAATACATAAATAAATAAATAAATAAGAAGCTGGAAGAGAGGCCACAGTGACACAGTGGGTCCCCCGAGTCAGACTCGACTAGACTTAATGTAAAGGGGAAACCTTCACCTTTATTATGAAGCTGGATGAAAATTGGGTTGAATCATGAGCCAGGGGCATGTATTTTATATTTATTTTAAAATTTAAATTTATTTTATTCTTTTCTTTTTTATACTTATTTTAGTTACTTTTGAGAAAGAAGAAAGCATAGATTTTTCAAAAAGTTGTAACCTTACTGCAAGATCTACCTATGGTCCAGCTAGTCTTCTTGCATACTATAAACTTGCTGTGACCATAAAAAAGCTATTTTGAGGAAACCTTTGAATTTTATGTCAGCTAGTTTAATTTTAAAGTAACGACCTCTGAAATCAATTGAAAGCAGGCAACAGAACAGGAAATGCCTCCCCATGTGTACAAGAAGGGAGATGAAATTCTAATTCATAGCAGGTCATGCTGTTTTAAGATCCACCAAGGCCATAAAACCTGGAGCCAAGAGTAAGATGGTCATGGACCAAAAACAGGGAAGCGATGTCTCAGTTTCTGTATTTAGACTTACACAAGCAGCTTCGTAAAAGTGGAATTGATTAATTGATCTGCAATTATGGGAATGATACATTGCAGGAATATTATTGTTTTGTATGATTTGCATTTATTATGTTTACAGTGCTATTAGTTTATGGGCACGCATTGGATAAGTACGAGGGCTTGCTGTGGAGAGATACAAGGCATAGATGTGAGCAATTAGCCTGCAGATTTTTCTCAGTTTCTTCAATATAAGAAGACTCATTTCCTCCTTTTTTTCAACAGCACATCTCTTGGGTTTTAGCTATAAATGCACTGCAATTATTTCAAAATGGGGGTCCTTCAAAACTATGGCACCGAATTCCAGAAGTAGCTTTGATTCTTGTCTCAAAGGGCAAAATAAAGAAAAGCAGCTGCATAAAGCAAGCCAGCCAATCCGAGGTCAATTTTCTTTTCCCCAGAGCTGTAAAAAGATTAATTCTCGAAAAGGAGCTAGTTAACACCAACACAGTGCTAGCAATTTACTGGTCAAATCTTCAGTTGCTGAAAAATTACAGGTAAAAGATAAAGAAGCTCCCACAAATTGAGCATGTTATCCTTTTTTTAAAAAAAAATCAACATATCTCGCTATGTAAATTCCAGCCGTTGCATTTAAAACAAAAAGTCCAATGAAGTTGGATGAGACTACTTACGATACCAAAATAATTCCATATAGTAGCTGATAGCACTCCACCACTGTGTTTTTCATCTTATCACAGGGATAACATATCCAATGCTTAGGAAAAGCATGACAGTTGTTACAAATATTTTGGAAGACAATTACAAGTTAGTAGTGCTAATATAAAATATTTTGGGAATGTGGCACAGCTGGCTAAATGTCAGCTGCATAAGATCTCTCTGACCAATAGGTCATGAGTTTGAGGCCTGCCCGGGTCGAGGTGGGTGCTCGACCTTTAAGTGTAGACTACTGTTGACCTTTGCAGCTCGAAAAACTGTTGCATCTGTCATGTATGAGATAAAGGTACCACATTAAGTGGGGAGGCATATTTTGACTGAATTATGAGGCCATTAAAGAACTCCAGGAATCGCTGAGGAATGCGGAAGGAACAACAAAAGATGCTGGGAACGCTGAGAGATGAGGAGTGCGTCAGCTCCCCCTGGTGGCCAGAGTTTGCCTCGGTACGTCTATATGTGAGTATGTGGAAACGGCAGGGATTGTCTGCTAAGTATGTGTACCTGTAATCTGCTCGGGGTGAGAAGAGCGGAATATAAATAAAGTGTATTATGTATTTTTTTATGCTCTGCAATCGATAATACCATTTTCATTTCCGTGGGAACATTCTTCAGAACTCCAGGATTTGTAATTTTAGTGAATTTTTGCAAAATTCTGAACACCTTACAAAGCTAAGGCTTAGGTCTTGAGGATCCTATCTCCTGAGCTATAAGTTCTTAAGAAAAGTCCTTGTCTTTCTTCCACTACTTTTCCAGTCACATTTGATATAAATGGATGAGAAAGACTATTTGGTAGCTACTCCAAGACTTTTAAATGTCTTCCCTAGGGAATTTTTAATTCCTTCCTTTGGGGCCACGCAGCAGGTTAAACTGCTAGCTTCAGAAAATCTGCTGAATGGAGGGTTGGCAGCTCGAAGCTGTGAGTTGAGCCCTCACTGTCAGCCCTAGCTTCTGCCAACCCAGCAGTTCAAAAGCATGCAATGTGAGTAGATCAACAGGTACCATCTCGATGGGAAGGCAAAAGGGCACCCCGTGCAGATATGCCGGCAACACAATCAGAGATGTCTATGGACAACAGGCTCCTTGGCATGGAAAAATGGAAGAAAAGCACCTCCACATGGCTGGAGTTGAGTATCACCTCCAGACACCAGAGATGAAAAGGGGAAGGCCTTTATTTTTGTCTGTTTATTGTATATCTTTGTTCACTGTGTAAAAGCCATTGAATATTTGCCTTATATGTGTATACTGTAATCCAATCTGAGACCCTCAGAGGAGATAAAGTGGAATATAAATAAAGATTATTATTATTATTATTACTATTATTATTATTATTAGGGTGGTTCCCCACTTCTTTTCTTTCCATGAAGAAGTGAAGACATTCTGCCAGGCTTTTAGGAATTGACTGTGATAGGCATTTATTGATTCGTTGAATTTTTCTAATCTGTCCTCTAGTATGTTCAGGTTTTTTAAAACTCCATACATTGTTTAATAACTCTTTTTAATATATTTATATATACACTCTGTGTTTGAAGATGTAAAGACAGACAAACAGACAGATATATCATCTTGTATGATTTTTAATCAGTACGGGTTCAAATAACTGGTACAAAATTTTGAGTACCAGTATTTGGGAAAAGTCAGGATACAAATGAATAAGATGATAATAAATAATGTGCTGCTGTTTTAATTGTACTGTTTGTTTTAATTTTGTTTTTAATTGTTTATGCTTTTTAACTCATGGCGCTGTGCCATTGGTTCTTGTGAGCCGCCGCGAGCCCCCGGGAGTCGGCGGTTAAGAAGTCCCAATAATAAATAAATAAATAAATAAATTCCAGGCGGCCATTGGATGTCGTGGCAATTACAGTGTGATAAGAGATTTATGGTATCACTGCATTCTGCAAGCGTCTTTTGTCTTTCCCTATATAGTAAATGGCATAAGGGATGGTGGTGGGGAGACTTGCTGCATCCCATCAGCTTCTATGATTGTCATAAGGGTTTCTTTACAGGCAACTTACAATCATTTGGCCAATTTGTTCCTGACTAGTGAAGACCAGCACATGTTTGTTTTCAGTTAGTGAAGACATAAAATCTAATTGGGACTGAGGAGACTTAGAGCACTTTATTAAGACATGAGACACTGCATTTACAAATGAGATTGTGCACTAATTAGCTCTTGTCTGCCTATTGTCTTTTGACTAAAACTGAAGTCATTAGTGTTGGTCCGTAAATAGTCTGAATAGATTGAGTCCAGTTTGAGACTAAAACTCAGCTCCACTCCCCTGTTCTATCATGACAATTAATATTGATCAAGACAGATGATGAACTATCTGTCAAAACTACAAGGGTGTGAAGAGATGTGACCTTGGTGGCCATCCTTGAACTCTTCAATTCCCCCCCCGAACCACAGACACGCTGATGACTAAGTCGATGCCTTCCAGAAGCAAGTTAATACATTTTCATTGAAATTATCTTTTTGGTGGCTAGAATCAGTCAAGAACAAAACATGCCAATATATTGTTGAAGTTTGGAGCGTTTTGATGAGCATCCTGCTATCCCATCCCAGCTGTGGCACAGAATGTACAACCAAACAATATTTTCTGAACACCTCTGTATGAGATGCTCCTATGTCTCTTTCTTGTTTTGGAAACGGCAATAGAGAATAAGCTCCCAAAGAGTTAACACACTCCAACTATCACTCATTCTGTCAGTGAGTGCCTCTCTGGCTCTGGAAATGAAATTTATTAAAACCATTACATGCACAACGATGCCACAAATACCCAGACCAAGGTTACTGTATCTAAAACGTGCTTTTATTTAATCAGGAGATAGCTAGCAGATATAATGAGTGGTGGCAGAACCTCATTTTATATTACTTCCTTGGCAATGCTTATGCCCTTTGATATAGACTGCACAGTCTGTCTATATTTCAATATATGTATTGTCTTAGATGTTTGTTTTATAAATACAATCATTGTAGAATATTTCATTTAATAAACCCAAGTGTTTGATTCTGACATTCCTAACAGGGGTCTATTTTTTAAGTTTCCAAGATTCCCACCTTGGCCATTTTATTTATTTATTTATTATTTCGATTTGTATACCATCCTTTCCAGCTGGCTCAGGACGGTTTACAGTATATCGAACTATATCAGAAAAACAAAAATGAGTTACAACATAGATACATAAAAACAAAGCAGTATAAAACTACTTCAACAGTATTCTGCTATAGCTAAAAGTGGTCAGAGGCTAATTGCCTGTCGGAATAATGCCGTTTTGCAAGCTTTCCGGAAAGCCGGTAGCTCGCTCACTGCTCGAACTGATGAACTGATGAAAGGCAGTAGATTGTTCCACAGGCATGGTGCTGCCACAGAGAAAGCTCTCTGCCTAGTTGACGATAACTGAATGGTTCGCAGAGAGGGACTCTGCAGGAGACTGAGATCCTCAGATCGAAGAGATCTCTGGAGAACATATGGGAGTAGACGGTCCCTTAGGTACACTGGCCCCAGACCATGCAAGGCCTTAAAGGTCAAGACCAACACCTTGAAGATAATCCGGTGCTCGATTGGCAACCAGTGGAATCGCTGCAGAGTTGGGGTAATGTGAGCCTTGTCCGGCACTCCAGCCAGGAGTCTCACTGCTGCGTTTTGCACCAGTTTGAGCTTCCGGATGACTGACAAAGGAAGACCAATGTAAAGGGCGTTACAGTAGTCCAGCCTCGAGATGACCATCACCTGGATCACCGTGGCTAGGTCATTTCTGGTGAGATAGGGCACCAGCCGCCTAGCCTGCCGCAGGTGAAAAAAGGCAGATCTGCTGACTGCAGAGACCTGAGCCTCCATTGTCAGCAGAGGGTCCGATTGGACCCCCAGGCTCTTTACTAGGGACGATGGATGTAGTGTCTCACCATCCAGAGTAGGCAGCCGGAGCTCACACCCACTTGATGGCCCAGCCAAAGGATCTCCGTCTTCGACGAGTTCACTCTCAACCGACTGGCTCATAGCCAACCAGTCACGGCTTCAAGGCATTGTTGGAAACAATCGGGTACAGAGTCCGGCTGGCCGTCCATCCTCAGCACCAGCTGGGTGTCATCCGCATACTGATGACACTCCAGACCAAAACTTCGCACCAAATTGGCAAGTGGCCGCATGTAGATGTTAAATAATAAAGGGGAAAGAATGGCTCCCTGAGGCACCCCACAATTTAAGGGGAGCCTCTCGGAAACCAGACCTCCCCTCTCCACTCGCTGTCCCCGATCGAGGAGAAAGGAGGACACCCATTTCAGAGCAGTCCCCCTGACTCCTGTCATTTTGGGGAGGAAGGCATTCCATCTCCACATCCATCTTGTCTACCAGAATTATGGAATGAAGATTCTGTTGCCAAATTAAAGGAATCGTATCCTCCGCAATGGGGCTGCATTAATCCCAAGATTCATTTCCTGGACAGGAATTCTTCCTCTCTTTCTCTTTCTCTCTTTTACAAAGATCAGAAGCATTAGCCTAGATAATGGTAAGAGATCTGTCAAGCATGCTTTCATCAGCAGCTCTCTTTCTGTCTCTCCCTCTCTCTCAAAAAGAACAAAACAATGCAGAAGTGTCAGAGAAGACTAAACATTCCCAAAGGCTGGATGAAAACATTTAAGCAAGTTTTGATCTTGACAGATGGTGCAACATGCATCATAATTACCAAGACACCTGGGGTTTCTTTCATCCAAGGAAGATTAAAACTCACATAAGGAAGGCACTGGCATATCAGATGCAGGGACACAGCCGAGGGAATACAATGAGGCATGATTCGGCAGATGCTTTAACCCAGTGTTTCTCAACCTTTCTAAAGCCGCGAAACCTTTAATACAGTTTCGCATGCTGTGGTGATCCACAACCACAAAATTATTTCCATTGCTACTTCATAACTGTAATTTTGTTACTGTTGTGAATTGTAATGTAAATATTCGATATGCAGAATGTATTTTCATTAACTGGACAAAATTTGGCAAAAATACCCAACATGCCCAAATTTGAATACTAGTGCGATGGGGAGGGGATTGATTTTGTCATTTGGGAATTGTAGTTGCTGGGATTTATAGTAAACCTACAATTTAATAACATTCTGAGCACCACCATGACCAACAAGGTTAGTATAAGGTATTGGTCCTAAACTTTAAGGCCTTCTACGGCCAGGGGATGACATACCTTAGGGACCGTCTCTCCCCCTATCAATCCCAGTGGTCACCTCGATCTTCTCAAGAGAATCTCCTATATATACTGGGTCCTAGAGAAATTTGCCTGGAGGTCACTAGGCGGAGAGCCTTCTCAGTCGCCGCCCCAAAACTGTGGAACTCTCTGCCACCCGACATCCGAGCCATTTATTTATTATTTATTTACTTCATTTATATTCCGCTCTTCTCACCCCGAAGGGGACTCAGAGCGGATTACAGTACATATACTTGCAGACAATCCCTGCAGTTCAACATATACATATATTGACGAACATAGACAAACAAAGACGAACAAAGAGGCAATTTTCTGGCAAACTTCTGACAAATTTCTAGCCACCAGGGGAGCACACTCCTCATCTCTCTCAGCATTTTCCAGCTTCCCTTGTTGTTCTTCCGAATTCCTTTCAGCGATTCCTGGAGTTCTTTATGGCCTCATAAATCAGTCAAAATTCATCTCCGCACTTAATGTGGTACCTTTATCTCCTACTTGACAAATGAACTGTCTTTCGGGCTGCAAAGGTCGACAGCAGGCTACACTTAAGGTCGGGCACCCACCCCGACCCGGGCAGGCCTCAAACTCATGACCTACAGGTCAGAGAGATCTTATGCAGCTGACACTTAGCCAGCTGCGCCACTTCCCGGTGAATTCGCCATGCACGAATTGAGTTGTTTTACTGTCGCACTGAAGACTTGGCTCTTTGGCAGAGTGTGTGATTAGTGGTTTTAATGATAATTTAAGTGTTTTATTGATTTATTCTGTAAATCATCCAGAGCACCGTTGGTGGATGGCGACTATGCAAATAATAAAAATTGATTGATTGAACAGATAATCCTGGGTTTGGTGAGTTTTGGAGTTGTAGTTCACCTACATTCAGAGAGCATTGTGGACTCAAACAATGATAGATATGGACCAGACTTGGCACGAATACTCAATATACCCAAATTTGAACACTGGTGGAGTTTGGTGAAAACAGACCAGCATTCTGAACTCCACCAATGGGCCAAACTTCCCACACAGAACCACCATGCCTTGAAGGGACTCACAAATGAGAGCCTCCCTCCAGCCTGGCATGCTCCCTCCCTGCACATACGCAATATGCTGCCAGGCACCAAGCATGCCTTCTCTCTCCTCCCTCCATGGAGACCGGTCAATCAGCAGAGGAGGGCTTTTGGTGGGAGGATTCACAGTCTATTTCCAAAAAGGAAGAGAAGGACAGGTGAAGAGATCTTCAGCTTTCTCTGCCAAATGGGTTCCTATGATCATCGGTATAGACCATTCAAAGAATACCACAATAAAGACAAAACTACATGATTTGCTGGAAAGGACTCTTTTTGGGACAAAATAATGCAATCTGAAAAGAAAGTAATAACAAAAAATTATTAGAAATGCCTAGAATGGTGTACAGAGACAGAACAAGTGAAAAACTGTATGGTCAAATGGGTGGCGTATATAGACCACACAATAAAATTGGAGGACTGGGAAAGAATATGGAATTATAAATTAAAATACACATATCCTTATCATATGAAGGATAATTGGTACAATATGATGTACCAATGGTACATAACTCATATATAACTCTCCAAAAATCAGCAAAATGCTATAATAATACACAAAATACTATGTGGGCTCTTTTTGCCACGTGTGATGGACTTGTGGAGAAGCAGTGGGTTAAAGCGCTGAGCTGCTGAACTTGCTGACTGAAAGGTCACAGGTTCAAATCCGGGGAGCAGTGTGAGCTCCCATTGTTAGCCCCAGCTTCTACCAACCATGCCTGACTCTGGAGGTTGGTGCTTATCTCAATTTCTAAGACAAAGAGCCGGCGTTGTCCATAGACACCTCCAAGGTCATGTGGCCAGCATGACTGCATGGAGTGCTGTTACTTTCTTGCTTGAGTGGTACCTATTGATCTACTCACATTTGCATGTTTTCAAACTGCTAGATTGGCAGAAGCTGGGGCTGACAGTGGAAGCTCATACTGCTCCCCGGATTCAAACCTGTGACCTTTTTGGTCAACAAGTTTAGCCGCTCAGTGGTTTAACCCACTGCACCACCGAGGGCTCCACCCAGAACTTTACTGAATAAACAAAAGACAGGCCTCTGCCTTAAGTAGCTTACATTCTAAACTGGGGCAAATGAAGAGGCAAAAAATAAAGAAAGAAGAAGTGAGTTCGAACCAAGGGATACTTCTGGGAGGTGATGAATTTTGAAAGAAGGCAGAGCCAGGATGACATTGGTGTTCAGAGAGAAAGTTCTATGTATAAAAAGGCAACAAGCAGTGTAAACGGAAAGAGATCCAGATACCATCAAGCAGCTTGGAGTGGAGGAGCAAAGGTAAATGTCTGGGTGGAAGGCGGGCTTTTCACTCCCACATTTAAATAAGGCTGTTAAAGATAATAAAATTAATTAAAGACAATAGCAACCCTGTTGACTTAAACATACTGGTTGATTGCAGCTGCTGCTCTTTGGATTTCATAACATAGGCTCACATTGCATACACTTAAAAGCCAGCTCGCACAGGGAAGAAAAAACAGAGATAGATAGTAGCAGCCAGCAGTACAAACAATGATAGTTAGGAGCAAGAAATGCAAAATAAATAGCCCCTTGTACTTCAAAGCTTCAAAATGATCTTGACAATCTGGTTTTTATGGTTCCTGTGAGACTCATTCATTTTCCTCCAGCTCTTTAATATGGATCTAGAATTATGTTACAAGGTGCCCCACCCCACAACTTCAACAAGAGCTCAGTAAAGATCAGACTGGTTTTTCTAATATTGATACTGTTCTCCAATCTGGATGGAGGCCACTAGGGGGAACTAGAGAGAGAAGGATGGTCCATTTTATGGGGTGGAGAGTCAGTTGAAGGAGGAAAACCATTCCCTACTGTTTTCCTCCCCCACCCCACCCCATTCATGTCTCTGCCATGGAAACAACCCTTGTTTATGATAAAGGAAGTGGAGAGGGAGCATAACCAACAAAAACAGGGGGAATGGTTTACCTCCTTCAACCCCCTCCCCCTCTAATAAAATGAACTACCCTTCTCTCTCTAGCACCACCTGGTGGCCTCTTCCCAGATATGGAACAGTATTAAAATATTTATTTATTATTATTTATTATTATTTATTACTTCAAATTTCTAGACCGCCACTCCCTGAGGGTTCGGAGCGGTTTACAGCAAAATAGAAGTAAGACATGAACAAGCAGATATAACAGTTAATAAATACACAAGACAAGACATATACTATTAACTACAACAAACAAATTATGTCATTCCAAGCTAATCCTATCTGGATCTTGGCTGCATGGCTCAAGGAGGGATCGATCATAGACAAGGGGAACCTTGGCGGCCTGGGACTTCTTGGCCCCAGCCTTAGGGCTATGGGAGCTGGATCTGACCCAACTCCCAAACCCCAGACCCCAAAAAGTTCTGGATCTATATTTCTTGTTCTTACTCTTCCCCAGGAAGAGTTCTGGACTTGTTCCAAAGCTGTCCCAGTCACCAATGGTCACCCCAGAGTTTATAGGGGTGGCTCGATGATCTCGGTGAGCCTTCATATTGTCTTTATTTGTCAAAGAGAAGTCCATCACCCTGGGAATGCCTGCCTCCTGGGGGACTGTTGTCTCCAAATGGTCCGTTGACAGACTGAAAGTCAGAAGTTTCCTTGGCTTCCTTTTCTGGCGTCTCCTCCGGCGCCTGTGCAGTTGCCTCTTCTGGCCTGGGATGGGGGGGGGAGATCTCCTCCCCTTGGCATCGTCAAGGCCGTCCACCATCTTGATCCGTTCCTCATGCTCCTGATTCAGCAGCAGGCAGTAACAACGTTGGAGACGGGGCCCTGCTGCCCAAGCCAGGGTGCCAGTAACATCCAGGCATGTCTGGTCTCTCGACCAACAGCCCGGCAGCACAGGGCAGATGGGCTGGTCGTCAGCATGCTCGATTGGCCGTGGGCAACAAGTTTCTGTCTCAGTACCCCAACCAGGGTCAGGCACAATTGGGGAAGGGTCCACCACTGGGGCCGGAGGTCTTTCCATCCTAGCCTCCATGCTCCTCGGCCATTTTCCTGGTGACCTAGTACATGGAGATTGTAAGTAGTTCATCCGAGTCTGGATCTCCTGGCCCCTTGTCAGTGGACCACTTAGCTGGGAAATCCCAGGATTGGTCCCAGCATAGGTCTCAGGATTTGGGGGGGGGGGGGTGTAGAGACTCTAGGATCAGACTTCAATTCCTGGGCTTGGAGAGTATGTTACTCACAAAAATACCCACACTACTTATTGCTGAGACTTGTACATCCCCTTCATGCCCCTTGGTTCATGCTTATTCAGCCCATGCAACAAGAAACTATTCAGAGAAAACTACATATGATACAGATTTAAATTTTCACAAATAAAGGGAGGTGAGGAAGCCACAAAAAACCAAAAATAGGAGGCATTGTGTGGAAAACAGATACGCCTTTATCCTCAAGCTAATCCTGCTGAAAACCACATTTGGGTAGGTTTTTCCTCTATATTTATGAAGTGAAATGTAGTGCCGCAATAATCATGGTAAAGAAGCAAATTAAAACCACTGGTATACTGGGAACCGACCACAGCACATGCAACTCTTCCAAAAGAAGACTTCATCGGTTTTGACTACAATTCAGAATACTCTTTCAGAATAAGAGTCAGAGATTCTCAAGGGACTCTGGGAACTGTAGTTCAAAAATTAACTTTCCTAAGTCTTACACTCTTGACCCACTTTAGTCTGTCATCACATCTAAATCCTATGATTTACAGAAGAATTTTCTGTCTTAATTCTGTCAGACCTTTCAACAACCTTGTATACCACAGACCGTGGAAGATTACTGGACTAGCTCACTCTGAACATCTGGCTGGGATCTCAGACAAAGCATTCTGAAGGGCTCATATTTTCCTCTTTCTTTCCTTATTTCTTTCTTTCCTTTTTGTACAGATTGTAGAGCAATCATTGGACTATCATGTGCACTTCCACAAAAATACCATCCCTAGTGGTATTTAAGAGCATCTATAAGATATTGCTAGCAGCAGCAAACTGCTTTATTCACAGGTTGGAGGTCACCAATAAGATGTTCTATAGTTCAGCAATATATGCACCTATCTTAGTAAAGAACAAGTGTTTGGAAACTGGAAACCAAAACCTTTGACTATTTCATCCTTTTATGCAAGGACAAATAATAACTGTAGTTTGCCCTCTGCTGTAGGGTGAAATGAATATTTCTGTGTAGTATTTTCCCTGCATTTCTCCCAAATAGTTTTTCTTAATGGAGAGACAGATGGGAATTTTGGACAAAAATTACTTTCTGTGCAGAAAACACATTTTGGTTGAGCAAATATGTCTTTCTGAGCAGAAAAATCCTCCAAAACACTTTGGAATGCTTAAATAGGGGGAGAATATTGCATGAAGGTTTTTCTGCTCTGTTTGTCTTCCCAAAGAAATTTCCCAGCTGTTATCAACCAAGAAATAAATAATAAGAGAATAATCTTTCCATCACTGTGGGAAACTGTAATCAACTGAAACTGAACCCAAAGAACAAAGAAATGATGCCAACATAAAATAGTCATAACCTGTGACTGATGGATTTTGTGTGATCCTCTCTGACAAGCTGAAAAACTAAGAGGTACTTCTGGAAGTGACTTTTGGAAAAAGAAAAACATGGTTTTGCTAGGAATGTTTTCTCCCATATGGAGTTGCTCAGAAGGTCTGCATTTTCTACTCATCAAATCAAATTAAGCGACATGTATTCATGCTTCTGAAATGTCCATGCTAGACACTTGCAATGTACTTTTGTATAGAAGTATACAAGAAACCCGGCCTCTCACTGAACACTGAGAAATCTACAGAGTTCTTCCAGCAATCACTAGCCAATCCCTCTGCAATGCCAACATTGATACTGAAATACAACACCATCTGAGCTCTGCAAGTGCAACATTTTTTCAAATGAAGCAGAGTGTGTTTGATGACTGGGACATCCATAGAGATACCAAGGTGCTTGTTTATAAATAATAATAACAACAACAACAACAACTTTATTATTTCATGAGTCGTCCTCCACCAGAGTGCTCCAGGCGACTTACACAGACAAGGTAAAACAGACTTCTACAACAATTCCATTAACAGTGAATATTAGAGTGAATTACAAACCAAATACTCTACTAAAGAGCCACGTGGGTCTTAAGGGCTTGCTTGAAAGAATGCAAGTCAGGTGAGGCTCTTACATATGGTGGCAGGGAGTTCCAAAGAATTGGGGCGGAGACTGAGAATGCCTTATGCCTTGTGGACTCCAGGCGTATCTCCCTAGGGCCCGGAACATAAAGAAGATTTTCCTAGGGGGCCGAAAATGATGGAAAGAATGAAGGTGACCCCTCAGATATAATAGGCCTTGACCATGGAGGGCCTTAAAGGTCAGAATCAAAATCTTGTAGGAAACCCGATATTCAGTTGGGAGCCAGTGCAAACGCTGTAGGGTCGGAGTTATATGATGTTTCATAGGTGTTCTCGCAAGTAGTCTGGCAGTCATGTTCTGAACAATCTGGATCTTCCTGATCACTGAGTGAGGGAGGCCCACGTACAGCGCGTTGCAATAATCCAGTCTCGAGGTAACCATGGCAGGAATCACCATTGCCAGAGCCTCTGACGGGAGGTAAGGTGCCAATTGTCTCGCTTGGCGGAGATGGAAAAAGGCCTGCTTACTAATAGCGGTGATTTGGGCTTCCATAGTTAGTTGAGAATCTAATACAACACCTAAGCTCTTCACTGTAGTAGATGGAACTAAAAGTATACCGTCGAAGGTGAGCAGCAATCAAGCAAGCTCTGCCGATCGACCAGGCCATAAAATCTCAGGCTTCGCTGGATTCACCTTTAGTCTGCTCGCATGCAGCCATCCCGTCATGGCCTCCAGGCATTGAGAGAAACTGTCAGGTACCGAGGTTGCTCCTGGCTCTAAACGCAGAAGAAGCTAGGTATCATCGGCGTACTGATAGCACTCCAAGCCAAAACTCCAAACCAGTCTGGTAAGTGGTTGAACATAGATGTTGAACAGGACAGGAGAGAGGATAGCCTCCTGAGCCACCACACACAAGAGGTGGGATCTTTCAGAGACTTGACCTATCCACTCCACTATTGACCTCCCAATCCTGCTGGACACCTGTGAAACGTGGACTGTTTACATATGTCACACTCAACTTCTGGAATGATTCCATCAGTGTTGCCTCCGAAAAATCCTGTCAATCTCTTGGGAAGACAGGTGGACAAATGTCAGCGTGCTGGAAGAAGCAAATACCACCAGCATTGAAGCAATACCCCTACAACATCAACTCCACTGGGCTGGCCATGTTGTCTGAATGCTCGATCACCATCTCCCAAAGCAGTTACTATACTCCCAACTCAAGAACGGGAAACGTAATATTAATGGACAGAAAAAGAGATTGTTTTCTACAGTGCCAAGTAGATGTGTAGCATCTGCTACATGGCTTTTAGAAATAATGTATGTGGAGTAAATATATGTAAATCTCATTTCTATATTCTTTTAAAAAATCCATTACACTATTTCTTCAAAATTTTCACCAAAATCAGATTTGAAGAAAAAGAAGAAAAACATTCTTTTCTGTGCCCTATGTCTCAATAAGAGATTTTCCTTGGATGCATTAGGGATGTGATGGACCAGAATTGTATTTGCTACTATTTCTAATGTCTGCCCAGTTTGACAGTGCAGCCTCCCATCTGAAAAGGGCAACTCTCTTGCATGGGTGGGAGCTAGGTAAGAAATAGGAGCCAGCTTTTTACCAGTAGTCACATGTTGTTATTTTCAGTTTGTATGGAGGCTACCTGCCGATGCCCTCTGGGTGGTTTCCAAGTATCAAAATAAGAACCATAAATAAAACACGTTTTAACACTAACCTTGCCCAAATTTGCCCCTTGCTGAGTCAGTATTCTCATTAGTGAAGAAGGCAAATTATGGTTAGAACAGGTGTCTCCACCAAAGCTAGAACAGAAATGATGTGGTAAATCCAGCCAAAATATATGGAAAGGCAGGAAGAGACATTTACTCCACAGTGGAAGGAGCAGAGAGAATCTGATGGGCAGAAGGAAAAGCTTTCAGCAGGCACCCAAGCAAGACAAGAAACAAAGACCCTAAAAGCCAAAGGACTAGGAAGACACAGAGCTTTCACCTTGGAAAGTGAATAAAAATACAAGTTCAAGCAAGTAAAGGTGTGTATCACAAACTTAGGAGTATAATATCTATAGTATCTCCTCTTTTCCTACCACTGCATCCCAACCAACCATCCTTGTTGACAAGAAGACTTGTTCTGCTGTTTTTTCTTGTCCAGGTCTGACCTCTTCTGATCAGTAGCGGGAGTGCAGTAAATCAGCATCCCCTACTAGTCTAATGACTTCATCACATGTGGGGCTGCAAGAGTTGTAGGGGGCTTGCAGTACAGTCCTTCTACTGGGTTCGTAGTTTAGTGAAGCACTAAAGCTCCCTTGCTGAGAATTGTTAAACACCCCTCCCTACCAATCTCAGGATTCCAATAGATGTTGCCATGGCAGGTAGATGGAATAATAGCGCTATACCACAGTAGTGTAATAAAGACCTTAGATACAGTAACCCTTGACTCCTGAAGTTCCCATCTTTGCTCAAAATGGAACTGGGCAGTTGAGTTAATCAAAAGCTTATTAGCATTTCATTGACATTGTCCTTCCAGATTATGTCCCCTCTCAGCTGATTGATCCTTTGCCCAGCCTATCCTCAGCTATCATTTCCCCACCAAAGGGAATCCCCACCTGGAGACAGTGATGTCAGCAAAGCTCCAAGCCAATCGGGGTGCAGATCCTGACAAGCCCCTCTTTTAGCCAATCAGGGATGGAAGTGGGCGGTTTGAATAGCTCTCCAGCTATATCAGAAGTCTGGCTTTCCTCTGTATGTTGTGTTTATACATTTTGAAGAAAACTGCTGTATTTGAATCCCTTTTGGCCAAATTTTAATAGATGTCTGTGGTTTGTCTTCAACCTGGTGAGTTCGTTTTCTGTCCTGGCCAGGCATGTAGCCTGAAGGGGGGGGGGGTTGAGGGGCTTCAGCCCCCCCGAAATAATCAGGGTGGTCCGTGAGAAGGTTTTACTGGTACATTATTTAAACTGTTATGTTTATTCATATCATGACATGATCACCATGCTCAATATATGTCACGATGCACGGACTTGACCGGCCCCTTAATCACACACACAGAGACAGAATGAAGGCTAACTACTTTATTGTAGAAGTATAACAGTTTCAATGAATAATGTCCAATAGAATATAAAAGCAATCCAAAAAAGCTTGAAGTAACAATGTCCAAGGTAACGTAGCAAATAGGCAAAAAGCTTGGCAAGGCTCCGCAAGGCTATGCGGATCAGGAAACAAGGCAAGGCAAGGCTTGATGACCAAGGGCTGGCTTAGCTTGTGGTCCCACTCCGCTTCACGCCTATTCAGATAAGACGTGGCCGGAGCACTGAGGATTCGTTCCCACGGATCCTATACTTAATCCTTTCGGCCGAGGTCCCCCGACGCCTAGGCTTCTGCGTCTCCAATCGCTGCTCACGGACCTCGGCCGGTCTATGCTCTTAGACCATTCCCTTCTGCTAGACTCTATGTTCCGTCTCCTATCAAAGGTTCGACCTTGTCTCTCCACAGCTGTGTTTCTATCTCCCTGAGAGCTCTCCCCTCCCTAGTCGTTTCCCATGCGCCTTCTTCCATATCTTCCTCAGGAGGCTCCTGAGAAGATCTCCCCCCGGATGTTCATAACTCCCAGAATCGCTATCTATCTGCACCTGGCTATCTGAATCTTCACGAGGACCAAAACACATTTCTTCCCAGGCCAAGCTCTCTGTGGGCGAAAGAGGCCCCTGAGGGGAAAGCTGCCCTTCGCCCCAGTCATCTAGCTCATCCTCTGAATCCTGTTCTGGCACCGCTGGTTCTAATGCTAATGGAACCCCAGGTCCTATCCCCTGCCCTCCAGGCACAAACGAGAACTGCTGTGCTACACTATCCCCCCCCCCCTCAGGGCCCCTCCTAGGCCGCCCTCGAGGCTTGGGTTTGTCAGGGTACTTGCGATGGAACCGAGCGACAAGGTCGGGGCATGGACGCCACGAGCCCGCGGCCCAAGAACGCTCTGAGTTGTAGGGGGCTTGCAGCACAGTCCTTCTACTGGGTTCGTAGTTTAGTGAAGCACTAAAGCTCCCTTGCTGAGAATTGTTAAACACCCCTCCCTACCAATCTCAGGATTCCAATAGATGTTGCCATGGCAGGTAGATGGAATAATAGCGCTATACCACAGTAGTGTAATAAAGACCTTAGATACAGTAACCCTTGACTCCTGAAGTTCCCATCTTTGCTCAAAATGGAACTGGGCAGTTGAGTTAATCAAAAGCTTATTAGCATTTCATTGACATTGTCCTTCCAGATTATGTCCCCTCTCAGCTGATTGATCCTTTTCCCAGCCTATCCTCAGCTATCATTTCCCCACCAAAGGGAATCCCCACCTGGAGACAGTGATGTCAGCAAAGCTCCAAGCCAATCGGGGTGCAGATCCTGACAAGCCCCTCTTTTAGCCAATCAGGGATGGAAGTGGGCGGTTTGAATAGCTCTCCAGCTATATCAGAAGTCTGGCTTTCCTCTGTATGTTGTGTTTATACATTTTGAAGAAAACTGCTGTATTTGAATCCCTTTTTGGCCAAATTTTAATAGATGTCTGTGGTTTGTCTTCAACCTGGTGAGTTCGTTTTCTGTCCTGGCCAGGCATGTAGCCTGAAGGGGGTTGAGGGGGCTTCAGCCCCCGAAATAACCAGGGTGGTCCGTGAGAAGGTTTTACTGGTACATTATTTAAACTGTTATGTTTATTCATATCATGACATGATCACCATGCTCAATATATGTCACGATGCACGGACTTGACCGGCCCCTTAATCACACACACAGAGACAGAATGAAGGCTAACTACTTTATTGTAGAAGTATAACAGTTTCAATGAATAATGTCCAATAGAATATAAAAGCAATCCAAAAAGCTTGAAGTAACAATGTCCAAGGTAACGTAGCAAATAGTCAAAAAGATTGGCAAGGCTCCTGCAAGGGATCAGGAAACAGGGCAAGGCTATGCGGATCAGGAAACAAGGCAATGTGTGGATCAGGAAACAAGGCAAGGCAAGGCTTGATGACCAAGGGCTGGCTTAGCTTGTGGTCCCACCCTTCACGCCTATTCAGATAAGACGTGGCGGAGCACTGAGGATTCGTTCCCACGGATCCTATACTTAATCCTTCGGCCGAGGTCCCCGACGCTCTAGGCTTCTGCGTCTCCAATCGCTGCTCACGGACCTCGGCCGGTCTATGCTCTTAGACCATTCCCTTCTGCTAGACTCTATGTTCCGTCTCCTATCAAAGGTTCGACCTTGTCTCTCCACAGCTGTGTTTCTATCTCCTGAGAGCTCTCCTCCCTAGTCGTTTCCCATGCGCCTTCTTCCATATCTTCCTCAGGAGGCTCCTGAGAAGATCTCCCTCCCGGATGTTCATAACTCCCGAATCGCTATCTATCTGCACCTGGCTATCTGAATCTTCACGAGGACCAAAACACATTTCTTCCCAGGCCAAGCTCTCTGTGGGTGAAAGAGGCCCCTGAGGGGAAAGCTGCCCTTCGCCCCAGTCATCTAGCTCATCCTCTGAATCCTGTTCTGGCACCGCTGGTTCTAATGCTAATGGAACCCCAGGTCCTATCCCCTGCCCTCCAGGCACAAACGAGAACTGCTGTGCTACACTATCCCCCCTCCTAGGCCGCCCTCGAGGCTTGGGTTTGTCAGGGTACTTGCGATGGAACCGAGCGACAAGGTCCGGGGCATGGACGCCACGAGCCCGCGCCCAAGAACGCTCTTCCGGCCCAAAGCCTTTCCAGTCGATGAGATACTCCAGCTTCCGGTAGCGGATACGTGCATCCAGGATGTCCTGCACCTCCAACTCCTCCGCCGTCACGCATCACAGGGAGGAGGCGGCTGCGTCACATCAGGCCGCACCCTTCGCCGGGGGGAGCAAAGAACGGTGAAACACAGGGTGGATTTTCATGTCCGCTGGGAGTTGCAGTTTGAAAGAAACAGGCCCCACCTTCTCCAATACCGTGTAAGGCCCCAAAAATCGGGCATCCAACTTGCGGCTAGGCCTCTGCGTGGGCAGATTCTTGGTAGACAGCCAAACTTTATCCCCCACCAGGATCGCAGGGCCCTCCTGGCGCCGCCGATCGGCCATCCGCTTATAATCCGCTTTAGCCTGGTCCAATTGAGTGTGCAGCAAGTCTTGCAAGGCAGTGAGTTCCTGAAGCCAATCTTTCGCTTCCGACGCCCCGCCGGACGGGTCCACCGGCGGGTAGAAGCGAGGATGGTGTCCATAGTTGGCAAAGAAAGGAGTCTCCTTGATGGATTCGTGCGTCGCGTTGTTGTAGGCAAATTCCGCCAGGGACAACAAGGACGCCCAGTTGGTTTGCTGATAGTTGACATAACACCGTAGGTACTGTTCCAAGGTGGCATTGACCTTTCGGTCTGGCCGTCAGACTGGGGGTGATGGGCCGTGGACATCCGCACATCAATCCCCAGCAACTTCTGGACAGCCTTCCAGAACTGGGAAGTGAACTGGGTGCCGCGGTCGGTCACCAAACTCTGAGGCAGGCCATGCAGCCGAAATTCCAGGGAGCGGAGGGGTCGGAAGCGGCTGAAGCAAACCGGCCGGCTTGCCCCGGGTTCTTGGCCCGCTGACACACAGGGCAAGAGCCCACCTCGTCCTCCACCTCCCTCCGCACTTTAAGCCACCAGAAATCCCGTAGGACCAATTGCAGAGTCTTGAACAGCCCGAAATGACCAGCGGCCCGACTATCGTGGCAAAGCTTGAGAATGTCTGCCCTCTCGGGCCCGGGGGACACATAGACAGAGTCACGGTGGTAGAGTACCCCGTTCTTTACCTGGAAAGGGGCTTGCACCCCCTTGGTCAACTGTTCTTGCACCCAGGGATCAGTCCGCTGGCGCTCCTGGACCCGCTCACTCAAAGGCCTCTTGTCCTTAGGGGCCGGCGGAGCCACCGGAGGGTTCACAGGAGCCACCCGGGCCGCAGCAAAGTTCTCCGCTTTCAGGAGACAAGCCTCAGAAAGCCCCTCACCGCCACGAACGTACTGCGGCTTCCGAGACAGGGCATCAGCTTGCTTGGTCTGCTTGGGGGTCACATAGTGGATGCGGAAATTGAATCTCTCAAAGAACAGGGACCATCTCTGTTGCCTCTGGTTCAATTTGCGCTGGGACTTCAAGTGTTCCAAGTTCCGGTGGTCAGTGTGCACCTTCACCGGAAACTTAGCCCCTTCAAGCAGATGGCGCCACACTTCAAAAGCCACCTTGATGGCCAGGAGCTCCTTCTCCCAAATGGTATAGTTCTTTTCCGGAGCCGTGAGCTGCCTGGAGTAGTAGGCGCAGGGCAACAAATCCGTTCCCTGCGGTTGTAGCAGGATCGCTCCCACCGCCACATCCGACGCATCGGCCTGCACGATGAAAGGGGTGCGGGGATTGGGGTGCTGCAGAAGCGGCTGAGTGGTGAACAGCTGCTTCAGTTTCCGAACCCCACGCCCGCCTCCGGCGTCCACCGGAACGGCACCTTTCCCCGCAGGCACTGGGTGATAGGATCAGCCCACTTGGCAAAGTCCGGGATGAACTTTCTGTAGTAGTTGGCAAAGCCCAGGAATCTTTGAATGTCCTTCTTGCTGGCTGGAGCTGCCCAGTCAGCCACAGCTTGGACCTTGGTGTCATCCATGGCAATGCCCGTTGGTGAAATACGGTAGCCCAGAAAGTCCACCTCACGCAGATCAAAAGCACATTTCTCCAGCTTAGCATAGAGCCCGTGGGCTCGCAGTCTCTGGAGCACTTCCTTGACATGGCGGTCATGGGTCGCCTGATCCGGAGAAAAAATGAGCAGGTCATCTAGGTAGACCGCCAGATAACGATCCAGCAGGTCCCGGAAAATGTCATTCATGAAATGTTGGAAACAGGCTGGGGCATTGCACAAACCGAATCCCATCACCAGGTATTCGAAACTGCCCCACTTGGTCTGGAAGGCTGTCTTCCATTCGTCGCCCTGGCGAATCCTGGACAAGGTTGTAAGCGCCCGCAGGTCCAGTTTAGTGAACACCTTGGCTCCCCGCATCCGCTCCAAGAGCTCGGGGATCAGGGAGGGGGTAGCGGTTCGAACCGTGATCTTGTTGAGTTCTCGATAGTCATTGCAGAGCCGCAACTCCCCGATTTCTTTTGACAAAAGAATGGGCGCCCCCGCCGGGGACTGGGAGGGCCGATTGAAGCCCTTCTGCAGGTTCTCATCCAGGAACTCTCGGAGAGCCTGTTGCTCTGGTTCCGAGAGAGGGTAGAGTCTCCCCGCGGGATAGGGGCCCGGGTTCAAGTTCAATGGCACAATCGTAGGGCCGGTGGGGAGGCAAACGCTCTGCCTCCTTCTCGCTGAAAACGTCCCAAAATCCGGCATATTTCTTGGGCAGTGTGGCCACCGTCTCGACTTCCTGAGCCTGGCAGGCCCGGGCCGTCAGACAGTGACTCTGGCAATGGTCGGAAGAAAAAACGAGCTGTCTCTTGGTCCAGGAAATCTGGGGGTCGTGGAGAGCGAGCCACACAATGCCCAGGACAATGGGGAAATTGGGGAGCTTGGTCACAAGAAAAGAAATGTCCTCTTTATGGGAGCTGGTCCACATCTTGGTAGGGGTGGTATACTGGGTCACAGCCCCCATCTTCAGGGTTCTCCCATCAATAGTCTGTACACCCTTTGGCTCTTGAAGATCAAGAAATTTTAATCCAGCAGACTTGGCATAGTCTGCATCAATGAAGTTGTAGGTGGGCACCGTGTCGATCATGGCATGGACAATCTTCGGCCCCTTCTCGGGCGACCACAGGCCAACCATTACAAGGAACAATTGTCCAGTCTTGGGTTCAGGGGGAAGAGTAGCGACGGCGGCCGAGTGAGCGAACCCTCTTACACCCGGCCGGCTCCTTCCCCCGTCGCCTGGATGGCTTCTTCGGCCTCTGGGGCCCCTCCCAGGGCGGCAGAGGCTCTAGGAGTCTTTCCACGGGGCTTTTGGGGCACTCCTGGAGAAATGTCCGCCCCCCGCAGTACCAACACAAATTCAGACGCTGTCACCATGCTTTTTCGGCCTGGTCTACCTTAGGCCGCACCGTGCCTAACTGCATGGGTTCCGGCTCATCCGAGCCCGTGGGTGGCGTAGCGAGCTGCCGGGGCAAAAACTGTCCAGCCCCTGCCTCCTTTCGCGCCACCGGCTTCTCCACCACACTTTTGTCCCATCGCCTCCGGGTTTGCAGCCCCGCTTCGACATGTAGACTCAAGGCGATCGCTGCCTCCAGATCCGCGGGTCGTGCATGCTTCAACAGCTCCTGTTGTAACTCCGTGGGCAGCCTCGCGATGTAGTGGTAACGCAATGCCGAAAGGTTCCACTGCACCTGGGCAGCCAGCACTCGAAAACGGGAAATGTATTGAGACAGGGACAAGTCCTTCATCGTCAGCCGGGCTAGATCACGCTCAGCCAGCTCTTCATTCACAGGTGGCCCCCAGGTTGCCCGGATAGCGTCCATGAACGCCCTTAGAGTGTTCACATGGGGAGACTGGGCCCGGATCAACGAAGTAGCCCATGTCGCTGCCGTTCCCTCCATCAGGTTAAAAACAAACCCCACCTTGGCTCGGTCGGTGGCAAACTCTGTGGGTCGCAACTCCAAATATAGGTCCACTTGGCAGAGGAACACCTCGACTTGCGCGGGATTGCCCCCGAAGCGGGCGGGCGCGCTCACTCCCGGGTGGCGCCCGGCCCTGGTCCTCAGCTCTCCCACCTCCTGTTGTAACGCCGCCACTTGCGCGTCCGACAAGTTGGCCATGGCTGCTACCGCCGTGGGTCGCTTCCTTCGGCGTCCCGTGGTGTGATAAGGGGTTCAGGAGTGCTCCGGCCAACTGTCATGATGCACGGACTTGACCGGCCCCTTAAGTACACACACAGAGACAGAATGAAGGCTAACTACTTTATTGTAGAAGTATAACAGTTTCAATGAATAATGTCCAATAGAATATAAAAGCAATCCAAAAAGCTTGAAGTAACAATGTCCAAGGTAACGTAGCAAATAGACAAAAAGCTTGGCAAGGCTCCGCAAGGCTATGCGGATCAGGATCAGGCAAACAAGGGCATCAGGAAACAAGGCAAGGCAAGGCTTGATGACCACGGGCTGGCTTAGCTTGTGGTCCCACTCCACTTCACGCCTATTCAGATAAGACGTGGCCGGAGCACTGAGGATTCGTTCCCACGGATCCTATACTTAATCCTTCGGCCGAGGTCCCCAACGCTCTAGGCTTCTGCGTCTCCAATCGCTGCTCACGGACCTCGGCCGGTCTATGCTCTTAGACCATTCCCTTCTGCTAGACTCTATGTTCCGTCTCCTATCAAAGGTTCGACCTTGTCTCTCCACAGCTGTGTTTCTATCTCCCTGAGAGCTCTCCTCCCTAGTCGTTTCCCATGCGCCTTCTTCCATATCTTCCTCAGGAGGCTCCTGAGAAGATCTCCCTCCCGGATGTTCATAACTCCCCGAATCGCTATCTATCTGCACCTGGCTATCTGAATTTTCACAAGGACCAAAACACATTTCTTCCCAGGCCAAGCTCTCTGTGGGCGAAAGAGGCCCCTGAGGGGAAAGCTGCCCTTCGCCCCAGTCATCTAGCTCATCCTCTGAATCCTGTTCTGGCACCGCTGGTTCTAATGCTAATGGAACCCCAGGTCCTATCCCCTGCCCTCCAGGCACAAACGAGAACTGCTGTGCTACAATATATCCCATATGCATGGGGGTATTGGGATAATGATACAAAAGGTTTGCTAGGGTAGGCCCTCTCTCACTCAGACTCAGCCCCCCCCCCCCCAACCAAAGTCAGCCCCCTGGCTATGGGCCTGGGCCTGGCCTATCTAGTTAGCACACGCTCTCCAGCACAGACTCTCTAACCACAATCCTAGTTAACCACTACACTGTGGCAAAGGTGACTTCAGCAGCATATATTTGTATGTATTTCACAAATAAAAGGAGTTGAGGAAGGTGGGACAACAGGAAGTTAAATTAATCTCCCCCTTGGAAAGGAAATTCACTCCTGAGAGAGTTATCATTGAGAAAAGGTTTCTCATCAATCCTTGGTTCTACAAAAAGCAATTTCTTTTCAAAATCCAGTTATCACAGAGACAGAAAGTGAGGGGAAATCCTCTGAACAGGGGCACAGACAGCAAAACAAAAGTCAAAGCTATCCAAAAGCACGTGTGTGTGTTTGTGTGTGTCGAATTAAACTTTAAATGTATCTGTTTTGACTTACATACAAATTCAACTGAAGAACAAACCTACAGAACTTATGTTGTTTGTAACTTGGGGACTGCCTGTATATGTATGTATTATATATGCCACTTTTCTCCCAGAATGTAACCCAAGGTGGTTCAGAAATAAAATTAAGGAACACAGGTCAGGTTGTTAGAAGGAGTGCTGGATTTGGCTGCTGTTGATGTTTCTTGTGCTACCCACTCAGCCACCACACGCAAACCTGCAAATGGAAGAAAAACTCCTGTGGCTCTACCTTGCCATTTCCTCCAGAAAGGGAACCTGATCCCTGTCTCCCCTCATAGTGGGCAGTGGCATTAGAAACTTGTAGGCTGCCAGCAAACTACATGAATTATTTAAACTTTTTCCCCCAAAGTATGCTTTTGAAATGTTGCATAGAAATTTCACATTCTAGGTCCAAAAATGACCTGCTCCATCACCTATAGTTTTTTTCCCCACAACTTGCTTTGACATTTTAATATGGAAATATGTGACTGAATCACATTAGTACTAGAATTAGTAATGAATTTTTTTGAAAGGGGAAACATTTTATTGCGTTTTTCAAATTCCGCACCCCAAAATACAGAGTGTCCCAAAAGTCTCCATACATAGGAAAAGTCAACTAACTCATATTTTATATTGTAGTATATATTTTAATATTTGTGCATTTTTCATATATTTTTATACTTACAGATACCCTAAAACAGTGTTTCCCAACCACTGTGCAGCGGCACACTAGTGTGCCGTGAGCAATCACCTCGTGTGCCACGGGAAAACCCCTCTTCCCCCCCCTTTCTTCCCCCTCCTGCCGAACTCCTGCTGCTGCTGCTGCTTGCGGGGGGAGGAGGAAGAGGAAGGGCCAGGCGGCGAAGAAGAAGAAGGGGCTGGGGTGCTGCCTCCTTCGGCCGTTTTTGTGTTTATGTGTACCAACTATTACTACATTTGGTATTGGCTGGGCGTGATAGCCTTTCTAGTGACTGTGTAACAACTCTCCTGTTCACCAGTTATACATGAGGGACTCGTCTAATGCCCACCTGGAATGATATAGGAGCATATATATTGAAGGTGGAAGCCTCATCATTGTTCCATGAGGTGTATTGATGCATTAGAACAGTACTAGTGGACTGCTTTGAATCTATATGGACACATTTTTTTCTAAACCCAGAAAGAGACTGACATGTGAGGCTGCTCTAAATTCTCCCAGTAATCACACGAACTCTGCTTCTTGATCCAACGGAGTTTATTTGAGGTACAACACCTATAAAGCCAAAGCAGTGTCCCATCACCCAAACACACCTTATATACTCAACCCCCTCCCTCCCGACACCTGCAATGTCCAGGAAAGGTTGCATCATACCCCTCTGATTCAGCAGTCCTACTGTCCAGTGGATATTACATCATATCCCTGCTGAGTCAGCAATATGCAAGTCAGTGTCCACTGTCCGGAAGAGGTTGCGTCACATCCGTCCTGACTCAGCACTGCTCCCAGGAGATTACATCATCCCCGGGAATTCCCCAAGGTCTTGCATGCCAAGCCTCTTTCATGTTAAGGCAGACTAGGAGTTCTCGAGCCTTCCCCAAGGCTGAGAACCTCCAGCTCTGACACTGACAGCTGTTGAGCAAGACCTTCATGTGTGTCTTTCTGCCATTCCTCTCAGGATATCTATGTTGTGTCCATTGAAACAGGCCCACTCAGGTTTCACACTGAGTGTTTAAATACATTTAAACACATATTAACCATATGTATTACTGTGTTAGAGTGTCATTTTGTGTCATTTTGGTTGGTGGTGTGCCCCAGGATTTTGTAAATGTAAAAAGTGTGCCGCGGCTCAAAAAAGGTTGGGAAACACTGCCCTAAAAGAATGATCAATAGGTACACCTCCGGCGGGAAGGTAATGGTGCTCCATGTAGTCATACCAGCTACATGACCTTGGAGGTGTCTATGCCGGCTCTTTGGCTTAGAAATGGAGATGAGCACTAACCCCCAGAGTTGGACACGACTAGACAATGTCAGGGGAAAACCTTTACCTTTACTAAAAGAATGCTGCTGTCAAAAGAAGAATGAATGTCCATGTATGCTGTAAATAAGGTACATACTATAATTTGCTATAATTTCTCATTTTCTCTAAGTATGGCGACTTTGGGAACATTAAAAACAACTGCAATACCGAAAAAAGGATTTTCATTACAGGCCTGTGTTCTTACTGGAGTCTATATCTCTCCGCATAAAAACTATAAAGATTCCATGGGGAAAGGACATGTATCTTGAAGTAGTCGAAACAAAACAAATAGTCACATTATTTTTTTTGACAACATTTACTACAGTTGCTACAAAGACTCTATTCACACACAAAAAATGCCAATTCGTCCATAGGGGAAATTATCTCTATTTTGAACATCATTCACAATAATGTCACTTGGTTATTTTTATGCTCAGTTCAAAACACTTTGAAAGGGGCTAATCTTCAGATAGTGGATGGCTTGGAGGCAGGTGCCCAAGATCACTAACTGGTACTCAAGCATAACATATGAGAACGCCGGCCTTTGATCTGAGCACATACTTAACTTTCAATATCGGAGGAATCCCACCGGACTTAAAACTTTAAACACAGAGATACAGTTAATTGCTTTCAAAGGTCAAGGCCTTATTGTCTCGCAGCAGGAGCATGTCTCAGCTCACACAAAAAGCGTATTTCACACAGTGACACAAACACAATACTCAACTTGCACGCTAGTCATAAACATTGATTATTCTTAAGTCGCTCCCTCACCTCCATCCCACCCCCTGCAGTTCTTCCCCTCTGTTAAACAGGTTTTATGCATCAAGCAAGCTGACTGTTATCCATGATGCAATCCCAGTGGGAGCCTTTTTGAACATGAACCAAAGCAGCTGCCTAGGCAAAGATTAGGTGGTGTTGTTAGACTACACCAGACTGAGGTGGTTGCCTCGGTCCCAAGGTCTGTTCACCACATATTTTTAAAAAGGTGCACATCTAACTTTACAAGTGTATACCTAAAAACACCTATGTAGACACTTTAAATGAGGCAACCATATGGTTAGAAAGTGTCTCACACAGCTACACTCAAAACACATTAGGGAATACGTCACATGTAAGAACCAGACATTACAATTCCGGGATTTGAAAAAGCTACCTCCAATCTTTCCCTTTCCCAGATCACACTGACTTTCTGTTATTTTAATATTCTAAACTATCCAACATGCACAGCTGCATCCAGCAGTCTGATCTGTTCTGAAATAAGCAGAAATGGAATAATGAAGTATTTGTTCTATCTGTTCTTCACCATCATTTAGGCCAGGCCTTCACAACCTGTGGCCCTCCGGATGTTTGGGACTCCAACTCCAAGAAGCCCTAACCACCTTGTCCAATGGGAACGAATTCTGGGAGCTGAAGTCCAAAACATCTGGAAGGGCACAGGTTGTGCCGGCCTGATTTAAGCCCCTTCTACACAACTGAATAAAATCCCACATTATCTGCTTTGAACTGGAATAGATGGCAGCGTGGACTCGGATATCCCAGTGCAAAGCCGATATTGTGGGATTTTCTGCCTTGATATTCTGGGTTATATGGCTGTGTGGAAGGGCTTTTAGATTAACAAAGGTGCAGTAAACTCCACGCAGTCATAATCCAAGGGGCAAGCTTCATGACCACCAGTGGAAATCTTCCTTGAAATGCCAATTCTAGGTACATAGTAGGGTTGGAACCACAGTTCTAAGACTGCTAAAGAGTCAAGTTACACCTTGGCTGCTTATTATCCTTCCAGAATCTTCATTCGTGAAGTAATGCCGAGAGAGAGAGAGATACTACTTGCATAATAAAAAACACATTTATTCAACTAACACAGTGGTTCCCAACCTTTTTTTGACCAGGAACCACTTGACCAAGAACCACTTTGACTAGGGACCACTTTCCAACATTAGTACCAAAAGGGTTACAAATCAGTTTTTGGTCAACTTTAGATTCAGTTTGCTTATTTGAGGTGCTGATTCAAAAAACTGCATTTGGATAGACCACATCAGCTCTAGTTTCTGATACAGAACAAGTGCCGTCCCTTCGTCGCCATCTGCTCACTCACAGAAAACAATATTTAATAAGCCTCAGCACTATAAGAGAGTTTTGTGAGACCAGTTGCTCTCATTGCAACGGTGTAGTAACTGTGAGGTCACGGACCATATTTTAGTGCTTGCAGACCACTGGTGGTTCGCGGCAGTGTTTCTCAACCTTTTTTGAGCCGCAGCACACTTTTAACATTAAAAAAATCCGGGGGCACACCACCAACCAAAATGACACAAAATGACACTCTAACACAGTAAAGAACGGCTGGGGGATGGTAGCCTGCTGGGAGCAGCTGCTGAGTGCTGAAGCTGGAGGAGGGGGCGGAGCCAGGCCACACCATGCCCCACCCCCTGGCTTCAGCTCTCCCAGCAGCTGCTCCAGCCTTGAGGGTGCAATGTCAAGCCAGCGGTGGCAGAGCCAGCACAATGCTGGCTTGGCACTGCCCCTCAAGGCTGGAGAAGCTGCTGGGAGTGCCGAAGCTGGGGGAGGGGGCGGAGCCGGGCCACACCATGCCCCCGCCCCCTCCCCCGGCTTCAGCTATTTCACAGAGGAGGAGCATGAGCGGTAGATGGGCTTCAGTGGGTGGGGGTCCTCCGCGCGGCTTCAGCAAGCGGGGGGCGGGGGTCATGGCGGATTGGAGGCTGGCTGGGTAAATGGCTGAAGGAGGGGGCGCCCCGGCCCCTTCTTCTTTTTTGTCGCTGCCACCCGGCCCTTCCTCCTCCTCCCCCAAGCAGCAGGTGTTCGGCAGGAGGAGGGGGGAAGGAAGGGGGGCGGAGAGCTTTTCACGCGGCACAGCAGGAGGTCCATTATGGCACACTAGTGTGCCGCATCACAGCGGTTGGGAAACACTGGTTCGCGGACTACAGGCTGGGAATCACCGAACTAACAGGAGTAGTATGCAAACAGTAGCACATTTGAGATAGGAAAATAAACTTGTAACATAAGCATTCCTGGATTGATGCATCTAATGAAGCAGTCTACTAAAGCTTATACTACAAAAGTCTTTCTCTCACACACCCCTTCCACACATCTGAATGAAATCCGACATTATCTACTTTGAACTGAAATATATGGCAGTGTGGACTCATATAACCCAGTTCAAAGCAGATATTGTGGGAATTTCTGCCTTGATATTGATTGATTGATTGATTGATTTTATTATTTATGAGTCGCCCTCCACGTCAGTGCTCCGGCACACTTTTAACATTAAATAAAACACATAAAAGAGTTCAATAGTTAAAAGCTAAAAGAATAGGAAGATTAATTAAAATAGTTCCAGTAAGTTCCAGTTCCAGTATTCTGAGTTATATGGCTGTGTGAAGGGCCCTTAGTTAGTCTGAAAGGTGCAAAGTCTGGAATGCCTTACAGCATGAGTGGCAAAAACGGTAAGAAATATAATCTCTTGTGTACACAATTTAGCTCATTAAGATCCTGCCACTATTTTTTTATTTTTCTTAACTCTGGAATGTCTTACAATTGGAGGGCAAAGTGTCTACTAGTTCGAGGAGACAGTTTAAAGACTACTTATGCTTCTTTCCATATTGTCAATAGGGAAATAAAAAGAATGTAAACGTAGTGTGGCTGTCAGTCTTCAGTTTGAGCAGTGCTACTGAGTAGCAGTTTTCAAAATGGATTTTCAGGAATGTAAAAGGGTTTCCCTAATCACAGGCTGACAATTTTGACACAACAACAAATGCTTCCATACCTCCTCCTGTGATAGGTCTCCGATGGGAATAAAACAGATTGACCCCTAATAGGTTTTAATGTAGAATGATTAGCTCATTTATAAAGGTTTCTACCAAAGTCTCAATTATTTAGATGCAGGTCAAGATCAAAAGAGATGAAAGCATACCCTGCCCCTATAGGCAAACAGAGATGTTGATTAAATGAGAAGATGATCTAACCTTATTTAGATGATGCAGAAGGAGGAGAGCATTAGAATTAAGGGCAGCCAGGACACTTGCATGAGGGAGAATATCACTTTTGCTTACACATTGAAGCTCTGCTGCTTTTTGCTCAATGAAGGAGCATTAGCTCAATTCATGGACCCTTTATTCATGATTCATTACCTGACAAAAACAGGTGACACCTGGCTTACAAAGAAGGATTAGTGCAACTCGTGCAGCTCCATATTTGTAAGTGCAACCCACCCTGGAAAAGTTAAAGTATTAATGAATTGTGGCAAACAAACCAGGTGGCAGGTCAACAACTCAAGGTGCATGTATTGGAAAGCTTACATAGCATCTAAACAAGACTATCCTTAGCACAACCTGTTTCCTTCTTGTACTGCCGTTCGATGGGGTTGAATAAAGGGCCAAAAATGGCCTCAAGGTGCAGTTATCCATCCCTGATGTAGTTCTAATGGTGATTCCATTGCTCTTTTGAATCTGACAACTGACTTTGTATGGTTGACTAGTAAAAGTAAAGATTTCCCCTGAAATTACAGTAAGTCTAGTCGTGTCCAACTCTAGGGGGTGGTGCTCATCTCCATTTCTAAGCCGTGTTTGTAGACACCTCCAAGGTCATGTGGCCAGCATGACTGCATGGAGCGCCATTACCTTCCCACAGAAGCAAGCGGTACCTACTCACATTTCCATGTTTTCGAACTGGTAGGTTGGCAGAAGCTGGAGCTAACAGCGGGAGCTCATCCCACTTCCTGGATTCAAACTACCAACATTTCAGTCAGCAAGTTCAGCAGCTCAGTGGTTTAACCTGCTGTGCTACCAAAATTATCTTTATAATTCTGTTCAATTTTCTGGTATGCAAATAAAAGACTATGGCTAGAACCTAATATTGGCATTCTCATGAGTGGACTAACTTTTAAGAGTTTTAGTTTTGCCAAAGGAATGAAAGGCAACCAATCTCATACAGGGAAGAAAATTAAGGTGTCCGCACAAGAACGTCATTGGCAGAGGGTTAAACCTGCACTTCTGCCACAGCTTAACATTTATTTTATTTATTATTTCAAATTTGTATACTACCATTCCCAATGGCTCATGGTGGTTCACAATACATACATAACAATCATAAAATAGTAATTTAAAACATAGTAAAACAATGTATCACTAATACAGAAAGCAGAAGACTAGGCCAGACCATTACAAACTAAGCGCCTGCCAGAAGAGGGTGGTCTTACAAGCCCTCGGAAAGGAGAGCAGATTCGATATAGCTCGGACCTCCTCTGGTAAGGCGTTCCATAGATTGGGCGCTGCCACCAAGAAGGCACATTGTCTCGTGGATGATAGCCGGCAAGTTTGAATAGATGGAATTTCCAGGAGATTTTGGTCCTCAGACCATAGTGATCTCTGGGGAATATATTATACACAGGTTTTTTTAAAAAACCTCACCCTTCCAATAAGGTGAAAATAAAGGCTCTGCTTCACTGCTATACTCCACCACCACCATTTTCCATGGAAGGTAGGATAATGGAAGGGTCTATTCTTCAGTTCTTAAATTCAGTTAGAAATTGTTTGCTACAGATTATTGCTGCTGTGTCATTACAAAGGAAGAGAAAAGAGACAAAGCCAGAACTACCTACTTCCACTTACTGCTGACTTTGGCTTTGTCGTCATATTAGCTTAGCGATCCCCAATGGTCACCAGCCACTGCTGCCAACTGCCAATCTGTGCGGATTCATTTGGAGACTGCAGTAATTCTCTATTGGGAACCTTCACTTAGGACAAACCCAATATATTTTGCAGTCTGAAGCAGGGTAGCTAGCTAACAGTGCCCCTCACCCACACAGAAAAGTAATTTTGTCACTTAAGACATTAAATCCCAGAGATACTAATGTCTGAAGTGCCCCTATCTCTGTCTCAGATTCATGATCATAGATGTCAGCAGCTTGGTCATTTTGACCATTCTCCCCAACGCACAAAAATTAGATAGTCTTTGCTAGCCACTGCTTGGTAAGACAGTCACAACCAACACAATCATACAGAAAGTGCCGCTGGCATTTTAGCAAAGTTACCTGATGGCAGCAGCACACTTTTGGGGAGGACGGGGATGGATGACAAAAACAAAAAGAAATGATCTGTTGAGAAAAAGAAAGGTATCTGAAGCAAGGAAGCTGGGAAAGTGCGGCTGGGGAGAACAGCGGGAGAAGAAAGATCCAATTATTTGGTGAAATGGAATATTAACACATCACTCATGTTTAACATTACCAATCATTAAGGTTCCACATCACTGCCTTGTACAGCACAACGCTGGAACTTGTTCAAAGTGATAGATATATTTAGTGGCAGACAATGACAATGTATAAAACTGATTTCAGTTAACCAAGTGCTGGCTATAGCTTGATATTGATATGTCTGTCTCATCAATATAATTAATATGATGGTATAAGAGACTCCCAGCTGACTGATGCACTCCTTTAAGTTACTTCTCCCAAATTTAAATAATTCTTAAAATATTGGCAGAAATCAGATTATGACAATGCAGCCCATAGTTGCAGGAATGAGACACTTAACCACTAATTAAATAACTTGTCTCCAGAATATTATTATGGTCCAAATTTAAATAATGTTATAAATTTTGCTGCAAGTATTTAGAAACAGAAGTCAGACAAGTACAATGCAAATCATATTCTTATAGGGTTTGTAAGGTTGTCCACTAATCAGAGACATTTGCTCAACTTAAAGTTAAATTGTATTGTGTACCTTTTAATCTAATGATAGAATGCAATATATCAAGGAAACATTGAATAAATCTAATTGTCTTTATGTTACAAAATCTTAATCTGAAACAACTTTCATTGACGATAAATAAATATCCTCAATGAAAGTTGCTTCAGATTAAGATTTTGTAACATAATGACAATTAGATTTATTCAATGTTTCCTTGATATATTGCATTCTATTGTTGCACTTTATAATTGGGGCATACGTCCCATCACTCCTGCTCCCTGAGTCTAATGTGTTTGTTAGCACAGCAGCCTTACTTTTGTGTGTCTTGATACCTTTTAATCTAGTAATACCTGAATTGACCGATGTTTACTCAATATTATATCTAGGGCACTGATTCTCAAAGTAGGCGGTACCACCCCCTGGTGGGCGGTGAGGTGATCCAAGGGGGTGGTGGGAGGCTCAGGGGAATTTGGGGGGCAGTGAACCCCTTGGGGGGGTGAACGATTGGCCATTTAGGAGGGGTCGCGCGGCCTTCTTCTTTGACCCCGCCACCTTTGGTTTGAACCCCACATGCAGTGCAGTGCAAAGGCTGCAGTGCAAAGGCCTCCGCGTCCTCCAGCAGAGCCTCCCCGCCACCACGGAAGAAAGCATGGCCTTCCCCGGCGGAGGCAATTCATTCCAAATCCCTCCAGTATTTTCTGTTGGTCATGGGGGTTCTGTGTGCCAAGTTTGGCTCAATTCCATTGTTGGTGGAATTCAAAATGCTCTTTGATTGTAGGTAAACCATAAATCCCAGTAACTACAACTCCCAAATGAAAAGGGCTATTTTCTCACAACTCCACCAGTGTTAAAATTTGGGCATGTTGAGTATCTGTGCCAAGTTTGGTCCAGATCCATAGTTGTTGGGGTTCTCAGTTCTCTCTGGATGTAGATGAACTACATCTCCCCTAAATCACTGCCAATTCCTCCCAAACCCCTCCAGTATTTTCTGTTGGTCATGTGGGTTCTCTGTGCCAAGTTTGGTCCAGTTCTGTAATTTATGGGGGTCTCAGTGGTCTGTGGAAGTCAGAGCTGAATCGATTGAAGGTACTGTAAATCCCATCATCCGTTGTCCATGCTCCCCTAAACATATTGTTTTTGTGATTAATCACTACGTTTTAATTATGTTCCATTTGTAACAATGAAAATACATCCTGCATATTAGATATTTGCATTAGAATTTGTAAAATTAGCAAACTTATTGCCCCATGCCCTGCATTGCCCGCATTACCCCTTACTTTATCCCAAGGGGTAGGGGAAAGTGTTACTGCTTGGCTTCCCCCGTTCTTCTCAATGAGTACATTGGAAGCTTCCCTTGATCTCGTTGCTCCCTGTTATGACCATCTCAGTTCAGGGATGGAACCAAGCCAGAAGTAGATCTACATTGTTTGATGGGATTTGCTGGGCTCTGTCACTGAACTAAGGTGAAACTGTTGTAGGATGGGTAATTTTCCTCGTGAGACAAGGTGGAAAGTTGTAATAAAAGTTGAGTCTTTTTCCAGAAATCAAAATGACTCCAAAAACCTAAAGTTTTTCTTCTTCTACCCATCCAGTTCCACCTTTGAGGAAAGGAGGGTAGTTAACCTTTCCTCCTGGTGAGTTCTTCTCAAGGAGGTCTTGTTCTACCACAATCTGTGATTTGATGAGAAAGGGAATGGAAGACTCAGGGTTCTGCTACTAGATTTATAGAAATCCTCTATACAAAACAGGGGATGAAAAAGTCCAAATGCAGCGAGCTGCCATGGGCTCACTTAATTTCACAAAGCTCTGTCTGCCTGGTGAGTCCACATCATGTTTTCTATTCACCAGGCCAATGGTGAGTTTGGACCAGGGCAGACACCCCAGAAATAAGGCACAAATGTTATGTCAATTGGCCAGGCAGCCAGAGTTTTGTACATATTCCCTAAGCCCAACTGAATGCTTTTTACAAGGGGATTTGTGTTAACCTAGTAGTAGAACCCTGAGTCCTCCCCTCTTGCCTCCCCTCCATCAAATATCTCAGTGTTTTTCAACCTTTTTTGAGCCGCGGCACACTTTTTACATTTACAAAATCCTGGGGCACACCACCAACCAAAATGACACAAAATGACACTCTAACACAGTAATACATATAGTTAATATGTTTTAAAATATATTTATACACTCAGTGTGAAACCTGGGCCTGTTTCGATGAAGAAAACATATATATGACTTCCTCTCACATATTTATACATGACTATCATGTCTTCCCTCAGCCTTCTCTTCTTCAGGCTAAACATGCCCAGCTCTTCAAGCTGCTCCTCATAGAGCTTGTTCTCCAGACCTTTGTGAAATTTCACCCTGAGTGAAACTAGCTTCCAGTTAACTATGGATGTCATGAAGCTGTTATAAACAGTTCCTCGGGGCTCTCAAAAAATCCAGTAAAATAGTGAAAAAAACAAAAACATTTCCACGCGGAGAGGCTCAATTTGTTTCTTGGAAACCTGTGAGGGGGCTGCTAGGAGGAGGGAGAGTGCCAATTTGCCACGGCACACCTGATGATCACTCACGGCACACTAGTGTGCCACGGCACACTGGTTGGGAAACACTGAAATATCTGACTCTGGTGGAGCAACAACTGCTTGAACAAAGTTCAGTGGGGGTTGGATGTGTAACCAGCTCCCCTTCTATTCCATATTCACTATTATATGGAAATACAGACATTGCACATACAAAAAAGGCCCCCCAAAAAGCCACTGAAATCCAAGACCACTACAACAGGGAACTATTACTAGAAACAATCTGCTTCAGCTTCATGTTAGACAACTTGGTACTTCTTCAAATGATGAAAGGCATCTATGGTCAAACAACATAATTCCTTTGCCTTCATATTTTGCTTTTGGGATACTTTGTCTTATTACTGGTCACTGAGAGAAAAGGCTTAATTTGCGTATCTGAATGCTGACGTATGTAGCCCTGAGGAACTCCCACTGTCAACCTCATCAGATGAGTCATTTTCAGTGTCATAGAATGCTTTTGCCCCAGTTGAGCCATGGAGCCCCATGCCGTCCATAAAACAACACAGGTTTACTTCTGGCAGGGCTCCATGGCTCAACTGGGGCGCAAGCAACTGATGACACTGTGCTGGGAACACAGGAGGCTTCCTATGTTCCATTGCAAACTATATGTGATGGGGAAGCATCACTGTGGGCGGCGCACCAGGATTGCCCCATTTCTCGTTGATTTGCCACAGAGGCTGGCAAAATATCCCATGGGACCTTATCATTGCGATGAGGTCCTGTGAGAGATGCAAATAGATTCATTATAAGAAAAACACATTTCCCTTAGTGTCCAGTGAAACCCTTACTTTGTATCAAGGACAAAAAACTACCTTGGCTTCACATACACTAACGTCCGTCTGTATTTCCTTTTATTTTCAGAAAGGCATTTCTCAAAGTCTTGCTTCTTGCTTGGATAAATGTCGGGGTAAATATTGTTTTCCAAATGTCATATCATGGCATTATCTCTCACCTTATAATATACGGCGGTGACAAAATAAACTTGGTCCATTTCCTCCCTTTGAAGAACATGCAGCATCAAATGCCATGAAATGCAATTATGTGTCCCCTTGACAGCACAACTGGATTCAGTCAGTTTGCTTTTCCTTCAGAATGTATAACAAGGAGCTCATTGTTAGTTTCCAAAGCTGGCTGATGTCTTCATTGACCCAGCAGGCATGCGGAGAGTGGACTAAATTGCCTCCTAACTGGTTCATGACCTCTGAATCTTTTCATTATACAAGTCTCCTATCAGTAGCTACTTAGGAGAAAACCACATGCCAAGAGGCTACACGTTTGCTTCTTTGCATCCCAATTACTTGAAGCAAAACTATCATGTCATAGTCACATCATTGCAACCACTTAGCTGGGATGATGTGGTGGCTCAGAAGTCCTTGGTTCAAATCTTCCTTCCACAAACACATGAAATGATGGCTCTTAAGCAAACCATTGATTCACAATATTAGTGGAGATAATACTGGCCAAACTTAAACATCATTGTAGTGATTAATGAAATATTATATAGGAAGCCATTTGAAAACAAAGTGGTAGTTGGAGTGTGGAGGGATGGCCGTGTTGTTTTTGTGATGAGTGCTGGGGAAAGCATTTAATTTCATTGCACATATTGATAATATTGTATTCTAATAATAATGCTAGAGTTTTAAACTAATATGTTCTAATTGGTCATCAACCATGATGTTCACCTGATAATCTTAGATAGGTTACCATTTCTCAGCCTAATTTTCCTCAAAGATTGACATGAGGTTAGTATGAAGACAACAGGGAAATCACATATTGCACCCTTGCTTATTTAGGGCAGTGATTTTCAACCTTTTTTGAGCCGCGGCACATTTTTTACATTTACAAAATCCTGGGGCACACCACCAACCAAAATGACACAAAATGACACTCTAACACAGTAATACATATAGTTAATATGTTTTTAAATGTATTTATACACTCACTTAGCTAGCTTTTAGGGCTCTCTCATTTACCTTTGTGGTTTTTCTCAAAGAATTTGCCTGTTTCTCATTGTTTGTACATAAGCGTACAAAATAGTCTGTCGGCTTGTTTTGAACAGAACGGTGTTTTGTTTGGAGATGGCGTTTAAGCTGGATTGGCACCATGGCGCTATTGGACAGCTTCTCACCACACACCAAGCACAGTAGAGTCGGTGTCGTCGCATCCCCGGTGAAAGTGAATCCAAATGAAAGATAGCTTTCGGTGTATTGCCTCAAGCTCACCGTCTTTTCTTTTTTCTTTTGTCCACCACTCATACTAGGGCCTTCATCTGTGTCATAATTTTGTCCAGGGCCCTGTTCGGAATTTGCATTTTTCCTTCTCAAAAACTTCTCCATCACTGTCACTCGCTTGTCTTGCTGTGATCCCAAATTGCCACTGTCACTTGACACGCAGCTGCAGCACTAACTCTAACTTTGTTTACTTAGCTGCGTCTGAGTGAATCCAAGATGGCGCGACCATAGCACTCTCGCGTCACTTCTTAGGTGACGTGAGAGTGCTATGGTTCCATTTCTTAAAGAAACAGATGTGCCTTATAGTTTATATATGAATGAAGTTCAAAAATAATTTCCCACGGCACACCTGATGATCTCTCACAGCACACTAGTGTTCCGTGGCACACTGGTTGAAAATCACTGATTTAGGGGAAAGGTAGGCTATAAGAAAACAAGCAAATAAGCTCTTTGGAAGAAAAGTAAGCTTTAAATGAAGAGTGGTAATAAATTAAACAGACAAATAAAGTAATGATCCCTAACATTTTTTCCATACAGAACACATATTGCTTTATATTAAGCAGAACAGCTCTTGAAACCCGAGTGCATAATAATACACCCCAGAGATGATGAAATATTTGCTTCTGAAACATTTTTTGGAATTACTTTAAAGTCCACCTCGAGCCTTCATTTTGAAGTTGTTTGTTTCTAATGTTTAAAAAATAACTCTAAATTCACACAAAAATGTTGAGAAGCCAGGATCCTGGCTTTTACAAACAGAATTTAATTTTTTTCATTTCAGCTTAACTAAAATTGTACTTCTTTTCCCTTCCCGAGAAATGCAACTGCTTTGGCGAATGACGTATCCCAACTGTAATGACCCCAAAAAACTATTTGGTTAAAAGGAGGATTTCTAAAACACATCTTAAAACTCAATTAGCAATCAAATCCCTATGGCCACATTTGAATTATATGCAGTTGCCTAACTAATTTATGCCTAGTGAAACAGCTTGCAAATCATACATTTCCTCATTGCACTCCATTTGTTTGGATCAGATGCACTGAGAGATCCTACTTTTCTTTGAACATGGAATTCCTCTAATTTTTGAAGTACATAATTTACACAAAATCTCCCAGTGAAGCTGTTACTTATCTCGCATAGAGGAAAGACTGTCTGAACTAGTGGTATAAGGAACAAGCCAAGACAATATCACGGCAAACTTATCACTTAGTTAGTACATTGTTATGTCCCCACCACATCATCATCAATGTCCTGGAGAGGACAGGCTAATGCACATGACAACAACATGGCAGTGATAATAAAATGTTATACCTATCTGGGGATAGGCAAGAAGAATCATAGAATCATAAGAGATGGAAGAGACCTTAGAGGCCATCTAGTCCAGTGTTTCCCAACCGCTGTGACGCGGCACAGTAGTGTGCCGTGACAGACCTCCTACTGTGCCGCGAGAAAAGCTCTCTGCCCCCCTTCCTTCCCCCCTCCTCCTGCCGAACTCCTGCTGCTTGGGGGAGGAGGAGAAAAGGCCGGGAGGCGGCGAAGAAAAAGAAGGGGCCGGGGCACCACCTCCTTCGGCCGTTTTCCCAGCCAGCCTCCAATCCGCCATGACTCCCGCCATGATTCTTGCCCCTCGCTTGCTGAAGCCGCGCGGAGGAGGAGCCCCGCCCACTGAAGCCCATCCACCGCTCCTGCTCCTCCATGCGGCTTCAACGAGTGAGGGGTGGGAGTCATGGCAGAGAGCGGCGGCGGGGGCCATGACTCCCGCCCCTCGCTTGCACTGCCCCCTCAAGGCTGGAGAAGCTGTGGGAGAGCTGAAACTGGGGGGAGGAGCAGGGCATGGCGCGGCCTGACTCCAGCCCCTCCCCTGGCTTCAGCTCTCCCACAGCTTCTCCAGCCTTGAGGGGACAGTGCCAAGCCAGCATTGTGCTGGCTCTGCCACTGCTGGCTTGGCACTGCTCCCTCAAGGCTGGAGATGCTGTGGGAGAACTGAAGCCAAGGGGAGGGGGCGGGGCATGGTGCACCCTGGCTCCTCCCCCTCCCCTGACTTCGGCACTCCCAGCAGCTGCTCCTAGCGGGCCACCATCCCCCAGCCATTCTTTACCATTCTTTACTGTGTTAGAGTGTCATTTTGTGTCATTTTGGTTGGTGGTGTGCCCCCGGATTTTTTTTAATGTTAAAAGTGTGCCACGGCTCAAAAAAGGTTGGGAAACACTTATCTAGTCCAACCCTCTGACAAGAAGCAGGAAAATCACATTCAAAGCACCCCCAACAGATGCCCATCCAGCCTCTGTTTAAAAGCCTCCAAAGAAGAAGCATCCACCACACTCCGGAACAGAGAGTTCCACTGCTGAACAGTTCTCAGGAAGTGCTTCCTAATGTTCAGATGGAATGTCCTGTAGCTTGAAGCCATTGTTCTGTGTACTAGTCTCCAGGGCAGCAGAAGACAACACAGCAAGTCTGTTTTAGTAGTACATGAGCATCTATTATAATGTATAGGTTAACCTTCACCACAAACACTTATGTGATCTGCTCTTGGTCCACAGAGCATACAACCAGCTAATAAGTTATGGTGACACCCTCTACTAATCATTATATAATTATTCTGTCCTTTTAAAACAGCAGCATATAAGAAGTGATATGCTGACAATAATGTAGTCTGCGCTCATTCAGAGGAAGAGCTACAAGCCGTTTGCAGAAGCATATGAAAAGCTCGGTCATTCACTGAAAATCGAAAAAACCAAAGTGCTCTACCAGCAAGCACAAACCAATCCCTCTGCTAGGCCAGAAAGAAAGCTTAATGATGTAGTGCTAGAAACTGTCAACCATTTCCGCTACCTAGGCAGCCACCTCTCCACAACAGTTGACATTGATGCCAAAATATAACACTGTCTGAGTTCTGTGAGTGCTGCATTATTTTTGTTTTACAGGAAGCAGAGAGTGTTTGAGGATCAGGACATTCATAGGGATACCAAGATGTGGCATAAACACCAAGAACTGGGAAGCCTTGGCACTTGAGCGCTCTAACTGGAGGTCAGCTGTTACCAACAGTGCTGTGGGATTCAAAGAGGCACAAGCAGAAGGTGAAAGGGAGAAATGTGCCAAGAGGCACATCAAGCAAACCCTTGTTGTGACCGCCTCCCATCTGGAAATTGGTGTCCTCATTGTGAAAGACCATGTGATTCCAGAATATGTCTCCACAGTCACGTATGGACCCACTGCCAAGATTCTACAAGTGCTTGCCCATGATGATATAAGAACCAGTACGATAGTGCACGAGTAATCTTTTAAATCTTTAGAAATTATTTCTGTGTTCAATCTATACTTTTAATGTTGGGAAACAAGTAATTGGACTTACCATGAAGGCTCATTCTCAGATGATAAGAGGCTCAATCCACTATGACTGGGCTAACCCCCTGTGTTCTAAGAGGAATGGCAGGATCCGAGATTCTTTTTCAGTTGAGCAACTCAGTCCCTGCCCACTTCTCCAACAGTTTTTTCTATCCTGCCTAACCAACTGGGTCATGTTTGCCTTTATCTGACAAACGTATAGGGCAAGGATGTTAGTAAGGAGAAAACGAAAACAGAAAGGCAATGGCTCAGAAATCGAAAGCAACATTACAGTAGCAATTATATCTCTCCCGCTAAGCTGCAAGTGCAATTTTAAAATATCAGTTCTAAAATTGTCAATGCTTTGATTCTAGTTTTAGTAATGTTAAAATATTAATACAGACCAGAACAGCATAATTATATAAGAAATTAGGCAGGAGACTCTGCAGGGGAAACTATTTCTTGCACTCCATGGGATTGTAATTAAAGCGGGTTTTGGTACTTTCCGTGCAGGAGTACAGTCAGAGAGTGATGCTGTACACGTGTAGAGCTTTGAAAAGTGGGTTCTGGTGCCAAGAATCAGGCAGGCACTTGCACTGTGAAAATAACACTGTGATTCATGCTTTTTGATGCACTCTGTGCCTAATGTGAGATAACATAGGCTTAGATTGATGAAGCAGTACAAGATGTGCTATGGAAAACCTTAGTGCTAAAAGGGAAAGAACTGCGCATGAGTGGAGAGTTTAGCCCCCTCCGTTGCTGGCACGGAGCCTGGAAGCTAAATGTTTCAAACTAAGGACACAAGAGATAGCACTGATAGCTGTACTGTGAGAAAGACTAACGTAAGAAATGACTATTGTTCTCATGTATAGGTGGAACTTTGGGATGTGATGCAAATGGAAATGCAATGTTTATTGGATTAATGAGATGTCATGTAAACACCAGAAAGCACCAGCCAATTATGATTGTTTTTATCCATGAAGAAGGGGTGGGCTTGACTGAAATGCCTCCATTGGGGTATAAATGTTTTTGTACTGAAAGTGACGGGTCTTTTGCCCCTGATTGCAGCGTGTTCTGCTGGCAGAAGCCCACCAGCTGGTGCCAGAAATAAACCTGTTTGATTTTCACCTACTTCACAGTTGTCGTGAGTTTTCCCTCATCCTTGTACCCGCACGTTCAGGTAGCTTGATAAGAGTAAAATACTCGGAGTTCCATAACTCCTTGATTTGGCTGCTTCATTTGGTGACCCCGACGTGATGGTAAAAGGCAATTAGACGGGTCTGTGGTGAGGAAAAACAAACGGTCCCCATTGAGGACAGCGCTCGCTCCCAGGCAAGTAAGGTGAGACGACCCAGGAGGGCTGGGCTGGGGCCCCATCTTTTTCCATCCTTTTTTTCATTGAACCGGCCGCCTGGCTCGTCCCACACCAACGCCTGTGGACACGGGAGAGACTGCAACTAACGTTGTTGGTGAACTCATAAGCCAGAAGGAAGTCCGGGGGGGCAGCTTGGAAGCAGCCCCTTGAGTGCCTGCAGTTGTAAAAGTCTGGGGACACCTTACTAGGTGCCCGGCCGTTGGGCTAGCAAACCAGCACAAGCGCGCAGAGAGTCGGAGGCGACGTCAGGTCCGTTCGCCAAGAGCCGACGCAAATCGAATGGTGACGTGGGAGGCGAGACGCGAGTCCCGGGGTATTCAGGAATCGGCAAGTATTAGTTTCTTTCAAGCACTTAACACTGAGGGAACACACATTGGGGTTGGGGGATAGCACTGAAGTGGGTTTTGATCTTAGGCCAGAGAGATGGGGGTGGAGGATCAAAGCAGAAGAAAGAGACCCCTTTGCAATGTGTGTTAGATAACTGGGACAGGTTTTGCCTGTTGGCAGTAGAAGGAAACCCCCAAGATATGAAATCTTTTGAACTTAGCAATCTGTGCACAGAGGTTTGGCCAGCCGGCCGTGAGATTGGCTGGCCAAACATAGGGTCCTGGGATTGGGAGAAATGCCAACAACTTGAGGCATATTGTTTTGAAATCCATCCAAATGAGCTGAGGGCATTTGGGGGGGGCAGGGCCCAAAGATCATGAGAAGAAAGGGTGCTTTGTGAACAGAAAGGCAGGGAGAAAGCCTCCGGTGTTATCGGCGGAGCAAGAAGATCTTCCCCCTTAAGGAGAAGAACATCTCAGAGCAAGCTCCAGCTTTAGCCCCCACCTTTGGAACAAGCTCAGCAGCCCAGATGACGCAGGCTGTGATGCAATCTGAGGCGGTCCCTGTTGCCCCAGCAACGCCAATCTCAGTTGTCCCCGCTTCGCCGTTCCTGGCAGCCAAGCACTTTTGCCGGCTCCCATCGCGCCAATTTCAACTCCAATGAGTTCCCCAATGACTTTCCAATTCGAATTAGGGAGCCAGGCAAATGCGGGTTCAAGCGGGACGTTTCCGTCTGCTAGAGCAGCGTCCCATCCCGCGCTGGCCCCTTCATTTCAGCCACCAGCAGTAGTGACATTCCCTGTTCCCCGTTCAGAAAGGGACCCGTTTTGTGAGGAACCGCCTGCTTATCAGGCCCCTCTCTCCATGAAGATTAATTACCCTCTGGAAGAAGCAAGAGGGATAGAGAGAGAAGCGAGATGGCCAACCTCTAGTGCTGACAGGATGATAGTGCGTCCCCAAGGCATAGAGAAAGAAGCGAGATGGACAACCTCTAATGCTGACAGGATGATAGTGCGTCCCCAAGGCAGAGAGGAAGAGGATGAGTGCCCCGAAGCAGCAGGGAGGTTGATTGCGCGACCCCCCCGAGTGCAACGGAGCAGCTCCTTTGAATCCACAAGAGCGATAGAGCGCTCGCCGGATTTAAACAGAAGGCACAGTGTGAAACAGGCCGCTTCTCCAATGTGTACCAGAAGCAAGACCAGGGTGCAGGAAGCAAGGAGAGGACAAGAGGAGGAGAGAGGGGCATTAGAGTGTCCTATAAGGTAGGTCCCACTATTGGACGTGCACAACAGGGTCCTACAAGCTTTTCAAATAGTCCCGTTCTCTAGGTCAGATGTTTTGTTTTTTTTAATTGGAAACATAACACTACCCCATATTCTGAGCAGCCGCGTGCTATGGGGATCCTTTTGAAATGAACTGTTAGCTATTGCTGATCAAGTGTTTATGGCTAGAGAGCTAGTGAAGAAGAAAAGAAAGACAGGAAGAAAAGAGAGGGATATAGAGTTCTGGTGAGCATATTGGATGAGAGGTCAGGAAGAGGAAGAGGAAATGGTCGTGCCAGAGGGTCAGGAAGAGGAAACAGTGGAGGACAGTTTAAATTGGGTCGAAATCAGTGTGCCCGTTGCAAAAAAAAAAGGGGCCACTGGCGAAAAGACTGTGTGGAAGAAATGTCAGAGGAAAGTGATGCAAGTACAAAAAGAGTCAAAATTCCAGTCAGAGGGTCAGGAAAAGCTATGCAGGAAGAAGAGGAGGAAGCTGAGTGGGAAGAGACATTCTGGCGAAGATAAGGGCAAGGTTGGAGTTCATGGAATCAGGCCAGTTGGAGCTTACTGTTCCAGGGCAAGAGGGATACAGATTGTTTAGATTGCAACATGTTAGAAAGTAAGAGACATTTTGGTGCTGGGAAAAGAACTCCTAGGGTATGGGCAGAACAGAATGAACCTGGACTGGCAAGATTTGTTGCCCCTGTGGTGATAGAGATAAGAACTGGACATTTGCCCGTGAGAAAGGCCCAGTACCCTATTAGTAGAGATACTGTAGAAGAAATTCCTGCTTATGTCCACCACGTGGTCCAGGGACTGTGTAAATTGCTAGGGATCACGTGGAAACTTCATTGTGCTTATCATCCGCAATCATCTTCGAGAAGCGGAACGGATCAATCGAACTTTAAAGAACTGTTTAGCAAAGATTTGCCAAGAGACTAAGTTAAACTGGAGGGTGGCGTTACCTCTCGCCCTCCTAAGGGTCAGATGTACCCCTCATAAGAAGACAGGCCTGTCACCTTTTGAGCGATTGTATGGCAGGCCTCCATTGAACTTAAAGACTATGTGTGGACTGACTTCTGATAGTCATGTGTTAGGACACCAGCAAACTCTGCAAGATGTCCAAATGTTAGGGAAACAGCTAGAGAAACTTAGCCAGTATACAGCGGATTTGCGACACCCTCTCCCTACTACCTCTCTTCACTCTTTTTCAGTTGGTGAATCCGTCCTGGTGAAGGATTGGCGAGTGCGCCCTTTGCTGCCCAAATGGAGGGGTCCATTTACCGTGCTGCTGAGCACGCCAACGGCGGTCAAGGTGGAAGGCATTCGTCCGTGGATTCATTATACGCGGGTGAAGAGGGCGCCGATTGCTTTGGAGTCTTCCGTGGATCCAAGCAATCCCCTGCGTATAAGGATTACAAATACTTTGCAACGCCCTATTTAAGGGGCACACAGAAGAAGAAGGCCACAGAAGAGTCGTCTGATACCATCGCTCCCAATCCCAGCAATAGTGGTCCAACGCAAGAAAGATGGACAGAGCCAAAGGCACTCTCATTGCGGTGGTGGCTTAGCATCCTAATGGGACAGCGTTACAGGAGTAAGCGCCCGGTGGGAGTGAGGACTATTTTTGGGTACATGGCTCTGATATTGACATTGTACATTACTGGGACACACGGAGGGTGGGAGCAAAATATGTTTCATAGACTGAAATCTAACCTGTCACATGAACTGAGTTTGAATTCATGCTGGATTTGCAGCCAAGGCCCTTCTAGCCATAAGTCAGGATGGCCGATAGTTCCTAGTGCTGTTCTGACATTGAGAGGATGGAATGACATTAAGGGAAAGCAGGAACTCTTGGGAAGGGAAGCTGAGAGGGCTCGGTTCATGATTACTCACCGTTCTCCTGTGTTGAAAGCCGCGCTGTGCTTCAAATGGGAGAAGGAAGAGAGACCTTACTATGTTGGAAGCCAGAGACTTGGCATGTATGAGCTTTTTGATCAGATTGAGCTAGGCTCCTATCCTGCTTGTAATCACACGATTACAGTGCATAGTAGGTACAGAGGACGGTGTGGTCTGAGGACAACAGGAGTTTGGACTTGGAGTTGGGAGAGATCAAATTGCACTCACATATTGTTCAGGAATCATCATGAGAATGCCATAGTGAACATGGTTCAGAATTTGCCAGCCAGACGCCTAGGATATCGGGCGGCTGGACTTCCCAAGGGAATTGTTTGGATTTGTGGAAAAGTGGCAATGCCTGTGCTTCCTGTAGTTTGGTCTGGAGTTTGTACCCTTGGCACCCTGCAGCCTGGGGGTTTGAGAGTGCTCCCCAAGGAGACTCATGTGACTAACTTGTACTTACATATCCATAAGCGCTCATTTGCTGATGTGCAACGCTATGGGTATGACCCAGACAAAACTTTTCTAAATGAAGGCCAGAGGTTCATAGCAATTGTGTCACCCAGGTTGGGTGTGGCTTGGAGCATAAAACAGTTGCATGTGTTATCATATGACTTGGAATCTCTAGCCAATGACACCTTTGAAGGAATGACATCCATGCAGGTGGAGGTGGATTCTTTGGCAAGAATGGCTATGCAGCAGAAGCTGGCTCTAGACTACCTCCTGTCCAAGGAAGGTGGGCTATGCGTGTGGCTGAACGTATCCTGCTGTCATTTTATAAATAAGAGTGGAGACATTGAGCTCGACCTGGACAAGATTCAGGGTGTTGCTAGAGAAGTACAGAAGACTTACTCAGCTCCAAGTGATTTTTGGAGTTCCTTGCTAAGCTGGCTACCAAATTTGCATTGGTTGCGTTCGCTTGTGATGATAATCATAGTGGTGATATGCTCTGTGCTAATCATAATGTGCTGTCTGCCCATTTTGCTCAAATGTTGTACTTGTGCAGTGCAGAAATCCATAGATACAGTAAAAGGTGTGCATGCTGTCCGGACTGGAGAACCTGTGATCACGAGGGACTGGAGAGTGAATTGGTCCTCTTAAGGTGTTCCAGACGTGTGTGTAGGTAACTCCTTTATGATGAGTTACCCACAAGAAAAGAAATTCTGGAATAAAGCGGGTTTTGGTACTTTCCGTGCAGGAGTACAGTCAGAGAGTGATGCTGTACACGTGTAGAGCTTTGAAAAGTGGGTTCTGGTGCCAAGAATCAGGCAGGCACTTGCACTGTGAAAATAACACTGTGATTCATGCTTTTTGATGCACTCTGTGCCTAATGTGAGATAACATAGGCTTAGATTGATGAAGCAGTACAAGATGTGCTATGGAAAACCTTAGTGCTAAAAGGGAAAGAACTGCGCATGAGTGGAGAGTTTAGCCCCCTCCGTTGCTGGCACGGAGCCTGGAAGCTAAATGTTTCAAACTAAGGACACAAGAGATAGCACTGATAGCTGTACTGTGAGAAAGACTAACATAAGAAATGACTATTGTTCTCATGTATAGGTGGAACTTTGGGATGTGATGCAAATGGAAATGCAATGTTTATTGGATTAATGAGATGTCATGTAAACACCAGAAAGCACCAGCCAATTATGATTGTTTTTATCCATGAAGAAGGGGTGGGCTTGACTGAAATGCCTCCATTGGGGTATAAATGTTTTTGTACTGAGAGTAACGGGGTCTTTTGCCCCTGATTGCAGCGTATTCTGCTGGCAGAAGCCCACCAGCTGGTGCCAGAAATAAACCTGTTTGATTTTCACCTACTTCACAGTTGTCGTGAGTTTTCCCTCATCCTTGTACCCACACGTTCAGGTAGCTTGATAAGAGTAAAATACTCGGAGTTCCATAACTCCTTGATTTGGCTGCTTCATAATAGCTAACAAGGGAAAGAGCTGCAGAGACACACGAATAATGGAAAAGGATCTGGAAAACTCCTTATTTTTGTTGACATTATGAACATATGTAATGCAGAAGTTCTCTCAACATAATAACATTACACTTACTATTTATACTATAGTGGCATCTAGGGTATTGTTTGGAAAAACTGTTTTGCTCATCTAGTTTTGCGGATATAATCAAAACAAGTCATTATATGAAAAACATCCTGATCTCTAACTAGGGGCTATGTATAGGGTTGCCAGTTCAGGATTGTCATGGTTGCTCACACCTTGTTGTTCCAAAACATACACATAGATAGAATACATTTCCCTGTTTGGAAATTAAAATTCAGCAAAGAGACTGTTCCCGGATCAAGGTGAGATGAAGGGATTCTTCCTTCTCACTTACCTAGGGAGATGGAATAAGGAACATTTAATTTATTTGTACTGAGAAGGTGAATGCAGAACACAAGGATGTGTCCTGGCACCACAATGACTGAGAGGAGGAAGGGGGGTAGGGAGAGAGAAATAAGTCAACTAAATAAATACATAGACCCTCCAGAGAGTCTTTGCAAGTTGCTGCTTAAATTAGTTGCCTTGGAAGTTGCTGCTCTAGTAGCTGAGTTGGAAATTTACACACCACTCTTTATTTTTGCCCAGAGCTAAGTCCACCACAACTGAAGAATGTACAGCTTTGTTTAATGCCTGGGGATGACCCATGAAACTGGAAGCTCAAGACCAGACCCTGCAGTCTAGCAACCCTACCTGGGAATATATCACAGCTCCATTCAGTAGGACTTGCAGTTGTCAGAAGATGGTGTATATGTTATGTCTATGTCCTTGTCCACTCCCAGAGTGAGAAAAGTCTTCTCTGAGTTCACATGACAAACCATAGAACATGGGTGCTCACATTTTTTCAGTATGCGAACTACTTATAAAACAACCAAGTCAAAATGATCTACCTCCCCACTACTCAGAGAGCCATAAAAGCAAAATATTTGGAAATTTATTTCAGTGAGAGCCATATAATATATTTTAAGACTGAATTCAACTAAATGTGAGTATAATAAGCCCCTGAATTTATTCATAATAATAATGATGATAATATTCATTCAGCCTCTGCTACTACTACTAATAGTAACAACAACAACAATAGGTTCCTAGGGTAGAAGGAGATCTCCAAGGGCCATCCAGTCCAACCTCCTTCTGCCATAAGGGGAAAACACAATCAAAGCATTCCTCACAGATGGCCATCCAGCCTCTGATAATAATAATAACAATGGGTTCCTAGAATAGGAGGAGACCTCCAAGGGCCATCCAGTCCAACCTGCTTCTGCACCTGGATGGCATTGGGAGCCTGCATGGCGGGACTGAGTCTTCCTCCTGCCCTGCCTGCGATCTACCTAATGAGCACCCCTGCCATAGAATAATGTTTCTACCAGGAAATAGTGTTGGTTTACTTTACCCTCTGAATGTGTCCAGAGAAAGAAGTCTTCGATGTTTTGGCTTTTCGGTATTTGGTCTTATATCACCTGCAGGGCCAACCTCCTAATAAGAAAAGTGAGAGAAACAAGAACAACAAAATTATTTGAAGGAAGGTTGCTATTTTAGAAGTTAAACCCAACTCCTAATAATAATAATAATAATAATAATAATACAATAACTTTATTTTTGTACCCCGCCGCCATCTCCCCGAAGGGACTCGGGGTGGGTGGCTTACATGGGAACAAGCCCGATTAACATAGTTAAAGCAACACATTAAAATTCATAAAAACAGCAACAAGCAAAATAAAACAACAACGGCATGACACAATATAAAGCAACCATCAAACAGACAAGCAGTGACCTGAGATAGTAGTGCAATTCTGGGAGGTCCAAACATTCCAAAGATTGATTTAGTGAGTAGTTTTAGTGTTTCCTTAAGAATACCCTCTGCAAGGAAGTCAAAGCTAAAATACAGAAGGGCAAATGAGAAGAATATCTCAGTTTCGAGAAGAAACTTTAATTCTCCAGATATACTGGTGGATCAAATTCAACATTTTCTGAATCACTTTTCAAATAGTGATTTGAAATCTTTTCCTATAAGGTTAAATTCTACTCTTTGGAAGCAGATTTGAGGCATCTGAAGCAGATGAATTCCTGTTGGTCCTGGAATCTCTGGGGTTTCCCTGAACATTCTAGAAAATACTGGACGCATACAAATATTTTCCCCACTGTCATGGCAGAGCAACAAGTCATAATCTGTATATGATCAAAACACTGTGGCTCTTCTGAAGGTGGATCTAAACAGCCCCTTTAATGCAGAAATTTCTGCAATAAAAAGGGGGCTGTCTAGATGATGTTCTGGACAAACCGGAATTATTCCGCCACAAGCCAGGAAAACCCTGGTTTGTGGCGAAGTAATTTGTTTGTTTTTTTTATTAAGTAATTTTTATTCATTTTATAACAGTAACATACAATCACTATACGACACAATACACATACTAAAAAGAAAACAAAGCAAAACAAGACAATGATATGAAATAAGATATTTGAGATTTTTAAATAGCAGTTCAAGCTAGACTGCTGCGCTTTGAATGTTATTATTATTCTGATCGCATTGTTCTTCAAGTGGTTCATATCTAACAAAAGATCCATCAAAGCAAACAGGAAGAATCTCTGTTATCCTGTGAACTTACAAAAGTGAGGTGGGGTGAAATTTCAGGTGAGCAACACTTTTTCCCCAAAAACCAGTAGAAAGAAAGAAAATCAGAACAGAACACAGAAATTTGTACAAGAATTTACCCATCTGCATTGAGAGCTAAAAGTTGTTCTGAAAAGTGCAAGTACTCTATATAAAGGGAATTCAACATGAGCATTTTAAAGTATAGAAGACATTTTAATAAAATGCTCTGATGGCATCCACTACTTCAAAATAATTAAAGCATTATATGCCAAAGCAATCCGGAATTTTAAAAAATGACTCCAGCTCCCAGACCCCCCCCCCCCCAGCTAGCAAGGCCATTAGCCACAAAACTCCTGTGGCTTTTATGGCCCCATGTACAGGCAATCCCTGAGTTTGCAAACATCCATCTTACAAATGACTCATAGTTAAGAACAGGGCTGCAATAACATGAAGTGAGAGAAATCTATACCTTGGTAGGAAAATTCACTCCTGATAGAGTTACCTTGGGGAAAAGGTGTCTCCAGTAAAGCTTTCTCACCAATCCTTGCTTCCACAAGAAGCCAAATTTTCCAAAATCCAATTATCGCAAGGACAGAAAGTGAGGTGAAATTTTCTGAACAGGGGCACAGACAGCAAAACAAACACCACAGTGTATTAACCCTTCCCAATGCTATCCAAAGCAGTATGTATGTATGTATGTATGTATGTGAGTGTGTGTGTGTGTGTGTGTGTGCGCGCGCGCGCGCGCACGTACATGTACACACATGGTTGGAGTTACACTTAAAAATCTACTTGTTCTGACTTACATACAAATTCAACTTAATAACAAGTCTACATAACATATCTTGTTTTTAAATTGGGGACAGCCTGTAATGAGGCCCTGCACATTTTTAATGCTATGCACATTTCCAATACTATCTTTGCCCAGGTATTTACTTTTGTCAAAATAATGGGACAACCAAATTTTAAACTTGGGTCCAAGACAAGAGGGAGAAAAAACATGGGATTTTAAATCAGTTTGTATAATCTTGCTATATGTAGTCGTCCCCCCCCAAACCCCCAAACAAACCTGTGCTTTTGCATATCTTAAGGCATGGGATCAATATGGCACTATGAATACAAACTGAAGCACATATGCACAATGCCAAAATGTTCTTTCAAAAATATTCACAAGCCAACAATTGAGATTGTGAAGCACATCACACCCACTGACCTGCAACATAACAGCATCAGCACCTCCAAAAGCCCAAATACCTTGATAAATTTTGCTTGACATGTACAGTATGCCCTTCGTCATTTAAAAATAGAGGAAGCTTACATGCTAATGCTTGTGGGATGAGAAAGGCGAGCCGTGCATCATTAGATTTGAAGGAGTGATTCTCTTCTGGTCAGGCCTCTGGTTTGGCCCATATTGAATTACAATGCTAAACAGAACAGGAAGGATCTGCCTGCCTAATTCTGTTTGATAGATCGCTTTGTCATTTTCAGATGCCAGATTGGAGATAGGCGCCTTCTCCCTGGCACAGAATGGTGCTTTAGAGCTCTAGGCTATCGGGAAAAAGCACCTAATGCCAAGCTAGCATATGCACAGAGACTGCTCGCTTGCTATAAAGTATGTACTGCAGTTTGTTCCTCTCACTCTAACCCTAAGCGAAGGCAACTCATTTATTGTCAAGGTGCTTTGAGAATTTGCTAAACTAGGCATGTTAGAGCAGCAGCAACCGCTGGAAACAGATCTAATTTTTAAGGAAGTCCAAAATAATATGACAGAACAGTCATTGCAGAGTACTTTCTTTGACTAGTGCCTCTGACAAAACAGGGTTTGAGATTTGCTACAGACTGTCTATCACAGCCAATCAAAGATCCAGATCTCCTGGGCCACATCCAACACCATTATTATTATTATTATTATTATTATTATTATTTTTGTGGGCTGTGATCTGAAAGACACAGGCAGGACAGGTTGATTTTAAATATCTGAATAGATTCCTAGCCAAACAAAAAAAATATTGGTGCCTTGGTTTTTAGGCCTGTTCCTAGTGTAATTTGGGGGCACTGATTAAAAAATTGGATTGGATAGACTGCATCAGCTCTAATTTCTCAGATATGGCTATCATGATTTTCTATGGACAAGCAGATCAATACTGCTACATATATGGTATATGTTTTGTAACTCAAAAAATTGAGCTAATAGAGGAAAACTGGAGCAATTTTTTGGAATCCGCAGCTCAAATAAATGCAGAAACAAGGCTAACATTTGAGGCATCAAAATGTGTGTTGGCTAGCATTATTGACTGGCAACTGAAGCAGGACCCTGGTGGGCTACAATATAGGGACAGGGCCTCTGAGAGAAGGTAGAACAAGACTGCTTTTGGGCCCATGGTGCAGCCCAATCATACGAGAGTTAAATTTAAAGTAATGCCTCCACTTTCATAACTCCTCAACAGACAGCAGTACTAGTATGCGGCAGGTATTCGTTTGTTCAGTAGACTACAGTTCCACTTTGGCGGGAAGCCTTAGCATTGAACGGTTGTGTTATTAACATGCAAAGTATGGAACCCTGCGCAGACAGTCGGTCAATGTGACTTAAGCAATGTGCAGTCATTGAATTCTTGACAGCAGAAAGTGTCACCCCAAAGGAGATTCATCAGAGAATGCAAGTTGTTTATGATGATTGAGTTAATGTGAGTACTGTGCGTCACTGGGTGAGTAGCCTATGTTTAAAGATGTTGAGGTGGGAACATCTGACTTGCATGACAACCAAAGAGTTGGACGTCCTGTGACAGCAACCAATGAGTTTCACAAACAAAAGGTTGACAGATTGATTCAGGACGATCGTCGTATCACTCAGAGAAAAATTTCAAGCATAATCGGCAATAATGTGTGGGTCACATTATTGCTTTGCTTGGCTATCAGAAGTTCTGTGCATGATGGGTACCCAGGATGCTGATGTCTGAAAGTGCACCACAGCAGAACTTCAGAGACTGGATCTCACCACCGTACGGCATCCTCCATACAGTCCAGATTTAGCACCGTCTGACTTCCATCTGTTCCTGATAATGAAAGATGTGCAGTGACATCATTATGCTTCTGATGAAGACATTGAGAGAACTGTGAGACACTGGTTGCGGAAACAGAGTGTCAACTTATTCCATGACACCTTCAGAAAACTTGTTCATTGTTGGCAGAATTGTATCCAATTGTCTGGTGGTTATGTGGAAAAGTGAATACTGGTAGTTAAAGAGCACATCCTAAGGATTATTTCTGTGTTTGATTTATTAAAATATTCCCATCCAAACCCAATTTAACAAATGTGTAGGCCTTACTTTTCATTCAACCCTCGTAAAATGGAAGGATGCTGTGAGGTGCTTTTTAAAAAAATGATTTTTATTAGTTTCACAATTAAAATATACAGTACACAAAAAACATGTGACATAACATATGACAAAACATGACAAAACACACAAGTAAAAATTAGCACAAATTGGAACCAGAGAGCGGGAACACAAAGCAAGTTATACTTCTGGAATGAAGGAAATAAATAGATTAACTAGGCCCTAGTTACTAGGGGAGAAAAACCACTGGCATTTAAATTTTCTAACAGTCCATTTAGACTGTGTGCAATTTAATATGGAGAAATTGAAGATGGACGGGTTACAAATGAGGACTTGCCATTATGATGAGCCTCACAGTATGGAACCCACTAGCTTGACCTTTTACACTCCCAAAAGAAAGAAAAAAAGAAAGGAAAGAAAACAAATGACCTTTTACATTTCAAGTCATTATCTAGAGCATGAGACCCAAAGACTGGGAAAGAGAGAAGTCAGTCCTTAAATAGAACATGAATAATTCTCAATATAAATACATTGACCTATGCCAGGATTCTGTCTGGCAAGTTCCACTTCAAATTGCTTACTACCAGACGAGAAGCCTGCCTGACAGAAGCACGCCCTGCTTGTCCCTTTCTTTCAGACAGGTGTAGGGAACCTGAGGCTTTCCAGTTGTTGATAGCCATCCAGTTTGTTTTTCTGTTTTATATCCCACCTTACTTCCCAAGGCAGATCATCCGTTCGGCTTGCCAGCACAGTCCCACAGGCAAAGCTGTTTGCTGTGAGGTCAGAATGCGCTGTGAGATCAACGGTAAGAGAAGTCTATCAGGTTACTATTGATCTTATGGCTGGATACCTGATCTCAGAACAAAGCAACTTTTTCAGCAGGGCAGTGTGAAGGAGATGCTTGGCCAGGAAGCAACAAGACGATAAATAAGGAGGGGGCATAATGCAGAGGCAAAAGCTGGCAAAAGCTGGCTGCCTGGCAAAGATGGGTTTTCTTCTTCTATATTTCACCACGTTAAAGCAGTGAATGTGGCTCTTACTGAGGCCTGCCGCATTATCACAGGATGTCTATGCCCTACACCAGGGCTGCTCAGGAAGTCGATCGCGATCGACTAGTCGATCCCAAGTCCATTTGAGGTAGCTCACAGCCGGATGGGGCGCTTCTCCATGCGCGCACCCCACGCGTGCTCCCGCCGCTGCCTTCCACTCACGTGCGGGGCTTCTTTAGCCAAAATGAGGTTTTAGTGGGCGGGCTCTTGTCACTTGACACGGTGTGGTGACGTGACCGCCCATTGGTTGCTCCTGGGGGGGGCGGGAACAAGGCGAAGGCACGCGCAGGGATAGGATGTGAGGCTGCGGAGGCTATCCTCCGGAGGGAGTGAGTGTGTGTGTGTGAGAGAGAGGGAAAGCCTTGCCGGAGGAGGATGGTCCCCGCAGTGGGGCTGCAGCTGAAGAGCGCGCCCTGTCTCTCACTTGCTTCGGCCCTCGGCGGCACTCACTCCCGCAGCCTCACATCCTATCCCTGCGCGCGCCTTCGCCTTTCTTCCGCTCCCCCCCCAGGAGCAACCAATGGGCGGTCACGTCACCACACCGTGTCAAGTGACGAGCACCAGTGCCCGCCCACGAAAGCCTCATTTTGCCGAAAGGAGCCCTGCGCGTGGCGGAGGACTGGAAGCGCGCCAAGTAGATCTTTTTGACTTGGTTGTTATAAAGGTAGCTCGCAAGCTGAAAAAGTGTGGGCACCCCTGCCCTACACCACTGGAGAAAATATACTGTTTAGCCAGTATTGCACCACCTGATATCCGTCGGGAACAAGCAGCCAGCAATGAAAGAACCAAGGCATTGACATCTCTGGCCTAGCCGGATATCATTGATTGTGTCGTCAGTTCCAGTTCTTTATTAAATTTTGGTCTACATTGAACTCTACCAGACCATCGTTATATTAGCATATGAACATTGTAGATCTGGACTTCACATTTAAGGGTAGGAACCTGCTGTATTAGTGCGCCTCATGTGTTGTTGTTTGCATCCACTCATTTATTTATGTATCCTACACTATACCTTGATGCATATGATATATGTGATATAACCAGCACCTTTGCAATATATTGTTTATTACTATACTGTTCCAGTGTGTTTACTCAGCTCAGGTAGACATGGTCCCCCCTGGTTAGCTACCCTAGCCGGATATCAGCCGCCAGCATGCCAACATCTTAAATCAAGAAATAGCTTCCTAAGATCTACAGAGATACTCACAGGAACACCTCAGCAAGTGGGAGTCCAAAAGTGGCAGCCTCAAACTTAGAACCTCAATCAGTGGCTGATAACAGATGAGAAACTCCCTCCTGGGCACACAGAAGATTGGGCGACTTGGATGGTGCTGAACAGATTGCACTCTGGCACCATGAGATGCAGAGTCAATGTTAAGAAATGGGCTACAAAGTAAAGTCCACAACATGCGAGTGTGGAGAAGAGCAAACCACAGACCAAGTTTTTGGGGCAGTGAAATGAGGCAATACTAGGTGTTTTGAGATTGTTTTAAACAGCTGATTTTAAAAGTAGATAAATGTGATTTTAATGTTTGTGTATATTTAGAGTTTTATGTCCAGCATTGAATGTTTGCCGTATATATGTTGTGGTCTGCCCTGAGCCCCCTGCGGGGAGAGAAGGGCGAAATATAAATGTTTCAAATAAATAAACAAATAAAAAATAATACAATGAAGTCTGAGCCCTGCCACATGCACAATGAAGGACCTTCTTACAGTGACACTAGAGGCACTCTAAGTGGCCAGCTTCTGGTCAAAGGAAATTTAGTATAATGCCAAGTTTTTAACTTTGAATTTGGGCAATTGTTCTGCTATCAATACAATTTCAGATTGGAATATGACAAGTAGATGTAGTACCAATGGGGTCAATCTGCGGCAGCCTTGGGGCAGAATACTCTAAACTGCAGCAGGATTATTTTTTCTGGAGTACACAACCTCATAGTCACATTTTCCAATCACTCTCTCTTGGCCTGATGAACCTTACTAAGTTGTTAGGAAGAAAATATGACGATACCAATTTATTCTGTCCTGAGACACACAAAAATTAAAATGGGTGATATATGTCGAGACTATACTTTCCTGCAATAATTTTCTTATTTAATATGTCCTATGTAAAATGGTTGAATAATGTACCTGTGACTCATATTTTTCCCTGCACAATAAGGGATCTTTACATAAGAAACAAAAATCTGAGATACACTTATACTGTAGGTATATGAATCCTTCCAAAGAGCAGTATATAAAAATATATATTTTATATAAATCCTTAGATACCAAATGTTCTGCTAGAACTTGCTGCTCAAATTCATTTTTTCACCTTTAGACGTGGAAAATTAGCTGCTCCCCTCTTGCAAATCATAATGAGTCTGTCTCACTGGAGATATTAATGTATCCATGACCTTTTTAGTGTCTTACTCTGGGTCACTTGAAAATGCTCTTAGGCCTTCAGTCTGGGAGAAGTGATCTTAAAAGAGAGCTTCATTCAAGCCTCATCTATTTTTAGTTAATCCAGCTCTTCTGGCAGCAAAGTAAGGTCATCAAACCTTCATCAGAAGGTCACAGGCCTGAGATACAACACTAAAGAAGTTGCCAGGTCATTAATTCTCCTGATGAGCAAAACTTCAGTTAAATTGTTCTTCAAATAATTAATATCGGTAGTTTAAAGAGGTTGCAGAGACCATGAAAGCTAAATATGTGTGTTATTTCTATTTGTCTTACTAAAAAAAGGGATGTTTAGATGTATAGTTGTACAGTATTAGAAATCTGTATGTAGACAATGTGTTGTCAAAGGCTTTCATGGCCGAAATCACTGGGTTGCTGTGAGTTTTTCAGGCTGCATGGCCATGTTCCAGCAGTATTCGCTCCTCATGTTTCACCTGCATCTGTGGACTCTTTGTATGGATTTAGGATTACATTTTATAAGTGTGGACATTTCCTTTTGTGTGATATCTGGATATCTACATACATTTATTTTATATGGTTGTAATCATCCCATAAGATCAGTAAATTCTGAGTTCACTGCTATGGCAAATAAAATCTGGAGTAGGTTGTTCTAGGTTCTTTTCAATGGAGGCATTGCCACAATGACAACTCCTTCCCTTTAGAGATCTGTGGAGCCCTTCCCTTTCAGGGTTCTGCTAGAGCATATAGTTTTTAAAGTTACTTAAATTTAAGTGGTTGAGTTGATGTTTTGTGTGTATGCATTTGCACAAAAAGAAAGGAAAATTAGCAGAAAATTATGTGTTCAATTAGTTAATAATAAAATGTAATATTAACTGACCACCTTATCACACTGTTACATTTCCCAGTCGTAGGACACTTCGGCCTCTTTTCAAGCATGGAGAGGCACTGAGCTTATCACATGAGTTAAACTACTCTAGCGTCATGCATATCCCTCCGTGGATGAAAAGAGGCAGAAGTGTTCTGAAAGGAGGGAACTCCAGCAATCTGACCTCATCACATTGAGAATTTCCCCCCTAGTAGGACACTTCCACCTCTTTTCTAGCATGGAGAGGTAAGGAGCTCGTCACATGTTCCAGGGTTGAAAAAAGGTAGAAATATCCTGAAAGGAGGCAACCATCTTAACTAAAATTATTGGTAAGTGCTTCAATTTTTTAAAAAATTCTCTCCACTTTCCTGCATATTTCTAATATCAATTTATATGCACAAATTTAACTAATTTGATCCGACTTACGAGGAGTAATTTCACACAGCCTTACTAGATCCCTAAGTTGTTCCTCATAAGGCTTGGCTTCCAAACCTTTGATCATTTGGGTCGCCTTTATTTGGAAACTAGCTTGTCAATATCCTTCTTGAATTGTGATGCCCAGAACTAGACATAGTAATCCATCTGAGGTCTGACCAAAGCAGAAAAGAGTGGAACTATTACTTCTCTTGAATTAAGCACTATATTCCTGTTGATACAGCCTAGAATCAGTTTGGCTTTTTTAATTGCCACCTCACATTGTTGACTCATGTTCAGTTTGTGGTCTTCTAAGACCCCTAGATTCTTTTCAAATGTATTATTTTCAAATAAAGTGCCATCCACCCTATATCTGTGCATTTCAAAACAATTTGCCTAAGTTTAGCAAAGTTTTGAACTTCCCCCAGTTTTCTAATAAGTCCAAGCCAAGGATGCAAAGCAAGTCAACAATCAAATCAACATTTCTCAAAAAAAATTGGAGCCTGTGCTCTCCTATATAGAGCAAGAATTATGATTATATTTGGGATATTCCTAGATTCATGAGCATCAACTTCCAAATGCTTCTGACATCCAAACAGAAGAAGTTGAAATTACCGTACACCTAAACAAAAGATTAAATACTGTGGAGTCAAGCCAGATATTATTTCATCAGTGAAGATCACTCTTGGATGGAAGTAAAAACAGAAAGCTATGCAGACACTGAAGACTGCATGATCATGATGAGCATGGTTTTTCAAGAGATATGCAGTATTTTGTTGAATCAGTGTTTCTGTTTTTCCTTCCCTTGGAATTTAGCAATCTCTCAAACTTTTAATCAAGGACCTTATCACATTAAGGTTCTCAAGCTGGGGAACAGTGGGAACATCCATGGGGCAACGGGTCAAATCTGGCAGGTAATGAAGAAAACCATTGTCGTGCAACACTCCCTTCCCAATCTCATGGGGGAAACCATTGCTTCCCCCTGCACTTTCTCTGGCTAACTAAATGAGAACATGAGAAGCCTCCCTTGTTTTCAGGGCTCCATCTTAGGACATTTCCAGGACAGAGCCAAAACTAAGTCCTACTGGAATTAGCCCTGCATCATGTGATGGGCTCTGGCAGGCTTCATCCTGGCTTTGAGAAGCATCCGAGGATGAAACCGAAGACCAATGTGATGAGGTCCCAAAACAGGATTGATTGATTATCACATCCCAATATTTCTTTAAGGAGCTCAGAGTAGAAAATGTGGGAGTTGTTGTCTTGTGTTATATTTTAACTATGCTGTGAGGTGAACCAAACTGAGACTTTCATTTACTTCCTTACATCACATAGCAAGAAAACAATGCCCTACCACCAAGTCCATATCCAGAAAAAAAATTGGGGGGCGGGGTGTGTGTGATTCTATATTTTATATAGACTTAATTAAATGAATATTCTGGTCTCCTTCATGGAGGCTTCAAATCCCTCCCATGCCTTAGGCTTTGCCTGCCAGTTATGGGTGGGCCAACTTGGTTGCTTCCACTATATCAGCTATTGCTGCAAGTAATTACTGTGAATAAATTGTCAACATTTGCTTGCAGTTCTGGAGGAACTTGTTTAATTTTTGCTTCTCATAGACTTAGCATGGAGATTTGGTTAACCAGTTACAATTCATGAGTAAACCAGGTTTTTATTAACCTGAAAAATTGGGAGGGGGGTTTGAACCCCTAACCCCCACACACACTTTGGCTACAGTCCTGCCTACCACTACCATCACTGCTATTAAAATGTGAGTGTATCCTTTCTGTACCAGACACTCTAGTCAATGGGACCCAGTGTCTCTATTACCCGGAGCAGTACTCTAGACACAGTGCAGTCCGTGTTAAAAAAAATTGGTGTTTTTTTAAAGTGTTTTCTCAATTTTAAGACACAATTCATTGTAGCACACACACTAATTTTAGTACCACCAACAGAAAAATATATATATTTATATATACCCACAATTCTAAGATGCACTCCATTTTAGAGATGTTTAAGAGGGAGGAGTGTGTCTTAGAGCTGAGGAAATATAGGACTACTGCCCATCTTGAGCCCTTGGAATGGATCAGATTGAAAGTCTAGACAAATAAATGGATTGGAAGGGCACAAGAAGTGTATTTAACAGAAGGAGTCAAGTACAATGGTGGAAAAATACAGATACCTATTAGACATTTTGATTCATGGGTTTATGCCTGAAGACTTGGCATTCCTGCCTTTCTCATCTAATAAAGAGAGATGATTCACAGATAATGGAAATGGTTCCTTAAGTAAATTGCTCCATCATCCAGGCTTCTGTATTTGTGAGCAATAACTGGAAGCTATTGCACATTTTTGCCCTCCTGTCTGGACAGTATTTAGATCTCAGCTCCTGGTTTCATAGCTGTGTTTGGAGCTATAGAAACAACAAACCACACAGTAAAACTATCCCAGGATTAAACTATTTCTGGGTGTAGAGGGGGAGCGATCACGTTACTGGTAGCTGCCCTACCCCCAGTTGGTATACTGAGAAAGTCAGTATTGTTACCATGTGCCCTCAATTGCATATACCCACATATATCAAGATGGTCCTGTGTATTTGATTGACACTTGCTTCTAAAGGATCTTGACTCAATAGTTACAATATGCCATAAGGCAGTTATCTCATGTACTTGTAAAAAGGTGGAGCTAGCAATAGATATAAATGAAACCTATATCAAATGATGGATGTTTTATTACAAAGCATCTGTCAATTAATATGTAACTTTGGTAAAGAGGAGAGAAGTCGGTTAGACAAACAGACCTGGGCTTGGACCTGTCATTTACTCAGGAAACAATGCATAAACCGCTGGGTCAAGAAGCATACATGTCTGCAATAAAGAGCTAAAATATCTAAAGACAACCAAAAAGATCTAACACCTAGCAGGCGAACTCAAGATAAGAATTGACATAGACTTGTGGTGGCACAAATAAACAAAGCTGCAAGTCGGATACTGGAGAGAGTGAAAAAGTACAAAGTCAAATTAACAACATAAATTTCTTCTGATTTTGAAGGAATGAGAGAATTATTCCTTTCTTGGGAAAATCAGTGCTCTATGGCCTTGTCCTAGACATCATTGCAATTTTTGGGTTGCTTAAGCAATCTGTAAGTGAATGGAGATCTGCAAGTCCTTAAAGTGTTCTAGAATGTAAAGCTATGGAGATGAACACAAACCAAACTAAGCTTGCTTGTTCCCTTAATACAGTGTTTCTCAACCTTCCTAATGCCATGACCCCTTAATACAGTTCCTCATTTTGTGGTGACCCCCAACCATAAAAATATTTTCATTGCTACTTCATAACTGAAATTTTGTTACTGTTATGAATCATCATGTAAATATCTGATATGCAGGATGTATTCTCATTCACTGGACCAAATTTGGCACAAATACCCGATATACCCCAATTTGAATACTGGTGGAGTTGATGGGGGGATCGATTTTGTCATTTAGGAGTTGTAGTTGCTGGGATTTATAGTTCATCAACAATCAAAGTGCATTCTGAACTCCACCAACAATGGAATTGAACCAAACTTGGCACACAGAACTCCCATGACCAACAGAAAATACTGGAATGGTTTGGTTGGCATTGACCTTGAGTTTTGGAGTATTAGTTCACCTACATTTAGAGAGCAGGTTGAGGGCTTTTGATGGGAGGATTCATCGTCTGTTTTCAAAAAGAAAGAAAACAGATGGAGAGATCTTCAGCTTTCTCTGCCAAAGGAGTTCTTAAGACCACCAGAAATTTGTGTTTTCTGCTTTTTACTCACTAACCCATCTTTCCTCGTCCTCCTCTATCACTTTTAGTTATGGTATATTATTCTGATAAGATGGGTGCAGGGAATTGTAATCTATGAAATCATAAAAACTGCAAAATGCCTTGTACTATATATAGCATCCCTGGCTCATGCATGCAAATCCTATGCTCTATTACTGATCTATGCAGAACCCACATATTGATTCGGAGTAAAGAGGCAGATAGGATTCAATTATTCAGTATGCAGAAAGTTATTCCATGTGCATATGCTCAGAGACTCTGAAAAATGTCAGTCTTCTCCCCTCTTGATTCACTGAACAATATTTGTAGCTATTTACTTATTGCTGTACTTATTCTTGATCAGTGGCTTCCAACTGAAATAAATCGCTACTTACACATATTTATATTTGAAGGGTTTGTGAGTGAATATATTGATGTGAAAATAAGATTCAGATGAGTGACAATTGGAATTGAGGAAGATGAAAGATGAGAACTCTTGTTTTTGATTTGTTATATGGTGTCCTTTGTCTTTGGCATTGAATGTTTGAATGTTTTTTTTACTGTAAGCCACCCCGAGTCCCCTTGGGGAGATAGGGTGGGTTTAAAATGAAGTTTTATTGTTGTGGTGGTGGTGGTGGTTGTTTCAGGATAACCTTCCACAAGCCAACATTCCAGACATGTTGGACTCCCATCATTTCCATGAGCATCCTACTGTCAGTCTGTCTTCCCCTGTGATTTTCCCATCTATTAACCCAGTGTTTCCCAACCAGTGTGCCGTGGCACACTAGTGTGCCGTGAGCGATCATCAGGTGTGCCGTGAGAAATTGGAACCTCTTGAGTCTTGAATAAGTCACACCCCTTTATTCCCATCGCGGTGGCCTTGAATTCCCACCCAGCACCAAGATGGCGGCGGAGGCGGCGGGACTGGAAGCGCCTTCCCTGAGGGGACGCCAGTGGAGCGAAAGTGCCTCATCTGAGGCGATGCGGTGCTGGGTGTGCCTGGCGGTGCTGGGCTTGGCGGCGGGCCTGGCGCTGGTCCAGCTGGCCGGGGCGATGGAGCCCTTGAGCCTGAGCCTGGCCCTGGCCAGTGCCGCCGCCTCTGCCTTCACGGGCTTCCTCTCCTACCCACGGTTCTACTGCCTCTTCGCCCACTGCTGCCACGACGCAGGGAACAACGGGGCCCGCCTCCGAGCAGGTACACAAGCGGCCTACTGGGCCTCAGAGACTGTGACGTGACGTGGAAGGAGCTTCATGGGCTATATGATGATTATTATTATTATTATTATGAACTATGTAATAACATAATATTATTATTTTCCCTTAGTATATGCTATTATATTGTTATATTATCAGTATTTGTCATAGTCATGGTGTATATCGTTATTGACTATGAGAGTAATGATAACAGTCAGGATTAACTCCTGTGCTTTACTGATAATATATTGTATGTGTACCTATAATATTTATATTATTATAATGTAATATAAGATAACAATTTTAAAATTAATACAATATTGAAATTATATATTTTATATTACTTGTAATAGTACTAATAATATTACAGTATAATGGTATAATACAATATAGTAAGTTAGAGTTATCATTTTGTGTCATTTTGGTTGGTGGTGTGCCACAGGATTTTGTAAATGTAAAAAATGTGCTGCGGCTCAAAAAAGGTTGAAAAACACTGTATTAACCAATCCCACATTCCCATCGCCCACTTTTGTACAACGGAGTTCTTCCGTTTCTGTGATCACATGCCAACAGTAAAGTGACATCAGGGGTTTTCACCTTCCCCTTTGCTTGTCCTAAGCTGTCTATTTTCTGTATACTTTACATTTTATAGTTATAAAACAAAAAAAACAGACAAAATTGCTCAAAAATAAAATACTGAACAACAATAGTATGGGAAGGCTGGTTACAAGGGTATTTGGAACTATGATTGTGGAACCATGAATTGGCAAATCAGTACAACTGTGCAATTGAAGAGAGATGCAATATTGAAGGTATTCAAACAAATATGTATCCACTATCAATGATAGTGTCGCTGTAGTGGAATAGTGTATTTGCACAAGTTCTAAAATGTACCTGTATCTGTAAGGTTTATTATAAGTCTTAATGCAGAAAGAAAATCCGCCCTGAGTCCCTTTGGGGAGATAGAGCGGAATATAAATAAAGTTTTATTATTATTGTTATTATAAAAATCTTTTGAAAATGCAAAGGTAAAAATGCATGCTACATCCTACAATGGTGAAATCTTCTTCCATGCAAAGCCTATACAGTACTCATCATCCCTCAAAATCCACTTCTTAATCTGGCAAAGGTCAGTATTGTCTCTAGAACAGGGGTGCTCATTAGGTAGATCGCGATCTACTGGTAGATCATATAGGGCATCCTGGTAGATCGCAGGCAGGGCGGGAGGAAGGCTCAGTCCCACCCCGCAGGCTCCCGACGCTGCCCAGGTGCAGAAGGAGGTTGGACTGGATGGCCCTTGGAGGTCTCCTCCTATTCTAGGAACCCATTGTTATTATTATTATCATCAGAGGCTGAGTGGCCATCTGTGAGGAATGCTTTGATTGTGTTTTTCCCTTATGGCAGAAGGAGGTTGGACTGGATGGCCCTTGGAGGTCTCCTTCTACTCTAGGAACTTATTGTTGTTGTTGATACTATTAGTAGTAGTAGTAGTAGTAGTAGCAGTAGCAGAGGCTGAATGAATATTATCATCATTATTATTATGAATACATTCAGGGGCTTATTATACTCACATTTAGTTGAATTCAGTCTTAAAATATATTATATGTCTCTCACTGAAATAAATTTTCAAATATTTTGCTCTTATGGCTCTCTAAGTAGTGGGTAGGTAGATTATTTTGACTTGGTTGTTTTATAAGTAGCTCACATGCTGAAAAAGTGTGAGCGCCCCTGCTCTAGAAGGAAGCACGTGACAAATGCTAATTAAAACCTGAAAGGGCTTCCTGCCATATTGCGGGGGCCATACAGGAAAGCAGAGGCATTTGGAATTGATATGGGGATCTAAGATGCTTGTGGGGAAAATGGGAGTATTTCATATGTTTTGGAGTCTTTCTAGGACTTCATCACATGGACTCCTTTTCAACAGCAGAGACAGGGTTTTGTAAGTTTGGCCAAGAAAGTCAACAGCTCCCATCACACCCAGTAAAACCACTTCCAGGGTGGCTTCTTGGTTGAACTGGGGGGAACCCCTGCCACCACTGAAAATACACCAGCAGCAGATGACAGGAGGGTTCCCGTCTTTCCATTAGGAAAGATGGGTCAAGCCGGCTTTAGAAGCCCCCCCCCCCATGTAAGGGAGGAAACTGAGACAATGTGCAACAAGTCCCCATGCCCCCTGGGCATGTGCTGCCAGGATTCCAGCACTGTGTGACAAAGACCCTAGTTTGGGGGCAAACATTGCCAGAAAATTATGTCAGGAGGAGGTCTGGGCTTTAAAGGGTTCAATGAAGGGTCAAGGGACTGTTTGTGGGTCCCATTATGCCATGCTATTGTACAGTATGACACTGTGAGATCTTCCAGGCATTGCCAATATTGCTCAATCCACACCATGATGCATATATAGCTAATTCTGGTAACAGCTGCTTTCCATTAAGGAAATTGAGGGCAGGGGACAATTCACCTTTTCCTGGCAGCTTCTGACTGGTGGCGAAGCATTCATTTAATGTGAGCAAAGAAGCTATCGCCAAAGTGTAGGAAAAAACAAAACAAATATAAGGAGAAAGAATAACCACTCTCTCTCATTGCAAGACGTTCCAATTGAGAGAAACCATGAATATGCTTGAAAACACTACCCATATGTCTCAGAATGAAAAAGAAATACACTTGCCAGCAGGACAAAAATGTTACAACTGGTGCCCAGGAATTCCCAACAAACAGTCCAGCATGAGGACTGGTTAGATGAACTACAGCAGGGCTGTCCAACTGGTGGCCCGGGGGCCGTATACGGCCCCCAGCCCCTTCCCTGCGCCCCCTAAGCTTTTTAATAAAAATAAAATAAATAATAAATTAAATAATAATATTTTATAAAATTACCCACTTCCGGGTTCCGGAGCAAGTATCGCAAGACTACGGAAGCCACACAGGATTTCGCTCTCAATGCGAGATCACGCCTGCGTTGAGAGTGAAATCCCGTGTGGCTTCCGTAGTCTCCTGTTGCCGAAATCTCGGCTACTTAATCCCTGTGGCCCATGCAGACGCGATTTGGACCTTCTCGGCTGCTGCCTCGGTCGGTCGTCGTCTCTGCTCGTGGTCCGGCTACTCCTGGATCCTGCGCGTTTGGGAAGTTAGGCTAACCTTTATGTTATTATTACGTAATTGTGTATGGATGCCCCTTATGTATTCCCTCCCTGCATTTCCCCTTAGTAAAAGATTATATTTGATTGTATGGATGCCCCTTATGAATTCCCACCCTGCATTTCCCCTTAGTAAAAGATTATATTTGATTGTATGGATGCCTCTAATGAATTCCCACCCTGCATTTCCCCTTAGTAAAAGATTATATTTGATTGTATGGATGCCTCTAATGAATTCCCACCCTGCATTTCCCTTAGTAAAAGATTATATTTGATTGTATGGATGCCTCTAATGAATTCCCTCCCTGCATTTCCCCTTAGTAAAAGATTATATTTGATTGTATGGATGCCCCTTATGTATTCCCCCCCTGCATTTCCCCTTAGTAAAACATTATATTTGATTGTATGGATGCCTCTTATGAATTGTAAGTAAATTGGAGCTGGGGGAGGGGCGGGGGCGGAGCCGGGGGCAGACCCTTCGGCCCCTCAGGTCATCAGTGACCGGAATACAGGCCCCTGGGCCAGTAGAAGTTGGACAGCCCTGAACTACAGTAATAAATACTACCATTTCCCAATGCACTTGCCCCATCTAGAATATAGACCATAGCAAAGCCACGTCTTGAGCAGATGTTCTCCTGCTACAAACATGATTTAATCTGATGTGAGGTGGTTCTTAGTAGAGGCCAGGGTTTTATTACTAATCAATTATTTTTATTTTATATTTATTTTTCATATAATTATTATTCTAAAAATCCATATTTTTAGAATGGGAGGGCCAAATGACAAATGTCAATACTCCCCTTTTAAGCAAACACTCCTTAAGGGTGCTTAACTTAGTGAAAATCCGTGCATCTATAACTGTATCTATAACTTACCGGTTGTATCAACTTTTAAAATGTTAATGTCCTAATAATTTCTGTGAAGTATCACTAGCAATTACATCATCTTAAAATATCCTTCAAGATGAGACACCCAAGCTAGAAGGCAGATTGTAGCTCTTCAAATTCATTAGGTTTTTTCTTGATAAATGGTATTAACTTCTTTTCATTTTATATCATCACACCAGCTAACCAGCTGGGGCCTATTCCAAACCAACTGATAATCGTGCATTTTTGTGTGCGAAAAACATATTTTATGAACTAAGCAGAGATTGTACCACCTGAAAAATGAGGAAAGTCATTTTCCACACTGGTTCTCATTTCCTTTTTTATTCTCTTGCTTTCAAAGCTGTATTTTATGTGATTTATCACAGTGTTCCAACATGCTCAAATTCACCTGTAATATGCAAACAATTTCATGGCTAATGCTAGGAGGCAAGAAATCAGGAGCCCAGGCATCAGAAAACTTAATCTGGAAATTTTATTGTTGCTATATGTTTTTTCAAACTGTGACTGGGCTTGATAGCAAAGAGTCTTAATAATAAGCCATGACTTAGAGATATTTTTTGTAGTATAGCTCCTAAGATTCTCCAGTTGCCATCCTGATGGCTAGAGAATTGCCTCATGTTCTGTTAACTTCTTGATGCAAGGCATTCAGAGAATTATAGTAGGTTTAGAGGAGAAGAGGTGTTGGTGCTAACAGTAACAGGTCCTCCAGGAATATTTTAGCAGATATATGGTACATACTACTTCATCACACTAGAGAAAGAATCCACTTCAAACCCGGTTTCTGCCTTCTACAGAATTCGGGGGTTTGTAGTTTTAGACTCTTCAAGGCTCCTCCCTAAACTACAAACCCCAGAATTCTGCAGGAGGCAGCAACCAGATTTAAAGTGGATACTTCCTATTAATTCTCTGTCCTCCAACTTTTTCAGTTTGCCACTCATTTGTTATTCATACACTCAGCAATATTTGACTTGAAAATATTTCCCAAGACATTTCCAAAAAGCAAGTCTTGGTTTTGCCATTTTACTACATCATTGTATATAATGTCCTCTCCATTGGCGCCCCCTTGTTGTGAGGGAGAGGCTTGCATATCCTAATGAAGTTGTGAGCTATGCTGGCAGTGGCATAATTCCCACGGGCAGGGCCTCCCATGCCAGACAGGTCACAACCGAAGGGGCTGACAAAGAGCGTCAAAGGGCAGGATGGGCTCTCTAGGAGAAGGAAAACTCAGATTTCAAACCCAGGCAGATGGTGCTTGTTTAACCCTGTAAGGTCAACCATCTAAGAGAAGGAAACTCAAATCAAACCTACAACCTGAGGACCTCGTTGCCACCATCCAAGCTTGCTAGGCCCTGGCAGATGAACCTTTGGTTTAAAGGGTGAGACCAGTTCTGTGCACGCTGTGCTCCACCAGAAAAATCCATTGCACAGGCTCAAAGGACACATCCAACCTCTGAATCATCAACGCACATGTAGAAAGCGTGGGATGAGTCCTTCCTGAATCTTTGTTCGTGAAGAAAAGTCAAGAGAGCACATCACAAAATGTAATGTGCATCCACAGAGATTGATGTCCACGGGCGGTCGGAGAACCAAACCTTAGCGGACATGCTGGAATACAGGGCCCACTATATTCTATCATGCCCAGAGGTAAATCTGACCAAGTCACTGAAAAGTAAACATGGCCTTATAATCTGTGATTGCTGAGGCATGTATCACCAAGCAAATCCTGCAGTTGGAGGAGAACAGTTTAATCATACATATATTTATAATACACATTGCATTTAATGTCTAAGGACCTCATCAGATGGGGTTACTTTCAGCTGATGTTCTATAGTTTTACGATGGAGTTGGCTGTCTCCCATCCCACAGTGTTGAATTACTTCAGGTGGGGCTCCACCATAAAACTATAGAAGATCCTGTGTATGCTGCTAATGTGACAACACTGGATGCTTCCCATGCTACATTTGAATAAATGTGAAAAAGCCGTCTGACTGATACTTCCCCCCGTGAGATGAGGTAGGAGGGAAGCCAGGCAATGCAGGGCATAGGGTGACAGGTTCCCCATGCCCACACTGGGCACCACCAAATTCGCCACCATACATGGTGATTCCAGCAGCCCATCTGATGAGGTCATAAATTTGGCCTTCTCTGAGCAGATAATCCTGATCATACAATACTTGAAGTTGAGCCTAGGTGTATGCATGTACACCTAGGCTCAACTTGATTTTTTTTGGCAGAATAACAGCATCTCAAGCTTTTCTACTAACTTGCTACATATATTTTTTAATGCTACTATCTACTCTGCTGACCTTGATACACCTCAGATCTATCCCAGAAGTGACATTTCCTCATTAATGTCAAGCTACCTGCCACATTAAACAAAAAAGAAGATCAACCTCCATCTTGTCTGACAGCTTACACTATTGAGGGAGACAGGAACACAAACAAAATCCCCACAGCACTTCAGCGAAATGATATGATTGCTGTCATTCAGTAACTAAACTTTAATGGAACAGACAGTCTTCAGAAGAAGGGAAGAACATCTCCTTCAGGCAAGCAATGAAACCTAAGATCTCTTACATCACCAAAATGAATGTCACTGATGCTTGTCTGAAGGTCCGAAAGACTTCCACCTTGAGACACTTGGGTCACCTTCTGATTGGAAAAGATATCCTTTGAAATGACAACCAGTAACATATCTGCTGTAAAGGAGTTCAAACTAATGGGTTTGCATTGTTTGGATAACTATATGCACTCTACATAGAGACCCCATTGAATAGCATTTGGAAACTCCAACTGGTACAAAGAGCTACAGCCAGATTATTAACTGGGGCAGGTTGCTGGAAGCTTGCAACTCCTTTAATGCAATAATTCAGTGATTGCTAGTCTTTTTCAAGGGACAATTCAAAGTGCTGGTTATGGCCAATAAGACGCTATACAATTTAAGCTGAAGTACTTGAAACACTATATCTGGCTACGGTCGTCCACACTCTGGTCACATCCCGAATAGATTACTGCAATGCACTCTACGTGGGGCTACCTTTGAAGACAGTTCGGAAATTGCAGCTAGTCCAACGGGGGGCAGCCAGATTGTTAACCGGAGCTACATTCAGGGAGCATACCACCCCCCTATTGTGTCAGCTCCACTGGCTGCCTGTCCACTTCCGAGCTCAATACAAAGTGCTGGTCTTGACCTTTAAAGCTCTATACGGTTCTGGCCCAGCTTACTTGTCCGAACGCATCTGCCACTACGTCCCACCTCGTAATTTAAGATCAGCCGGGGAGGCCCTGCTCTCGCTCCCGCCAACTTCTCAAATGCAGTTGGTGGGGACGGGAGAAAGGGCCTTCTCGGCGGTGGCTCCCCATCTGTGGAATGCACTTCCAAGTGACATACGATCAACCCCATCCCTCCTGGCATTCAGGAAAAAAGTGAAATCGTGGCTCTAGGACCAGGCATTTGCACATTAGCACAATGCAGCACTTTGGATTGGAATTGTAATTGGTAAGTTGATGGTTATGACTCAATGTTTATGTGGTGGACGGAACTCTGTTTTTAACTTAAGTGTAATGTGTATTATGTGTCAAGGCTAATTGTATTTTAATTCTGAATGCCTATGGTTTTATATTATATTTATATTGTGTATCGGCATCGAATTGTTGCCTTTTGTTAGGCCGCTCTGAGTCCCCCCTCGGGGGTTGAGAAGAGCAGGGTAGAAATGATGTAAATAAATAATAATAAATAAATATCTCCCTATTAGGTCTGTGTGATCAATGAAAAAATATTTCAGTATTCATTACTAAATTGGGAGAGGGAGTAGGTGCGAAGCATTTGTAAGTTGTTTCTAAAATATCATAAGGGGTCCATATCATAACTATAACAATATAGCACATTTTTGTTACTTTTTCATTATGTAATTGCGCAAGGGAGGGAGCTCTGGGACTCCTTTCTCCCCCATTGTTAGAACTATCAGGATAAAACACTGCTAGAACACATTTACCACTGTTACCACCCCCCAATGTTTCAGGACGTTTCACACATCCACTGATTTTGGGAGAATTTTAAGAAGTTTTTATGAACAATATATTTTTAAAAACTATGAGAGTTACTTCCTTGAATTTCTATTTTCAATTATACAACATAAACAGGGCATCATTCCTCCCAAGTTTCAGAAAGATTTGCACATCCACGGATTTTTAGGGAGTTTTAGCCAACATAAACTTAACAGGACTATTTCACTGGAACACCCCAGGGGCCATCCGGTCCAACCCCCTTCTGCCAAGCAGGAAAAGGATAGTAATAGCAACCAAACAGATGCCCATCCAGCCTTTGAAATAATAATAATAATAATAGGAAACCTACTACCTAAACTTTGGAGTTATTGCCTTTCAACTTTGCCTACCTCACAGATTTGATTCAACTCCCAACAATCCCCTTTTATCTCAAAATCTCTTTAGAGAATGAACACAGATTTTCCCCCACCAAAACTTTCTGGAAGGACGAGGTACAAGGCAGTAAGCAGAATTCTGGGAAATGTAGTTTGGAAGGGCAAAGAGCCCTGTGGCAGAGAATTCAAAAGGACCCATTCTAAACTATATTTTCCAGAATTCTGCTAACTTTCCACATTAAAGCCTCAATGTGTGTGTGGTCTCTGTCTCTCTGGACCAGCCTTGTGCCAGAAGGGCTTTTTCCTTGCCCGGCCACCCAGCCAGGCATCCGTCCTTCCCTCCCACCTGCCCTGGCCCCCTCACTACCCCCTTTGGGGAAAGAGCAGGGCTTCCCCCTCCACTTCAGCCTCACCATCTTCAACTGGGCCCTTTGGGGGAACCAAACCGAGCCCTTTTGGGGGAGAACAAGTGCCCATGACAGAGACATGGAGCCATTTATGAGACTTACATAACTCTGCTAAAAATCATAAGGAAAGGTTTTGAATCTTAAGTTTTTTGCATTGCCACCTCTCCCATTTCATAATATCGCTTTGTATGTATGAATCTTACAAAATAGAAATAACAAACATATGTGGACATTCATGAATACATACCAAGGAGGCAGATTTCTGAAGACAATGGCAGTATTCTTGTGTACAGCGAAGCCTGCAAGAATGAGAAGGGTAACATTATTCTTCTCGGTTTGGCTGAAGTTGGAAAAAAGTAGTCAGAAAACAAATGTTGTCAAAAGTTTATGTAAGGTTGTACTGTGGGTGCTTGCTCAATTAAAGAAATAAGTCAAGGTTTGCATACAGGAATGGTTAGCAATGTTGCTGTGTTAGTGGGTGTAGTGAAAACCCAATTGTATCCTGGTACTTTCCCCAAGTAATTGCAGTGAAAGTCTTACCAAAAATGTGGAGATTTATTAGACAATAGATTCCATAGAAGCATATAACTAATCTTTCAGTCACTCAGGTGGTCAGCTCCAGATATGGGAGCATCCCGGTATAATCATAGGCATCCTTGCTGCATGGTCCTAGATTTTTGTGAGAATATATTTGACATTTTAGTGAACTGGTTGAAAAGGAGCACTGCAAGGCAGACTGCATTTGAATCAGTAAATGGAAAGATGCTACCTTGCATGATCTTACTTGACAATGGAAATCCTAGCCACACAAAGTCTGTTGAAGGTCCATTATTATAAATGTGGAGAAACCAGAATATAGGAATGCAGGAGCAGAGATAAACAACTGTCGATAAATATTCAAATAATAGTTTCCCATTAATGAATATCAGATGAAATGCACAGAATGCATTGTGAATATGTCTCCTTACAAGCAAATAAACAATAACCAGATTTCAATAACTCTGTCCTTCCACTGTCTCCTTCCATGTACTTGGTATACTTCTACAAGGACAGGCGCTAGGTCTATAAAAGGCATTGTAAAGTTATTCCCTTCTTAATGGATTTTGTGGTTCAAAAAAGGTAAAATAAGCAGTGGGAAAACGTGAGAAGGTTACAAATAGAAGTCAATGGCATTGAGACAGATATGCACATAAAGGTAAAATACCATGTAGGAGCAAAGTGTCTGCATAGGTAAATACGTCATCTGGAATCTACTCTTCTGTCCCCGACTGTAACACTCCAGATATTTGTATTTAGAGGAAACACTAAAGATGTTTATTTCAGCCAAGTTTATAAAACTGAAACAAATTTTGCAAAGATTCCCCATCCCCTTGCAGAATTCCGTTCATGTAGTAGTAGTAGTAGTAGCAGTAGTAGTAATAATGATAATAATAATACACTTTATTTATATTCTGCTCTTCTCACCAGGGGGAGCTGACGCACTCCTCATCTCTCAGCGTTCCAGCGTCCCTTGTTCTTTCCGCATTCCTCAGCATTCCTGGAGTTCTTTAATGGCCTCATAATTCAGTCAAAATTTGCCTCCCCACTTTAATGTGACACCTTTATCTCCTACTTGACAGCTGCAACTGTCAGGCTGCAAAGGTCGACAGCAGGCTACACTTAAAGGTCGAGCACCCACCTCGACCCGGGCAGACCTCGAACTCATAACCTATTGGTTAGAGAGATCTTATGCAACTGACACTTGGCCAGCTGCGCCACATTCCCGGTGTAATCTACTAACTCTGTGATAATTTTTAATGGCTGGGTTTTGTTTTATCCATTGTTTGCATTCTTGTTTCCAAGATTACTGGCAAGCACAACAATTCCATCATTCATTTAAGCTCACTTAACACAGCAATATGATAGATGAGTCATTTAAAGCAAGGACCTCATCAGACAGAGTTCCAAAAGCCGGGGGACAGCAGGGGAATCCTTGGGGCAGTGGGAGAAATTGTCGGGCAGCACAAGCACCCTACAATGCCCCTTTACTACCACACGGCATTTTCCATCTGTCCCTGGCTTGTTCCATGCTGTCCCCAGTTTAGTCAATGATTACACTGGTTGTCACCCATATTCTCAGGGCAGCCTCTGAACACACTGCCAAGATGCAGCCAGGACGGAGCTGAGACAGAGCCGAACTGGAAGTAGCCCTGTATCATGTGGTGGTCTCCGGCAGGCTCTGTCTTGACTGTGTTTTGGCAGTTTCCTAGGATGGGGAGAAAGCCCCGTGTGATGAGGTCAAAAGATGCACACACTTACTTGGACATATAGGGAACAATGTAACACAGAAGAGCTGCAGCAGTCAAGATGGCAAAACCAATCAGCAAAGCTGAGGAGAAAAAACAGCAGTTATTTGTGGTTCAAGATCCTGGTCCTTTCGGAACAACCTACACAAGTAAAAACCTTGCAAAATGTACTCTTCAAGAAGGTTCAATTTTATTCTGGAAATCATTCCACATCGCCAATTTAAGACATGGAAAAATGGCAAAAATATAGTCAACCTTGTGTTGTTTTTAAAAAGAAAAGAAAAAGACTAAAATATTTCTTTCTTTTAAAAATATTTTTATTCAAGAAAAACACAAAATAAAACACACAGAAAATACATCATGGTTCTATAAAACGACCAAAACATCACAATTATGTACTATTTACTACAACAAAACAACTATAAAAATCCACAAACTTCCCACTTTCTGATGGCTGCTATCCCTTCTGAATCGACTCCTATTATACCAGTATGTTTGTCAAACTCTAGTGTTCCAGATGTTTTGGAACTCAGCTCCCAGAATCCCTGGTTGTTAGCCAAGACTTCTGGAAGCTGAAGTTCAAAACTCCTGGAGGACCAGAGTTCGGGAATTACTGCTCAACAATCACGCTTTTACTTAAAACAATACTCTATAGATATTTCAAGAAACTACTGTGGAATTGTAGGTTTTTCAGCCATGTTCTAGAGCAGGGGTGGGAAATTACCGGCCCTCCAGGTGTTTTGGACTTCAACTCCCAGAAGCTAATAGCTGGTAAACTGGCTAGGATTTCTGGGAGTTGAAGTCCAAAACACCTGGAGGGCCGGTAATTTCCCACCCCTGTTCTAGAGGCATTCCCTCCTGATGTTTCGCCTGCATCTATGGTAAGCATCCTCAGAGGTTGTGAGGTTGACAGTACAACTACTGTGGTGTGGACTTATTGCGGAAGAGTACTCTTGAAAAGAGAAACCCAATAAATCTATACATATTGCAGACATATCCCAGAACTGCTGTTCCCTGCTCCTGCCTTCATCCTGTATCACCCCATGGCTCTGAAAACCTAAAACCAAGTATCAAAAATTCTCCAGAACACCATTATTTAATGTAATGGAAAGAGTCAGCACTAGAAGAAATGGTAAAAACTACAGCACATATCTGGAAGCATGTGAGCATGTATCTTGGAACCCAAAGTCAAGTTGTTTATTTGTTTGTTTGTTGGGTTTATACTTTAATTTTCTTATGGAATGTCTGATGAGGAGGAGGAGGGTTTGATCTGCACTCTGCTCTTTCATGCACATGTGATATTTTTACCTACTGGCCTGAGCAGCCCAATCACTCATAAAAGGACACGATGACATAGTAAACTTGATGGGGTGCACAGAACCATAATATATTTTGAGCATTTTATTTATTTATTTACTTTATTTATTTACTTTATTTATATTCTGCTCTTCTCACCCCGAAGGGGACTCAGAGTGGATTACAGTACACATACTTGCAGGCAATCCCTGCAGTTCAACATATGACATATAAACATGTGACATTTATCACAGTACTGTACAGTACATACATTTTGACATATTACACCCATATATAGATGAACAGAGGCAAACTTTCTGGCCACCAGGGGGAGGTGACACACTCCTCCTCTCTCTCTCAGCGTTGTCCAGTGTCCCTTGTTGTTCTTTCCGCATTCCTCAGCAATTCCTGGGTTATTTTTTTAATGGCCTCATAAATCAGTCCAAATTTGCCTCCCCACTTTAATGCGGTAACTTTATCTCCTACTTGACAAATGTAACTGTCTTTCGGGCTGCAAAGGACGACAGCAGGCTACACTTAAAGTCAAGAACCCACCTCGACCCGGGCAGGCCTCAAACTCATGACCTACTGGTCAGAGAGATCTTATGCAGCTGACACTTAGCCAGATCTTATGCAGCTGACACTTAGCCAGATCTTATGCAGCTGACACTTAGCCAGCTGCGCCACATTCCTGGTGTATGTAATACCTAGTGGCTAGGATCACTCATAGAGCAACCAAACAGGTATGTGTAGCTGCACTTTGCAAAGTCAATACAACAATCACAGAAAAGATAAGCAAGAAGTTGTTTTCAGTGGACTGAACCCTCCCAAAATCCCTTGTGCTTTTAAATGTAAACATGTCATATCTTCACTTGAGCCTTACAATCCCCAGTTTTGATGCCTACAGATCGCATGTTTATCTGGAATGGGTTTTAGGCCCCATTTTGGCATGTAAAATTGTTACTGCATTCCACTATTTCAGGCTACACATAGGGGAAATAATTGGATTCAATCATATATAGAACCACACATAGAAATCTAACATTTTTGGCAAAAGAGAAGTCGGTCCTGTGTGTCAAAGTTGAGTTGTCTTTACCTCCATAGGATGTCATGCCTATAGCATAGTGATATACACGTACAGTAGTCTCAAAGCAGTTTAAGTACATGACAAGCAGTTTATCTAAGATGAGACAGTCCTACCATTGGCATTCATTTTTTAAAACTTAGAAGATCCTATTTCCTCATTGTCCTTTAAAATCATGTGCCACTGTCCTGCTATCTGCTAACTGATGACAAGTCTGACTGTATTTATAATTCTGCCAGCAAGCAATATCTATTCCTCAAGCGTACAATGGAGGATACAAGTCTAATCAAATATAATGCTACTGGACTATTTCCAGCAGAGTTAATAATACAAATTGAATGTTTTGTTAGCCGGAATATCTAAGGATAAGATGCCTCATTCCAGAATTATTTTCCATATATTTAGATTCATTATTTATTCATTCATCCAACAACTATAATGCATTTTCGTACATAATGAACATTCTCCAAACGGTGTGTTACCGAAATACATTTATTAGTTTACACCTTGCATCCCAAGGCAACTACCTGGTATTGTATTCCCACTATGGTTCCTTTAGAAAGCATCTTTACTTCCTTTGACCTCTTTCCTTTGCTGTTTGTTTGCTTGTTTAGTTTTTTTCTTGACTTTCCGATTGCTTGATTTGCATTATGGTTAGACAAAAGCAATACAGCATGTAGTGGATTAATTAGATGGCATTGACAGATGCTTCTTACAGTGCTCCAATTCTTTGGGATTTAAACTTGATTTCTCTTGTGGTAAGCAGAGCCCCCAGTGGCGCAGTGGGTTAAAGTGCTGAGCTGCTTAACTTGCTGATCGAAAGGTTAAAGGTTCAAATCCGGGGAGCGGCATGAGCTTCCACTATTAGCCCCAGCTTCTGACAACCTAGCAGTTTGAAAACTTGCAAATGTGAGTACATCAATAGGTACCACTCTGGCAAAAAGGTAACAGCACTCCATGCAGTCATGCTGGCCACATGACCTTGGAGGTGTCTACAGACAATGGCGGCTCTTCGGCTTAGTAATGGAGATGAGCATCAATCCCCAGAGTTCGACATGACTGGACTTAATGCCAGGGGAAAACCTTTACAGACTTGTAAACTCTTAACGTATATATTGTGTTCAGTCTTAATGCTACCAACACCACTTGTTCTAGGACACTCAATGGTCCCTCCTATACATTACATGAGTGAAGATGGGCATTTGAGCAAACCCAGTGGGTTACTTTCGGGAGGTCAGCCGCTGCGGAAAGTAGTATCCCCTTCCCAAGAAAACCTCATGTCGCCATAAATCAGAAATAACTTGAAGGCAGACAACAAATGAGCAAATCACCCAATTTAGGCTTAGAGGATACTACCAGACGGTGCAGCCTTTCCCTGGCAACTCTCCGAACCTCTTCCTTTTCTGTTAGTATCACTACAGCAGCAATAGCCTTCCAGAAGCCAAGTTCCTCATCTGAATGCCTTTTCTCGAGCAGATGGCCCACCCGGCATCAGAGTCTGCTCTGCTCGATAAAATATTTTGAGCTTACAAAGGATCCAGAGACAACAAATTCATCAAATTAGTTGTGTTTTAAAATAGATACAAACCAGTGTTCAGATCCAAGAATCATTGTCACATTTCACCCAAGAGTATGTGGGTGTTTCTGGGTTTGCAAAGGCATGATTTCTGGGATTTGCAGAGATTTAGGAGTGTGAGAGAAAGTTCTCTATGTTTTTAAGGTTTGCTAAGGCAACAACAATTCCGTTTAGAGCCGAAACACATTGTGATGAAAACATCATTTTCTGCAAATTGTTTGGCAACCTTCAGTTCCCAGCCTGAAGGTTCGGGCCTCATTATCATCCCCACCTGCAAGGCCTTGTTTTGGTTGAGTCAGGGTCATAATGAGACCCACCAACGGGGAGCATTTCTTCAAAGAAGGCTTCCCATGAGCATTAACATACAGTATAATCTTAAAAAACTAGAAGATTCTGGTTTTTAGCCTTCTCGCTGGTTAATTGGAACCATAGGTTTGAGACTGCTGTGGGCTGCATATATACAAGTATATCTCATCTCATACTTATCCATTTCCGTTTTGTAACACAATTTTGGCCTCTTCTAGACTGGGTTAAAGAAACACAAGTTCTCACAATAACCACCAGTTTTCCATTATTCTCACTCCCATATACACTAATTCCAAAGTCTGTGTGCCTGAAGTTATTTTTGGATGCATCCAAGGGGTGTTTGTTCCATATATTTTGTTGGGTTTATTTTAAAATCCAGCCAGTGTTTTTTAAAAGGTGGTGCTAGTGTGCAGAGCAAATATTCTTGTCTGAGGCCCCTTTCACACAGCTGTATAAATCCACATTGAATTGGATTACCTGTCAGTGTGGACTCAGATAATTCAGTTCAAAGCAGATATTGTGGCTAATCTGCCTTGATATTCTGGGTTATATGGCTGTGTGGAAGGGGCCTCAGACAAGAATATTTGCTGTGCAAACATAGAGCTATACGCGATAATGCAAATGTACCATTTCACTGCAGCCTATAAAACTAACAACAACAACAATCATAGAAAAGAAGACATGAAAACGAAACTTTTTTTTCTGGTGAACCTCAGAATTAGAAAAAAAAATTGAATGAGGATTAAATATTGTAGCTGATTTTAGAAATTGCCAGGAACAACAAAAGTACATTTTGGATTTTAAAAAATTATCCATGGATTTTATACCTATGGTTTCACTCGTGCTCCAATAATTTTTTTCCCTGGAAGTGTTTGTGGGCTTTCTAGATCTTCAAGTGTCCAAGTATACTAAAAATAAGGGATTGTTTTTATCCACAGTTTCAGGTATTCACAGGGGATCTTGGAGCATATAATTCATGGATATAGTGATCATGCTGTCCTGCTAACATGCGCTTTGTTTCTGTGGTGCTCGATCTTGGGGTTTTTAATCTGCTTGATAGATTGTTTATATGCTTAGATTGTTTATATTTTATGAGGTGTTTTATTGTTTACCTGTGCAGCATCACCTGTGGGTGGTCTCCAAATAAGCATCAATGCTCCTTTTCTCATCAGTAATCCTCTTGTATGATTCTTTTACAGTATTTTGTTAAATTAATGTATTCTTAAGGAATTGTGAAATATTGATATATTTGTTTCTGTTGATGTAAATGCATATGAACATTGGTCGGAGCATTAATAAATGTATTGATTGATTTATATATCACCACTTCACTGTGGCTATATTTTCCCCTTTCTTAGACCTGGATTTCAGAGTTCTGTAATTCTGAGGGTCTCCTATTTTAATTTTAAAAAGGAATGTGGAATGGGCGGGGACTACACTGGCCCGTGTGATAGCTCGGAACAGAGAATACTACTGTAGAAGTGGACAGAAGTGATGGGGTCAATATTTTATCTGTTTTCAATATGAAATGCTACAGTAAGAAGGCACATCAACCCACTTCCCTCCCTCCAGTAGGGTTGCCTTATACCACTTCCTCAAATCTGAACAACCAATTTACATAGTATGTAAATTATTCTAATTATGCAAATCATTTTAATTTGCAATATAAATATGCAGATCCTGCGGGGGTTATTATTACGTTTTTTTCTCTCACTAGATTTTAAACTTTATACCATTTTTAACAGTTATAGGTGATCTGGAACAAGTATGCAATAATATTTAAAGTGCTACATTTGGAACAGGCCTAAATCTCTGTTTGGCCATGGTCATTACCATCTCGTCTTGGGCCCTCTTTGGCTCTCAACAAACTTGCCTTAAAACTCCTTTGCTTCATTCTCCTTTTCTTCATACCACCTCCCGCACCTCAGTTCACTCTCTCATAGTGCACCTTGCTTTGTACATACCACCATTTGCACAACTCATTCCTCTTCTCGCCTACTTCCTACTTTGACATCACATCATTGCAGTGCCTTTCCTCCCTTTTCCTTATAAAATGTCATTCTTGATGCTCACTCTCCTCTCTCTTTCCTCCTGCCTGCAAGACAGGGGCAGACCTGTTTTCAAGCAACATAATTTCACAGAAGACTGCTTCCACATTTTGCTTCAAAACTTGGCTCCTACAAAATTGAGAGATGTACATTTAATTTTAAAAAAAATGTACACCAGCTTATTGCCACATTAGCTTTAGGTGGCATGCCTAGAATCTGAATAATAGCTGGAAAAACTGAAAATATGGCAACTTTAGGATAGTTCCTAAACTAAAGAGTCCGTTTCGGCCTCCTGGTGGGAATCCTGAGATTTGGGTCGGCTGGAACCTTGAAGACCCGAAGGCCACAACTTCTTTTACACGCCACTACTCAAAACTGCAGCAAACCATAAAAGAAATCAATTCTGATATTACTTGACATGTAGAGGTACAACAATTCTCCTTTGAGCCTCAAATAAGATAAGTCACGAGACATGCAAATTGCCCCCTCACAATAAAATGTAAAATAGAATATACACCAATTGTTTCTGTATTTAGTCAAGCAGCCTACATTATATCCTAGTAATTTTTTAGTCTTTAAGTGGCCACAGGATTATTGCTTTGTGCCGTAAATTATCTATCATGACTATTCCTTGGGTTCTATCACACTACAAAATTGTAGCACCACCATACCTGTGATGCCTGCATCCTATGAAAGTATGTAGGTGTCTTCAAGTCACCTGTCAACCTATGGTGGCCTGGCCCCATGAATTTCATAGGGATTTCTTAGGCAAGAACTACTCAAAGGTGATCGTGCCAGTTCCTTCCTCTGAAATATAAGCGAAAGCACCTGGTATTTGTTGGGGATCTCCCATTCAAATATCAAGCACACCCTGTTTGGCTTCCAAGTTGAAATGGGATCTGGCGCCATTAGGCCACTTTCGGAAGAAATATTGAGAATTCTCAGCCAGGAGCTCTAACACAGTGGGATTCTGGCAAGTAAAGTGGATCATACGTCTGAAGACATCATGTGGTTCACAAAATCTTTTTTTTTCATATTGTGATGCAAGGCCTCTCAAAGTTCACAAATGCTAAAAATGGTGTGACCCACAGCCAAACTTATTGTAGCACAGTCCGATAGGCACATTTTTCCACTAGCGCATCCCAACAATTTCAGTGAGCCTTATTTTCAGCCTGATTATATGAAAGTAAGATTTTTTTAATTTTGCATTTTGGATGAAAGAAAAACAAGAAACAAAATAAATGACAGCAATTGCAAGAGACGGTAGTGAGAAAGTTAAACAAGACAGAAAAAATTCCTAGGAATGGATACCACTGTCAATTTCATTTCATTTATGAAGTAGCACCTCCAAGTGGTGAAAATACACTATTGACTGTCTCTTGTGCATCATATAATATATACAGAGAAAGAGAAAGGTGAAACTAAAATTATAATTGGTATCAATATAGATACCAAGTTGCAATGTCCAGGCATATGCCTGGAGGTTTCTCCTTCCTTCAATATTAGTGAACTTAACACATATGAAGGAAAGAGTAATACTAACCCACCTGCTACATGATACCACAGAATGTCACCCCGCAGAGCAACCTGGTCTTTCTGAAGCTCAAAGTTTTTTCATGAAATACTGATAAATGGATTCCTTAACACAGTGTTTCCCAACCGGTGTGCCGCGGCACACTAGTGTGCCATGAGAGATCATCAGGTGTGTTGTGGGAAATTGGAACCTCTTGAGTCTTGAATAAGCCACACTCCTTTATTCCCCGTGGGCCAATCCCGTCGCAGTGGCCTTGAACTCCCACCCAGCACCAAGATGACAGCGGCGGAGGCGGCAGGACTGGAAGCACCTTCACTGAGGGGACACCAGTGGAGCGGAAGTGCCTCGTATGAGGTGATCGGCAGCGGATGTGCCTGGCGGTGCTGGGCTTGGCAGCGGGCCTGGCGCTGGTCTGGCCAGCCGGGGCAGTGGAGCCCTTGAGCCTGCGCCTGAGCCTGAGCCTGAGCCTGGCTGGCACCACTGCCTTCGCTTTCACAGGCTTCTTCTCCTACCTGCGGCTCTACTGCCTCTTCGCCCACTGCTGCCACGACGTGGGGAACAATGGGGCCCACCTCCGGGCAGGTACACGAGCAGCCTACTGGGCCTCAGAGACAGTGACGTGACGTGGAAGAAGCCTCAGGTATTGACATAATATTATTATTTTCCCTTAGTATATGCTATTATATTGTTATATTATCAGTATTTGTCATAGTCATGGTGTATATTGTTATTGACTATGAGAGTAATGATAACAGTCAGGATTAACTCCTGTGCTTTACTGATAATATGTTGTATGTGTACCTATAATATTTATATTATTATAATGTAATACAAGATAACACTTTTAAAAATAATACAATATTGAAATTATATATTTTATATTACTTGTAATAGTACTAATAATATTACAGTATAATGGTATAGTACAATATAGTAAGTTAGAGTGTCATTTTGTGTCATTTTGGTTGGTGGTGTGCCCCAGGATTTTGTAAATGTAAAAAATCTGCCGCGGCTCAAAAAAGTTTGAAAAACACTGCTTTAACAGATATTGAGTCAGATATTTTCTAAAAGCCTGATGATAGCAGTATCATTTGCATCCAGTTTCTAGATAGTTACAGTCAAAGTATTCAAGACAAACACCTAGGTGTATTTGGACCTCATCAGATGGCTGGTTTTTCCCATTGTTGTGTGCTGCTGGAATACTGCCAGGGTCACACTGTACTCAGTGCTTCCAAATGGCTTTTTAGAGAGACGGAAACTATACATCTAACAGAGAAAATTGAGCAGTTTAATTTGACTCAGGGATTTGAAGACCATTTGCTCTGTTTTTCTTTGGCCATAAATGAAATGGTTGAACATGCTCAAGTTTCAACAATTTCAGCAATACCTCTGGCCTAAGAGAGTTTTTTTTTAAGGCTAGAAAATTAAAGAAATACCCACTGCTAGAATCATCAGCCATCTTTTGCTCTCTTTTTTTGAGAGGGGAATGTAATTAATAATTTTTCCACAACTGAACATCTTGAAATGATTTTTCCTGATAAGAATAGATTCCAGTGTGATGCTTACCTCCCGGTTTGCCATAGCTTAAGTTGGAATTCTCAGCTCAGTAGTCTATAATAATCCCCTTGAAACCAATCAGTTTCCAAACCATGTTTGGAGTACATTGCTTTTGGAGCAAAGCATGTTAGAACAGGCAGTATCTTACCACATGAGAGCAATTGTTCAAGGGTTTTGGCAAGGCCATAGTCTCACTTTGTCATGGCTCACTTAGGATGCTAGAATTCATGGCCCATGGTTAACTTATGTTTTGCTGCACAGAAAACGATGAGGCGAAAAAGTCAATGGTCAAAGTGCAGATGAAGTCAGTGTAGTGTGTGTTATGTATCACTGCTGATGGGATTGTTAGTAGAGCTCCCAGACATCAGGCTGGTCTCTGAAGTCATGCGGAAGCCATTTCACAACAGGAAACCAAAGTAAGGCCAGGGAATACTTCCAGCAGGTAACAAAATCAGTAACAGATTGGCCCACCGCGAGAGCCCTTGAAGCTGATGTTATGTCATTTTAAATCTGAAAACAATATGGCAATTTGGCAGCGGATGAGTAATAACTTTTTTAATGTTACGACTTTGCTCCTAACTTGCTGATACAACATTTGATAATAGTCCTGTCCGTTCAAGCTAATTTTTAAAAAAACATGAATACATGTACAATAATTTGAATCATCCGTCTATCTGTAATGCTATACAAATCCACATGCTAGATCAGAATCACCAACACTGATGTACTGAAGATTGAGACCAGATCAAAAGCTGATTGTAATAAGATTTTGGGCCTGATCCACCAACTACTTTGGATACTGAAGAAACAAAACTTACTCAGAGGCTCTCACGTTGTGGCTGTATGGACAGACGGTGACTTATGCTGACATGCCCACTATGTTCAGTCCTGACGGGGCTATTGTAACACGTTCCTTAGTCACATGCAGAGTGAATTGCTTGGTTACAGCTTTGGACTATGATTTTAGACTGTGTGGTTTTAATAATGGGTTTTAATGTTGAATTGAGATATTTTAAACATTTTGGTTTTAATGTGTTTATACTTATTTCATTTGTATGTATGTTTGTGTGGAATCAAATTGTTGCCTACTTGTAAGCCGCTCTGAGTCACCTTCGGGGTGAGAAAGGTGGGGTATAAATATAATAAATACATACTTACATACATACATACATACATACATACATATAGGCTGGAATGTGCATTGCCCTCCCTCTATACCAGGGGTCCTCCAACTTTTTAAGCCAAAGGCCAGTTCATGGTCCCTCAGACTGTTGTGGGGCCAGACTATAGTTTGAAAAAAACATAAATTCCTATGCACACTGCTCATACCTTATTTGTAGTGCAAAAAAGTGAAAAAACAATACAATATTTATAAGGAAGAACAGTTTTAACCAACATAAACTTTCCAGTATTTAAATGGGAAGTGTAGGCCTGCTTTTGGGTGGGGGGAAAGTCAAGTTAATTAGATTTGTTATTTTTGTGTACCTTCATGTTGTTTCAACTTAGGGCAACCCTAAGTCTAAAATTTAGAGTGGGGGCCAAATAAATGACCTTGGCGGGCCACATCTGGAGTTGCAGTGGTCTATTGTGATTCCATCCCCTGACCAGGTTCCCTATCCTAAGAGTCAACAGCATTTGAGTTTGTTTACTGAAAAGTGGAAAGCCGGGACTGAATAAAGATTCTATTGGTGTACCACCCATCTCACTGCTCAACAGTCTCCCTTCCTGAGCTAGCTGGAGTGGTCTTGAGGTTGGCGTTAAAGTCTCAGGAGCTACTAGGGTGAAGAACTTCAACATCCATGTTGAAACTGACCTGCCAGGAGTGGCCTCCATGACAACCATGGGTCTGCCCTAAGTGGTGTCTGATTCTACATATGCTGCTGACCACACTTGTATTTTGTGCAGGGTGGGATGATGGTGATGGTAGTGTGGAAGTGATCAGTTCCATTGTCATGGACTGATCACTACCTGGTCAACTTTGGACTCCACTGGGGTGGGGGACCGATTAAGATGATCCACCCCAGGAGGCTTATGGATCCAAATATTTATTTATTTATTTATTTGATCTTGTATACCGCTCCTTCCGGCAGGCTCGAGGTGGTTCACATACGGCCAAACCAATTACACAGTGTACAACAATAACAATAAAACAACGAGTAGTGGATAAAATTACATAAAATGCCATACACAATAAGCAATGGACAGATTACAGTATCCGGAAATTCAGTTAAAGGCAAGTCTACATAAGGTGGTTTTGCTTGCCCTCTGGAATGGAATGAGCTCAGCGATAGCATGGACCTCATCCGGCAATGTATTCCATAATGTCGGGGCAGCAACTGAGAAAGCTCGTTGCCTGGTGGTAGACAGATGGCAGGAGCGGATGACCTTTAAAACACTAGACAGCTTGGATCCAGGCTATTTGATTGACCATATCTCCTTGTATGAACCTGCCTGGGCTTTGAGATCTTCAGAGATTTTTTCTTGGTCCCACCTTCATCTCAAGCTCAGTTGGTTGCCCCTCCGGCAGGAGGAGCTGTGGTTTTTAACTTTGATTATGTTTTATGGGTTTTAACTGTGATTTTTTAAAATACCGTTTAGATTTAATTCTGTTTTAATGTTTGTTTATTTAAAGATTTTAAATTGTATTGAAATGCTTTTAATGTAAACTGCTTTGATTCTCCCTTGTGGAGACAAGAACAGGATATAAACAAACAGGAGGAGAAGGTATCATTCCAAAGGTCCATTTCATACTGCATTCTATTCTCAGCCAATGTCAAATGTCTCTGAGAAGTTTGCTAGTAAGATACACAGATTTGAAAAAAATTGAACCACAATTCCCCAAATTACCAAAGCCAACAAGCTGTGAATTCTGAGAGCAAACCATAATTTTTCCAATCTCTGGCAAGATATGAAGACAATGGCCTTATTTCTCTTATTTATTTCCAGGACTCATATGAACATTAAAAGGTGCCTTATAGTAACCCCAAATTATGAGTTCTAATCAACTATAGGAGAAACTTTCCAGGATTATTTTCAAACGTTACATAAAGATCTCTAGTATTTCCCTTATGGTCTCCAAGCCCAACCTTCCAAAATGGGTGTGTTCAAGATAATGTGATATTCAGAGGTACGTTGCCTCTGAAAACAGAGGTGTCTTTAAGATACGTATCATGGCTAACTGAAATAGATGGGGAATAGACAGCATCACAAAATGCTTTAAAATATACAGAAGATCTCATTCAGCTTTGTCTTTCTCCAACAAAATAGTAAGATACTCTTCTTTTCCTCATAGTAGTATAGGAACTTGAGACCAATTAGCATAAGCATTATAATTGCAGTCTGTAATTTATGATCTTGGCCACATTTTGTTCTCTCTTTTGGAGAGCTTGAGTTCAGACCTTTTGTCCCTCTGTCAAGTTAAATTTGTCTCCTTGCAAAGTTACTGGAAAAGAGATGAGTCAGTGCTAATTTTCATTATCATGAGATGGAAGCCCATTCATAAATATTGTCTTGGACAGACTTACTTTTGCCTCCGTGCTGCTGCGCTGACCTTGAATAACCGTTGCAGCCACACACATGCATAAAATGTCTGAAAAACTAATTGAATCAAGGCTTCACAACCTATTTTCATATCAATTGCCCTTGCATACAATCTCAATGCTGAAATGTTAAAATTTGCTGAGTCCATACACTAGAAAGAGTGTACTACCTGGTTTATTTCTCATGTAATTTTCTGTCGCACAATATACTCTCCATAAACCTGCAGATAAGCACTTTTTTAAAAGTAGAGCAAAAACTTTTGAAGGACAAATGCCATTGTGGCTTAATATACATATTTTAGATGTAACTAGAACATTTTCTTCAATTTGTTTTGACAAAGCAGATGAAGTCATACCTTCCACCACATCTAGCAATTCAAATTCATGTGAAAGAAAGTTTTTACTTAATGCCAGTAAAAATATTTGAATCACAATTCTTCAAATGGCACATGTACCATTCAATTGATTAATTGGCTGGCTTCTGGTCAGCAGTGATTTATTGCTGCCAGTGATTAACCAGCTGTGCTACAGCCTGGCCCTATGCCTTCTTGGTCATGAACATTTGAACCCAGGACATCACACTGCAAATCCAACATTTTGTCTATTATAGCTACTTAACTACTTTCAATGTGGGCCCTTTATTTCTGTATGCAAAGAATGACTTTCTCTGCTGTTGAGAAAGAGGGTCCTTTATTTATTATTTATTTAAAACATTTATATTCTGCCCTTCTCACCTTGAAGGGGACTCAGGGCAGATCACAGCATATATATTATTATTATTACACTTTATTTATATTCCGCTCGTCTTACCCCAAAGGGGACTCAGAGCGGATTACAGGTACACATATTTAGCAGACAATCCCTTCCATTTATGCATACACACATATAGACAAACAGAGGCAAACTCTGGCCACCAGGGGGAGCTGACACACTCCTCATCTCTCAGCGTCCCCAGCATCCCTTGTTGTTCCTTCCGCATTCCTCAGCGTTCCTGGAGTTCTTTAATGGCCTCATAATTCAGTCTAAATTTGCAAACATGCAATGCCAGGACAAGAATTCCTTATATGCATACATAAACATTAATACATTTAAAGCAAAATTAATAAAACACTGTTTAAAACCATCTCACCCGAAAGCTTGGTCCCACAGCCACATTTTTAGCATCCTTCTGAAGAACAGGAGGGAGGGGACCGATCTGATCTCGCCACGAAGAAAGTTCCATAGCAATCATTGAGAAGGTATCTCTCATCCCCATCAATTGCAGCTGTTACAATGGCAGGATGGAGAGCAGGACCTTCCGGGAGGTTCTTAATCTCCATGGTGGTTTATAGGGGGAGATGCATTCGGACAGGTAAATTGGGCCGGGGCCGTTTATAGGCCAAAGCCAGCACTTTGAATTGTGCCTGGTAGCAAACTAGCAGCCAGTGGAGCTGGCGTAACATGGGAGTTGTATGCTCCCTGTATGCCACCCTGGCTGCCTCTCATTGAACTATTTGAAACTTCTGAGCAGTCTTCAAAGGCAACCCCATGTAGAGTGCATTGCAGTAGTCTATCCATAAGAGCATGGACCACTGTGGCCAAGTCTGACTTCCTGAGGTATGGGCACAGCTGGTGCTCAAGTTTTAATTGTGCAAAAGCTCCCCTGGCCACCGCCAAACCATGGGATTCCAGGCTCAACGATGAGTCCAGGAAAACTCCCAAACTGCGAACCTGCGCCTTCAAGGGGAGTGTAACCCCGTCCAGCACAGTCTGTAACCCTATACTCTGTTTGGCCTTGCGACTGACCAGGAGGACCTCTGTCTTGTCTGGATTCAGCTTCAATTTGCTCGCCCTCATTCAGACTGTCACAGCGGCCAGGCACTGGTTCAGGACTTGGACAGCCTCCTTAGCATCTGGTGGGAATGAGTGATAGAGTTGGACGTCATCTGCGTACAGATGGCATCGGACTACAAATCTCCGGATGATCTCACCCAACGGCTTCATGTAGATGTTAAAAAGCATGGGGGACAATACTGAGCCCTGCGGGACCCCACAGGACAATGAGTCCCCCAACCCTTTACCAACCCTGCAGTTTTGATACAGGTTCAGTTTTGCTGCTTTCTGAAATCAGCCACATTCAATGACACGGCAACAGACAGACTTGAAACGGACTGTGATCTTGTTGAAATGTTAATAGAAAAAATCTACTATCCTGAATGTGACATTTGTTTTCAAAAACCTGTTTGAAAATTCACATTGAACATTTTAGCTGTAAAAATAAGAAAAGCAATGTGTGGATAGGATACTCCATTTTGTTGGAAAGAGGAGAATATGCTGCTGCAATTGGACAAGTGGAAATGTAGCAACAGAAATAGAAACAGGTCATTACGTTTGTCTAATGTGTTAACTCTTTGACTTGTCTCCTGTGTGACATCGTCACCTATAAACTAATACTTGGCTTGACTTTGCTTCCTCTGCACTTTGGAACTTGATTTTGCCTCTTCCACACTAGGGTTGGTGTCACCCAGTATATTATCCTGGTATCATCCCCCATGGACCTCATCCTGTATCAGACTATACCACAATATTGTAGTTAAAATACCAAACCTGGCAAAAACACTACACAGTCATTTCAAAAACAGTCACTTTGGCATCACACTTTCTGGAGGTGCCACCCAGGGCCCTTCCACACAGCCATATAACACAGCATATCAAGGCAGAAAATCCCACAATTTCTGTTTTGAACTGGATTAATATGAGTCCACACTGCCATATATATCCCAGTGCAAAGGAGAAAATGTGGGATTTTATTGTGTGTGGAAAGGCCCCAGTTTGATCCACTCTCTCCACTTCAGCTTCCATACATGCTAACATATTTGTTGGTCAAGATGTAAACAAACAACACTGAAAAATCTAGGATAGTTCTCTGTGTGCATCTTATGTCACATATGCACATTCTGTGTCTAGCAGTAAAGAGGTTTCGTCTCCAACAGATCAACAGAAGTTCATGTGACAGGTTTATCTGATGTGAAATAAATGTACACCTGAGTCCAACTATGATCTCAACTTCTCTACTCTCATTCTGGGCTAATTTCATCATATCTGCTTGTGTGTCTGGGTTCATACTGCAATGTTTGAGTTCTCTTAACAGAAGGCAAGTCAACAAGCTCCAACTATAATTGGAAATGCACAACTGATCTACTACTGACAGAAGAAGAAATGAAATTGAAATAACCTCTCACATAAATATGAGTGTTTCTCCAATTTCAAACAGACAAACTTGGTTTTGGAAGGTAGATGACTACATTTCAAAAAAATTGTGGTGTTAAAGCACAGAACAAAGACTAAAGGAGGAAAGGGGCAGAATACCGAAAATCTTCACAACCCACACAGATGGCATTATAATTCCAATCTACCATACTGCAATGAGGAAACTACAAAAATAAAATTTTAAATTATTGATATTACGGTATTGCTAAAACTATGATCTTTGGTTGAAGTTGATAATTCAGATATCACTTCATCCGTAAATTCAGATAGAATTAGATAGAGCCATTAAAAAAAAGTCTGCCAGTAGAAAAAGAACAGAGAAGTGGTCAGGTGCACATCACATTGGAGGGAGTCTATAAATTTAAATAAAGGCATGTTTGGTTTGCCACCTTTTCCTGTATTCTTTTTCTCCTTTCCCCCATTTTGTGTGCATTTGACAACAACAATAGTATTTTAAAAATTGCTAATAGACCCAAGCAGGAATGAAATAAAATTACGATTGTTATAGCTAATTACTCAATATAAACAGGAAAAAAATGTGGGGTTAATTTATTAGCTGAAATGACCTAGAAGATCATGGTTGGAATCCTCAAATGCTTTGTTTAGGTTGTTTGCTCAAGAGTTGAACCACTTTTACACTCTCTGGCCAGAAAGCGCAAGAGTTAACTGGGAAAGACCTCCCTGATCATATCTTGTAGCCAGCGCCTTTTAAAACTTTGTTATCTACCAGCTGACTTAAGTTTCCTGATTGAATCATTTAAACACTCAATAAGCTCCCAGAAAAGGTTCTATTTCAACTTTAGTATGGAGTGATATATCTTTACACGATAGAATCTCTTCTAGTTCCTTTATAGCTGCCCTTTTAAGTTTAAGGCTGGATCTACACTACCCTGTATCCTAGGATCTGATCCCTGATTGTCTGCTATGAACTGAATTATATCAGTCTACATTGCCAATAATCTGGGATAATCTGGGATGAGATCCCGGGATCCAGGGCAGTATTTGCAATCAAATGCAAATGTAGCCTGGCAAGATGTTGACAAACTTTCCCAAGACAAGGAAATGAAGACAAAGGTCATCACAAGACTTCAGCTGGTGACTTCTCCAATAATTTCATAAAGAGATACAAAAGTATAAACAGGATTATACATATACACAAATGAAGGGCTGTGGTTGCAGGGGAACCCAAAGTGGAGGCCCAGTTCCCACAGATTGAAGGGGGGGGGGCTTACAGATTGGGTGCATAAGGCCTCTGATGGGATCCTATCTCCCTGGGTCCTCTTATGGGGAAGATAAATATGAAATTATAGAGAAGGATAGTGAGACATCCACATGAGGGTCCCAGGAAGGTAAGGGCATCTAGACCCTACATGGGCTGACCCCACCCCCACCTTTGGGAAGGAAAATGCATGCAGAAAGGACTTGTGGGTGCGGAAGGGAGATCCTCTAGATCTCTATATCCACTGAGGGTTTGGGCTGTAACAGGTGATGGGACAGGGAATCCAGCACAAGTGAGAGGATTATGGATTAGGTAGTTATAGGAGGGGGGAGAGAGTAGAAAGGAATGGCAAAGGAAAAAGGAAGCAAAATGGGGCTTGGGAATTTTTTGAAAGACTATGTGTGTGTGTTTTTGGTACGTTATGTTTTAGTTCAGTATCAGTAAAGGTGAGTCAAAGATTATACAGAAATGCAAGAATAGGCAGGAAAAATAAATTTTGAGATTTGAGAAATAAGAGCAAGATTATAAAATTGATTATTTACTTGGCATTTCCCCTTTTGCTAGCTTTATCCTAGAGATATAAATTTTCCTCATCTCAGCCTTAGACAAAAGACATTTTATCTTTGTTCAAGAGTCATTGACTAGTGTAGGAAACAATTAACAGTTGTTACTTCTTGCCTCAGGCGTGGCTTGGGCTAGGTCCAAGTTAAACAAAGGTCAAATACCTTTTGTGACAAGGTTTCCAGTAAATTACTGTAAACTCGAGTAAATATAGCTGTTACCTTCTGCTATAAATATATGAAATATAGGACATAAATGAGGAACAACTCAAAGCGCTGGGTATGTTTAGCCTTCAGGAGAGAAGATTGAGAGGAGACATGATAAAGGTAAAGATAAAGGTTTCCCCTTGACACTGTCTAGTCATGTCCAACTCTAGGGGGTGATGCTCATCTCCATTTCTTAGTGGAAGAGCCGACATTGTACATAGACACCTCCAAGGTCATGTGGCTGGCATGACAGCATGGAGTGCCGTTACCTTCCTGCTGGAGCAGTACCTATTGATCTACTCACATTTGCATATTTTCAAACTGCTAGGTGGGCAGAAGCTGGGGCTAACAGCAGGAGCTCACCCCACTCCCCAGATTCAAACCACTGACCTTTTATTCAGCAAGTTCAGCAGCTCAGCGGTTTGACCCACTGCAACACCGGGGACTGCAGTGAGATGATAGCCATGTATAAATATGTGAAAGGATGTCATAAAGAAGAGGGAGCAGGCTCTCAGTATGAAATTTTGGGGAAATCTGGGATTTTCTGAGTTTACGATGGGTTAAAATACACTGACCTGGGCAGCTAATTTTTTATTGTACCTAGTAAACATTTGAAAGAGCAAAGATAGAACAGTAAGAAAGATAGCATAGTTTTATTGTTGTGTGCCTTCGTGGTGACCTTAAGGAGAACCTTTCACAGGATTTTTGCGGCTGAGAGTGTTAGAATGAATGAATAAAAAACAATAACTAGGAAAAGCTCTAGTGCACAGGTCCCATCACGTACTCACATCAGCATCTAGAAAACGTCAATCCTGTGCAAATCCTACTAAATCAGAATGATTCATTTCCGGGGAGAGTGTCAGCAACACTTTAATGAACTTTTGTTATGCCCTTCTTGTTCTGATAAAGATAAACAATTTGGTTAATTGTTTGCTTAAGTAATCTTCTTATATGGATTAATTATGGTTATACAGATTGCATCTGTTTAAGACTGCGTACTTGAATTCTACATGCGTAACACGGTACATAAAAGATGTCAAGCGAAGGTGTGAGATTGAGGGGGAATCATAGGTGTGTATGATTTCGAACACAAACTGGAAATGACCCCAATCTATTCGGCAGGATGTGGAAGAGTGACTCAGAGACTGACCTTCATCCATCGTAAACACAGAGAAAGCATAATTTTCTCAACAGACACCACTCCCACCTGATCTCACTTTTATATTATTTTGTAGTTCCCAAAGTATCTAATGCCTTTGTGTGCATTCAGTTCTGAAACGCCTAAGCAATGTCTACCCAAGGACAAATTATGACTGAATCAATATGTAAAGGTCTCTAAATCAGCCTGAGCACTCAAAATACTACCAATAGGAGAGAGGGAGGGAGGGAGGGAGGGAGAAAGAGAGAGAGAGAGAGAGAGAGAAAGAATGTACACGATGCATTTTAATGTTAATTGTATTTTTAATGTATTTTAATTCTATCTGTATTTTAATGTATTTTATTCTTAACTGTTTGCTTTTATTATATGTATACTATGTGGCATTGAATCATTGCCGTTGTTAGGCCGCTCTGAGTCCCCCCTCGGGGGTTGAGAAGAAGCGGGGTAGAAATTATATATATATATATATATCCCATTGCACTGTATTTTGGCTGCTCTTGGATTCTTGTTAGCTTAATTAACTTGTACTGCCTTAAACAAGCCAGTATATTTTATGTGCCATGCATTATTTAATCTTGATTAGCTCTTCAAAAGAAATCAAATTTGACTATGTTCCAAGTGCTTTCAGGGCTTGGATCTATTTTACAAAGCAGTAGCCGTGCTGCTAAAATCAGCATGCAACGGATACATCCGTGAAGGAAGGACAAATGAGACTCCATGTCTGAGTTTGGAAAGATTTTTTTTTACACCTAGAATCCCTTGATTAGCCATGTTGATAGGAAGTTTTGAGACCAAAAGTCCAAAAAAAGGTAACTTTTCCAGGTTCTAAGCCAAGCTTGGTCCTGGAAGAAAGACTGTTCTTCTTCCCTCTGCTCTACAAACTTAAGTAGGTTACCACAGAGAGTAGCAGTACACAGGCTATGCTACACAAAATGGCATGAGACTTGTTTTAATTGTAACCTGTTGAAATTTCCCACTTTGTGAAATTAAGCAGTGCAAGCAACTAGAAAGCAAGGCTGCAGTCGCTAGGCAGTTAAGCCTTAGCATTACCATGAGAACAGAGGAATCTCTGAACATATAACTGTCACCCAGCATTTCCAATTCATACTTTTCCTGCAAATGTGTTTTATTATTTTCAGAACAGATTTGACTCTCTTAAACGTGTGTGTAATTTTGCACCAATGCATATTTAATAGCACTGCACACTCAAAAATATTAAGATATAGATTCTAGCTGATGAAATTTTTAAGATTTGTGGAAAACACATCTAGGAAAAGAATCATCATTTCGAACTGGGGTGGATGCCTTGAAGGCCATGGAATAGCCATAATACTCTAGTCCAGTGTTTTCAACCTTTTTTGAGCCGTGGCACATTTTTTACATTTAGAAAATCCTGGGGCACACCACCAACCAAAATGACACAAAATTACATTCTAACACAGTAATACATATAGTTAATATGTTCTGAAATATATTTATACACTCAGTGTGAAACCTGGGCCTGTTTCGATGAACACAACATATATATGACTTCCTCTCACATACTTACACATGGCTATGATGTCTTCTCTCAGCCTTCTCTTCTTCAGGCTAAACATGCCCAGCTCTTCAAGCCGCTCCTCATAGGGCTTGTTTTCCAGACCTTTGTGAAATTTCACCCTAAGTGAAACTTGCTTCCAGTTAACTATGGATATCATGAAGCTGTTATAAACAGTTCCTTTGGGGGGAGGGGGAGGCAACTCTCAAAAAATCCAGTAAAATAGTAAAAAAAAAACACACACACACACATTTCCAAGTGGAGAGGCTCAATTTGTTTCTTGGAAACCTGTTAGGAAACTGCTAGGAGGGGGGAGAGTGCCAATTTCCCACAGCACACCTGATGATCGCTCACGGTACACTAGTGTGCCACGGCACACTGGTTGGGAAACACTGCTCTAGTCGATGCCTATGAAGTTATATAGCCAATAATTTCCACATAACAATGAAGAAGTAACTCTGGAGCAGTGGTTTAGATGCAAAAAGGTACTTAAGACCCCAACTGTGTGCAGAGTTATGAGATATGCAAATACTGAGCTGTAATTCTCAGAAAACAGCAAATGACTGCCATGTTAATGAAATCAAGGTCTTTAACCTTGTTGAAAAGGCTGTGGAGCTCACTGAGCCATTGGCTACACCATGTGCAAAATATAGCATCATTATGCTGACATATATTTATTTATGCTGTGTTGAAAGAGCACAGGAGCCTAGCCAATATTATCTGGGAGGGAAACCTTGTTACACTTCCAAAGTACTAAAATCCTTAAGGGATGATATCATTTGGACGACATTCAACCAACACTGGGACCAACATTGGCCTAGGTAGATTTCTGAACCTCTTCGTCTGCCAAAACTAAAATTCTTAGTTGTCAATGCAGGGTAAAGTTAATCACAATTATAAATATTTTAATGATTCCAGTTACTGAATATCTGGGGTTTTGTTATTGTTACTGCAAAAAGGCCTTCAGATAACTACATTTTTGACTAGCAAAAAATCACACTGTACTTCACAATTTTTTCACGTGGTAAGCTGGAAAATGTTAACTTCAGAGCATATCTTTCAGAGGAGTTATATTGCTCATACTTCCACTACTGCCACTACTAAAAGTGTCTCCCCAAGTGATTTTGGGGAAATGTAGTTCCCTGAAAGTGCTGTGAGTTATGTTTTAGGGATTTCAAATCTCAAAATATTGTTTTGTCTAGAGATTTGAAAACATTTTACACCAGTTTCCAGAATACCAGATATGGGCAAATCCAGACCCAGGGGCTGAATGTGGCCCCTTGGGCTCTTTTCTCAGGCCTTCTTTCTCTCACCATCCTATCCTAACCTTACTTCCTTATCTCTTTCCTTCCCCCTTCCCTCCCTCTTTCTTCTTCCCTTCCAGCCTTTCACCCTTCCTTCCTTCCTTCTTCCTTCCTGCCTTCCTCTGCGTCCTTCCCGCCCTCCCTTCCTTACACCCTCTTTCTCCTTTCCTCCTTCCTTCCTTCCTTCCTTCCCTTCCCTCCCCTCCCTCTTTCTTCTTCCATCATCCCCTTCCACCTTTTGCCCTTCCTTCCTTGACTCTTACCTCCCTCTCTTCCTCTCCCTTCTTCCCTTCCCTTCCTTCATCCTTCATTTCCTTCCTTCTATCCTTGTGAAGGGAGATATTTATGCTGACTGTTATTGTTTCATGTTATTGTTTCTGCAATTTTTGTATTTTGTGTGTTCACACCTTTCAGTGCTTTGTGAGCTTCCCCAAGTCCCTCTGGGAAATAATTAAATTATCATCATCATCATTATCATCATCATCATCCTTCCCTCCCACTCTTTCATCCATCCTTCCTCCCTTCTTCCCATTTTGTCTTTCCTTCCTTCCCTCTTTCCTCCCACTCTCCCCTTCTCCTTCCATCTTTCCTTTTCTCCCTTTTGTCCTTCCTCCCTCCTCTCTTTCCTTCCTCCTTGGACAGCCAGTCCTCTTAGCAGGGAGGGCTATCATGCGGCCCCCAAGTTAGAAACTTTGCCCATGCCTCTGCCCCTCAAAAAGCTAAAGGCCTGCTTGTGGTTTTGATTGATAGATGATAAATAGATAGATCTATAGATATTGCATAGTACACAAACAGTGTTTTAATATTGAGACAAATGTTTTTAATGTTTACATATGTATATAATGAATTCTTGTCCCAGCATTGAATGTTTGCCATATATATGCTATGCTCTGCCCTAAGTCCCCTTCAGGGTGAGAAGGGCAAAATATACATGTTTTAAATAAATACATACATACATGGAAGGGATTGCAGCCAATTTAAAATGTGAATTGCTAAAGACTTTTGGGAGAGGACACCTAACTCCTTATTTTGATAGCTTATGGATCATCTAAATTTATTTATGTATTTATTCGCATTTATGCGTCGCCGTTCCCAAAGTGGCTCGGGGCGACTTACAGCGATAAATCACAGAATAAAAACACGATAAAACACGATAAAAACACAGCAAAATATGAATACAGATAAAACCGCAATAAAATAACTCAGCCAGGCTGTACACAGAATTAGCATATGAGTGCCCGAGAAATCAACGACTTTAGACCCCAAAGGCCTGTCGAAACAGGAGGGTTGGAAATGTATTGGAAAACAGCAAAACCAACTGGGAGAGGAAAGCGCGCAGGTCTTGGCCCATCCCTACAAATTGCACTAATTCTGTACATTTCCAACTGGAGAGGAAAATAACATTAAACTATATTCAGTCAGTGGAGTAGATGTGACCAGCAGAAGACTTCAGAAGAATATAATTATGCATGTCCTATTGACAGGTGTTCAATAAAAGGATTCCAAAAGTTATTCCAGTGTATTTGAAAATTACACACTTTGCAGCAAGGCATACAGAAGGCAATTTGGACAATTTGTTGTAGAGTAATAAATTACATAAGACCTGCCCTGTTAGCTCAACTTACAAATTTTTGAGAGACCCAGTCGTGCCAGTTCTGTTTTTCCTTGTCTGATGGCATGTGCTGGTTTCGGACTTGTTGCTGGGCAGTGAATCTGTTTTTGGCTGAAGTGCTGAACCCTTTCTTAGCATAGGTTCAGCACTTGGGACAGCTCCATTAACATTCTAATTTAAATGCCCTACTTGTGTAACGGCCACCATCTGCCAGTGGCTTTCAGGAATAATGAATATCTCTTTCAGCATATTAAAATTGTTGACACCAGTATGAAACAGTTCAGAGTTAACTAGCTTCTTCCCATTGCATAAGAATCTAGTGAGCAGCACATAAAAATAAATAATTTTCATCTATTCTCCATTGACTTGCTCATATTTGTTGAAAAGAAGGATTGTTAGTTTTGCTTGTAATAAAAAGCAAGAACCCTTTCTCTCCAAGTCTATAAATTAAATACTCTACCATTTTTCAGACTTGGCCCCTCCGGTGGAATGGCGCAAAGATGATAGGATTCAATTATGATGAGAATTAATGTACCCTGAAAGCACTGACTCACAAAGAAGACTGCTTGAAATTGAACAGAAGGTTTGCTCCGTGTTCTATCATCATGTTTTATGTTATGTTTTACCTCGCATTTCCTTCTAAGGACCAATATATTTGTGCCGAGAAGCAGATTCCTGGGGCTGGAATCTATCCTAGGCCCCTTCTACACTGCCATATAAAATCCAGATTATCTGCTTTGAGGTAATCCAGTTCAAAGCAGATAATGCGGATTGTCTGCTTTGACAATCTGGATTATATGGCAGTGTAGAAGGGGTCCTAGGCTTTTCTTGGCAAGATTTGTTCAGAAGGGGCTTTCACAGAGTAATTTTAAATGGTAAGCGAACAGTTTCCCCCCCCCAGTCAATTTTGGCACAATTTTGGCACCCCCCCCAAAAAAACCATTTGCTGCAGCCTCCAGCTGCCAAACGCTCCTCCTCTCCTTTTCAGCCTAGTGAAAGGCAAGTGGCGTCTTCAGCCTGCTTTCGCTGCACCAAATGTGCATGCACGGAAGTTCCATGCATGTGCATTTGGTGCGGAGTGAGCAGGCCGAAGTCTACACATGCATATTTGGTGCATCTCTGGCCTGGTTGCGCCACACCAAATGTGCATGTGCGTACGTTCTGTGCATGCGCATTTGGTGCAACACGACTCCAGGCTGCAGACACGAATCGCCATACACGAGGCTGAAAAGGAGGGGCGTTGGGCAGCCGTAGGCAGAGCCTCCGCCTCCAGCTGCAAAACGCTCCTCCTTTTCAGCCTTGTGTACGGCGATTCGTGCCTGCAGCCTGCTGGAGTCGCGCTGCACCAACTGCGCATGTGTGGAACCTGGCGGCCGGATGCACCCCTGACCATGTGGCATCCCACGCAACCGTGTAGTTTGCATAATGTTACATTCGCCCCTGGGCTTTCATTTGTATTCCTTTGAGTCTGAGAAAGTATGACTTGCCCAAGGTCAAGCTCAAAAAACAGGTAACTCCTAAGAGTAGATCAAAGAAAAACAAAGGAAGCACAGGTTGCTCTGAGAGCACATCAAAGTGGGGTGCAATATACAAAGGACGCACAATAGCGTGAACCCAGCGAGTACAAGTAAGTAAGTATCTGCAGTAATAGCTCTGAGTACAGCCAACGGTATAGTGCATGTATCACAACAGGTTCTAACCTTCCATTGGGAATGGGTGAATGAGCTGTATAGCTAGGAGATGTACCCTTTACAATTTCCATGCTGATGTGATTGATATTTATGAGAGCCCTGATGAAGCATCTGGCACATATTTGTGACCTCTGGCGAAACGGGCTGGTGCCATAGATGGCCTTAAGTGACCAATGTCAGGCTGTATCCCGTAGGCTCCCTTCATGTGTATTGATCCACATCTGGAATTTGAATACCTGATGATTTGAATGGAATTGAATATACCATTATAAATATTGATTTCTACGGAGAACGACTACGTTTTGTTCATTTGATTATTAGACTGGACACATCATCGTTTATTTTGAAGAAGAGGTGCATCCCCGTACTTACATATCTGGGGATTATTGATAAACATTTCTGGGACACCCCCATTTCCGGGTCCCGGCCCAGTGTTGCAGCGGCCTTGCAGCCTGGCCGGCATTTAGCGTTTGGAGCAACGCCCGGCCGCATTACACTATAGTATAGTACTGCTAGACCACGAATTTACGAGTTGGCACATCTGGGAAGCTTCGTTTATTATTTATTTACATTTGTACACTTGGACGAACTCTCGCGAGATCACGCCATCCTGATCTCGCCCCACGAGATTTCGCTCGCCTCACCGGCCGTGACGTCGCGAGACTACCCGGGCTTCTCCCAACCGCGAGATTCATAAGACTCCACCCACTCACTACGTTGACTTCTGGGAACTGTAGGCTCATACTACGCCACAGGGAAGCCTCACGAAGCGAAGAATACGACACGTCATTTCCGCGACCGCATTGCTTGCTGGGTATTGTAGTTTCGCTGCCTCCCAGTTTGCCGCTTGGGATACCACACTGTTTCTCATGTACTGTACCCTTTATACTGCATTACTGATGACTATTACTGTATGATGAGCTCCGCTTAGAACCTGTTGTGATACATGCACTATACCATTGGCTGTACTCAGAGCTATTACTGCAGATACTTACTTACTTGTACTCGCTGGGTTCACGCTATTGTGCGTCCTTTGTATATTGCACCCCACTTTGATGTGCTCTCAGAGCAACCTGTGCTTCCTTTGTTTTTCTTTGCCCAAGGTCACCCAGCAGGTTTCCATTACTGAGTGGAGATTTGAACCCTTATCTCCAGGGCTGTAGTCCAATGATTATAACAACTGGCTCATAGCAACTGTTTTTAGACCACTCAAGATTACTGCCTGAGGCAGTCATTTCACTCTCCTTAATGGTCAAACTGCTACGTCTCATTGCCTGAAATGTAATTTGACTGCCAATCTAGTCATTTCCATGAAATGTGGAGGAGACAACACTTTAGAGACAATATTTTAATCAAATCCATGAATAACATTATGTAACACAATTTTTGTTCAAGGGTTATAAATGTCATTTTTGGACTGATTCTATCGTTAAAAATATAGGAAAGGTTGTTTTTACAGGACATCCTACAGCACATTTTGCTATAGTTTTTCAATGACTATCTCATATACTCTCAACCAATTCAACATAGTTTATGGCAGCCACAAAAACAAAGTTTCTGAAGAATAACAAGTACTTTAAAAGTAAGTACCACACAATTCAACAGGAAAGAACACTTCCAAGCCAGGAACGGATTTTTTTTCAAAGTTTGTTACGTACTGTAATCAAATCTGCAAAAGTTAAAACTGCAAATGGAAAGGGTTGATTATACCTTTTCAGAGATCTGAAAGAGGTAATTAAATGTCCAAATAATATCCAAACAAAGCCTGGGATACTCATACCATGACAATCTAGACAAGCACTTCAGATGTCAACACATACAGGGATTAGAATCAGATATTTTTCCTACAAGAGGGCATGCCGTTTTGAGTGTATCTTGATGCAAGATGATCTCATACAACAAATTGGCAACAATGCACACATTTGTCATATGTATTCCACTGTGATTATACTTTCCTGCATGTACTTGGCACAAGGAGAAAATCCCCATTTAAAATAGCCTCATGCTATTCAAGAGATTGATATGGTTTGTTTTTGGCTACCAACTAGCAATGAACTTAGAATGGAGTTTTGGAACTAAATCTCTAATTATCTTGAAAACTAAGTACCTAAACAACTTCTTATTTTCTATAGAGTGACATCTTGCATGCAAAGTTACTGAGAAAAAAATGGTTCACATAAGTCCCTCTAGAATTTATATGAGCCCTGTTTACCCAGAATTCTCCAGCATTCTCCAATTAGGGTTGCCATAATCCAGCACCATAAATTCATGCATTTATTGTGTGGGGGGGGGGGGAGAGAAGTCAAAGAATGTATGTTTGTAGTGCAAAGGCTGTTGCTAGGTGAAGTGGCCCTCTGTGGTGTCACTGGATTGCTGTTGCTAGGTGAAGTGGCCCTCTGTGATGTCACTGCAAAAGAAAGGTGACATGTTCATGAGAGGAAGGGAAGAAAGAAAGAAAGAAAAGAATTGAAGAGATAGAAGGAAAAGAGGGAAGGAGAAAAGAGAGGAAGAAAAGAGAGACGGATAAGGTATATGAGGGATACAAAGGAAGGGAAGAAAAAGACAGAAAGACGTTGATGGCCTTTTGGAAGAGAAGGTCCAGCAACTTGAGCTCTTCTATCTCCTCTTAATTTATTTAAAGAAGAGAGTTTTTGGCCAAAGAAATGTAGACTGGCCTGAATGATGAACACATGGGGGGTTTCTCTGAGAAGGAGATCGTTTCTCAAATACAGGAAGTCGACATGAAGGAAAGTGACAAAAGTAGAAGGACCAGAAAGCACCCTGTTTGGAGCTACAAAATACTGTAGATTCAAAGCTTTCTCCCTTAGCACCAATGAGAATAACATCACAACAAGAGAAATGGTTTCTGTCCTCAGAGAATGTTCAGGTGACCTTGAAATACATAGAATACTGCCAGCCAATCCCCAGAGGAGAATGTGGCATGGCAATATGTAATGATTCCTTGATGGGCTAAATGGCACAATATGGATTAGCCCAATGTACACAATACATACTTGAGAATGATAACCATCACAATAGGTGAAGCTGGCTTGAGGCACAAGTGCTGGATATTTCCCATAGATAGTCCTGATTTTGTTGATGGGAATAGGAAATGGACCTAGAGAGCTCTGACATACATTCATTGAGTATTTTGGATGCAACTAGATAATATTCCAAGGGCAATTCATAGAAAAGGTTTGGATGAGGCACAAGCGCACACTGCCTGCGTCTGAAGGAGCGGCATCTTCTATTTCATACTTTTATATATTTCATTATACATTTCATAATCTGGGGGTCTGATGTCTTGATATAATTATGAGTACCCAAACAATAATTGTCCAGTTAACTTGACATCAATATTAGGAAAGATTTTAGAGCAGATCATTAGACAGTTTAGAAAGAAATTTGTGATCATGGCTATGATAAACGCAATATGACCAGTTCATGCAGTAACAACTGACCATGCTGTTGTGTGCCTTTGTTTTGTACTTCAATTATTTCTTTTTTTAAAAAAAACAATGACACATCATAACAATGATGTGAAAGAATATGTCTTCCCAGATTCTAATTATCATATATACTCGAAGATAAGCCGAGTTTTTCAGACCTTTTTATGGGCTGAAAAAGCCTCCCTTGGCATATAACGGGGTCAAGTCAAGCAGCGGAGTTTGCAGGCCATTGCTTGCAATATATGATATATTTCTCTCTCATCTTCCCCTCCCTAAACAATATTTTAAGGCAGTGTTTCTCAAACTGTGTTCCTCCAGATGTTTTGGACTTCTGATCCCATAATTCCCAACAGCTGGTAAACTGGCTGGGATTTCTAGGAGCTGAAGTCCAAAATACCCGGAGGAGCTCAGTTTGAGAAATACGGCCTTTACGAATGTAGCAGCATTTTTAGGTAAAAGGTCATGATTTGCATCTGTATAGGTCCTATTACATTATAAATAATATAAATAAATTTTATTTGTACCCCACCACCATCTCCCCAATGAGGACTCAGGGCGACTTACGTACATGAGGCTAAGCCCATCAACACAACAACACAATAAAATCAATAAAAAACAACATAAACCAATTACATAAAACATCAACTACAAAATACTACAACCAATATAAAATTACAATAAAATAAACCATTTATGACACAGGACACTGAGTGGGCCGCATGTACAGATTAAAATAGGATTCCATTCCACTGCCACAATTATGTAAATATATGCTTTATAGCCAGAGGCCAGGATATCACCTAGTACTGCATCTGAAGAAGTGAGTGTGTGTCCACAAAAGTTTGTGTTAAAATTTTAAAAAACCATTTAGTCTTAACGGTACGACTACATTTCTTCCTTTCCCCGTTCTCCCACCCTTCCTCCTTTTTATGATTTGACCATTTTCTCTGTTCAATCATTCTTTCTTTCAATGAAAACAAGGAAATGATATCCCCATAGTTTATTCATAAAGTTATGAGAAGAGTGCAGCGATTCAAATTGAAAGGATGAATATTTTACAAAAGTCACAAAACTGTAAGATCTTGGAACGGTGTGTAGGATGACAATTCCTAGCTTGTGTGTGTGTGTGTGTTGTTTAAATATGACCAGAGCAATGAACTTCAATTACACCAAGAAATCACAGAGCCTTTCAAAAACTTCCTTGCAGTGATGGGAGTAGAGATATACACAAACAGGCTCACACAAATTGTGATGGGTCAACTGGACACAACAAATGTAGGGAGGACTAACTGGATTCCCTAAAGTGCCTCCTTTGTCCTGCCAATTGCATGGCTTCCCACTTTACAAAATACAGTTTTCAGGTTTCACACCTACTTTTCCTTGCTTTTAAGTAATTCCTTGTTTTCAATAGGTTTGAATGTGATAAACGATAATAATAATACACTTTATTTATATTCCGCTCTTCTCACCCCAAAGGGGACTCAGAGCGGATTACAGGTACACATACTTCGCAGACAATCCCTGCCTTTTCCACATACACACATATAGATGAACAGAGGCAAACTCTGGCCACCAGGGGGAGCTGATGCACTCCTAATCTCTCAGCGTTCCCAGCGTCCCTTGTTGTTTCTTACACATTCCTCAGCATTCCTGGAGTTCTTTCTACTAAATGTAATCTATTTCTATTAAATGTAATCAGTCAAAATTTGCCTCCTCACTTAATGTGGTACCTTTATCTCCTACTTGACAGATGCAACTGTCTTTCAGGCTGCAAAGGTCGATAGCAGGCTACACTTAAAGTTCGAGCACCCACCTCGACCTGGGCAGGCCTCAAACTCATGGCCTACTGTTCAGAGAGATCTTATGCAGCTGACACTTAGCCAGCTGTGCCACCTTACCGGTGCAAAACCATAAAGGTAGATGCTTGCAGAAATGGGAAGAGTTGCGTCATTTGGCATTAATGATTCAACAGGTACATCTATCTTACAGCAGTTCAATAACTGCACAAACTGTCCAGACTTTCATCCAATAGTGGTCTTGCAATCAGCTGCCAAGATTTACCCTGCTTGCTTATGCACCATAGTCATGCCACATGAAGTACTTTTTCAGTTTAATATCTACTGCAGCATGGGATCATTGTATGCAACTCTGCCAAAAGCTAAATTAACAGCTCCGAGCAGTACTTCCTATTAAATGTAATCATTTATCTCAACTGCATTACAGAGCATGCAGATTTGCTCTTAAGTATAAGGACTCTGCTTTTCAATGCCTTTGGAAAAGGTCACAGAAAGACTACAGTGTATTTTGTGTTAGATATAGGAAGCTGTCCTTCAAAATACATAAAGCACCACTGTAAAAGTAAACAGAAACAGACGTACACAGAAAAAGAGATTAATAACACAAGAAAAAGAACATCCTGAACCTGGATGAGTCAAACAACCTTCATACTCTCCTGGAAACCTTGCAGATCATGACCAGAAGTCTGTAGATTTGAAGTATTAGGTATTGCCAGGCCTTGAGTTGCTTATTCAATTATTAGACGACACAAGAGAATAGTGAGAAGCTTAGTCAGGCTGCCTCACACCTTTATCTCCATTATTCTCCCACACAGGTAAATATATCCTGATGTATTCCAGGAAAAGGAACATGGACCCCCTGACCAGTTAACAGTCTGCTGTTGTAAGGTGTGTGGCAGCCTGGTTGCTTTAGCAAGTTCAAAGAAAGGACGGGAACAATAAGAAATGTGTTACCCCCTTTGCAACACTATGAGTTTATGGGATTTAAGGAGAAATAACAAAACAGCCAACGAATCAGAGGTAAGGGGGAAGAGAAGGAACAACCAAGCTTCCAAGCACCTTGTAAGCTCATAGGAACCAGAAGAGTAAAACAGTGATCGCAGAATGGAATCAGGGAGAGAAATGAGCTTACTAACATATGGGAAAGAGACCAGCCAGATTAGAACAGCCTGTGTGACTTCTTTCTTTCAGTGCACTAAGATCTAGCATCAGTACTGTGCTATAGCTCCATGGCCATAAATTGCATCAAGAATTTAGCTCCATAAATTGTGCTAGATAAGTGGACTGTCGTGTTATACCATATAAAGCATTTCCTTATATCCAGGAAACCCAAGAAGGATTGGTGCACTTGCTCAATTCTGAATAACAAGTACCATAGTTGTATATATAGTCACAAAATCACATAATGGTTTCTTTCCCAAATTTCACTCAAAATAACATCTCATCACCCTTCTTAGAACTGAAGTACTCCTGTCACCATTGCTTTCTACCTTTCTCTTTCCTCAGTCAGTAATAGTTTATGATGGATCTGATGCATAAAATAGTTCTTGGATGCATCCTCACAATTCTCATCAGTTTTATTGGTAAATCTTGGCACATCCTCAGGTAGATGTCAGTGGTGCATAGGTGCAGTCTATTGTGAAAAACACTACGGAGTGGAAGAGCCAAACAACAAGTTGGCTTCATTTTTCATGAACAATTTCTGCTCCTCCTTCATTTTGTGTGACCATATGAAAGTGGGTAAAAATAATTTTAATTACACAAGGGCAGAATGCATCTCATTTCTGTACCAGAGGCTTAATCTGGTTTAAAATGGGAAAAAAAATACCCTGATGGCTCTAGAGCAGGGGTGCTCACACTTTTTCAGCATGCGAGCTACTTATCAAGCAACCAAGTCAAAATGATCTACCTACCCACTACAAAAATGTGAAACATATAACACAACATCTGCTTTGAACTGGGTTTTCTGAGTCCACACTGCCATATAATCTGATTCAAAGCAGATAAGATGGGATTTTATTCAACTGTGTGGAAAGGACCTCAGATAACCCAGGGCCGGCAGCACTTGGGCGGCATTGGGAGCCTGCGGGGTGGGACTGAGCCTTCCTCCCACCCTGCCTGCGATCTACCAGGATGCCCTACACGATCTACCAGTAGATTGCGACCTACCTAATGAGCACAACCTGCTCTAGACATAGCAGTTCTGTGATGTGAAATAGAACTATTTCCATAGAATTCCCCACATATCATCATCAAAACAAAACTTCCCATTATGTCTTTGGAAGATTCTATCAGCATTTATAAAGACAATGTATGAAGGATATCCAGAAAGTACGGTTACAATGATATTTTAGATACAATGAATAAATATATTTTAATACAATTTACATGGATTATAGCATATGTATTACATTATTTTTCCACACAACCATTTAGTTCAATACATTGTGTCATCCGTGATGCCTATGTCATAGAAGTCTCCCTCTGCCTTTTCTAACCAGTTCATCACTTTGATTTTCACCTCCTCCTTGTCGGAAAAGTGTTTTCCACCCAGATATTCCTTCAATTTAATGAGCAGATGATAATCACTGGCTGTGAGATCGAGGCTGTGAGAGGAGTGGCTTAAAACATCCCAACCAAATGAAGTCAACAACTCTTGTGTTACATGAGTGGTATGTAGACGTGCATTGGCATGAAGGAGACAGACAAGAGGGAAATGGAATGAGGACGCTCATCTCTAACCTTCACCACAATGCCAGTCGATGAACTAGTGATGACATGAACTGCTCATTTATTTCCGCTGGTTTCCTGCTATATGGCAGTGATACCAATTTCCCCTGTGAAAATTCCCCATGAGAAGTATGTTCCTTGTAACTTTATTTTCTGGATAATCCTGTACCGTTGATACTAATTTAGAAGAAGGTGACTCCAAATTATCCTGGGTGCCTTTTGTGACAGATGACAGAAAGTTGTCTCCTTGAAACGATTTATGATCATATCTCTTTCATTAAAAAGAGTGTTGGACTTTTTTGCCATTTGGAATTGTTCCAGATTCATCATCTAAAGTCCTAGAAAAAAAGATGCTCTCCATCCAATGTTGTGTCTTTTCCAAAATGTGACCGTTTCCCTGCTTCAAAACCACTGTCTTTGCCCACTATACTAGTTCCATTAGAATAGTCTTGGTATCACGTAATCAATCATTTTTTCAAGGAACATTTCAAAGCTATGTTTCTTTGTGTGTTGAGCTGTCAGAGTGAAACATGTTTACTCTGTAATTTGGAGCTGCATGGTGATGCAACACAGCAAAACAGGAAAGTCGGAGGACTACATAAATACTTAGGATTTGTTGGTTTATTCCTGTGTACTTTGATCTTCCAATTTGTTCACTCCATTGCGTGTGCAAGGGTGACACACCTCGTGCCAAGAAATAACACAGACACAAGTGGTTGGATGAAAATGGCCACGACTCAATTTATTGAAAACAGGAACAAAGGGTTGGCGGCCACGCATGGGTCCTGGATCAGGGTCGGACAGCCCCCACGAATGTCCAAAGGTGTTTGCAAGCCTGGGGTGCGAGTGGCCCAATGTCTGTCCATGGAAACTCGGCACCCCAGGGGGGCTGGGCGTTATCCCCCCTTACAACCAAGGGGGCAATAAGCCATCCTGATCCAGGCGCCATGCCACACACCACACGCCAAACACGGAGTTGTGACAATGAACATAATAAAGCATAACCATGAACAGTGCAACAAAGAAGTAAAAGACAAAAAGGAAACCACAAGCAATGCAAAAGTAGGGAGGGTGGGAGGAAAAACCGGACTGGCCCCAGAGTGTGGCCTAAGCAGTCCCGGGCAGCCTTAAGTAAGCTGCCTGGGCGGAAGTGCAGGCCGGCCGGCTGCAAGGAGGGGGTGCGGCGGGGCCAGCCCCATCATTGGCCGGCCAGCTTTGATGGCGGGAAACCTTCCCCCACCCCAGGGGCTTCTGGGGAGAAGAAGCCCCTTCTCCATCACCAAGATGGCGCGAGGGCAACCTTGCCCCGCAACCAGCTCGGTCGGTAAGTCGGCCAAGCCCCTTAATAGACAGAAACAGACATGTTTGACAACAACGTCCTGAAGCAAGTCTCACAACTTTATTTGCCTTAATTTTTAAGGCTATGATGATTCTATCTTTAAAAAACAAGTTTGTATTTCATAATCAGTGATTATTACAGACTGCAGATAGATATAACATTTTTGGGTTATGTGCCCTAAACTGCTCTGATTGTTATAGCCTAAATCCTATCTTAAAATCTGTATAACCAGAATAAGACAGATAACAGGTCAGTCTATTGTGTGTGTGGCTTTATTAAAGTTTAAGAAAAAAAGAGCAGTTCAATTTTCCTTTTATCAAAAAAAAAAGATTCAAGTATTGTTAGCGTCAATTCTGAGGATAAAGTTCAAGTGGTGCTAAAAACTTCAGGGTGAGGAACCAAAAACTAGAGAGTGAAACTATATTGCATGGAGTCCATGTTCATCTGCCTTTCCCATAGCAGTCTTCAAACCAATCTCAAGTCCCTGTACAATCAAGCTATGTCAAAGTAGTCTTTCCATTCATTTTACAGTGAAGAATTTCCCTTACAGTTTGGTGGTTGGGGGGGGGGGTAATCAAGGCTAAGATTATAATGTGCACAAATGGAATTAAACCCCCCCCCCCTCGCTCCCACAGCAGTACAGACAAAATCCCCTTCCAGCCATTATTAGCCCTTGGATAGATGCTTTGAAGTATCAGTATCTAGGAGAGTAGCTTCCTAGGGCACCAACTTGTGAGCCATTGGGACTATGGCTGAAGAGGAAGGAATCAATAATTTTCCCCACAACCTAATCTGCTCTTCCCTCTCATGCAGGTACTATGTAATTTTTTTTAAAATATTAATAATAACAACACTACCGTGAATAGAGTTGCCAGGTCAGGATTGTTACAAGTCCAGTCCTCCTCAATGGATTGTCACCAGGGGCGGTCTCACCTCTCCCCGGGGGGTAGGTGAGCCTTATTTTTGCGGCCCACCCCCATGGCTGCTGGACGCCGCGGGGGCCCGCGCGGTGACGTCACATGCAGCTGCGCGGCTGCGTCACGCGCGCCTGCTCATGCGCGATGACATCACGCGCAGCTGCGCGGCTGCGTCACACGTGGCTGCACATGCGCGGTGACGTCACGCGCAAGAGCTGAAGTGCGTCCGGCCGGCTGCACCACCGGCTGCGCGCCGCCGGCAGGCGGAGGCGCGGGCAGCACTGGTTCCCGGTAGGAGGTGCGGCGGAGGGCGGGGTGGGGCGGCCAGCATGGCGGCGCCCCTCCCAGGCAGCGACGCCCCTCCCAGGACCCGTCGCCCTACGCGGCCGCTTACTCGGCGGAATGGCAAAGGCCGGCACTGATTGTCACCTTGTCATTGCAAGGGGGCTTGCGTGTTCCAATGAACCTGCAGGCATAACTACCAGAGTCATGCACTCCTGGGTGGGTCTCAGGGGCAGTTCCAGACCAAGCATAATCCGAAGACCCCACCAGCGAATCAGGTGGAAGATAGCATGGTACATGTTACAATGGTTGCGAAGGTGGAAGATGGCTGCAACAGACTGAAAAGCCAATGTCGTCACATTAACTACACCAACACTCTGTGAAGACTGTATGTTGATCGGCTGTGCACCGACCTCCACACATTAAAAAAAACTCACACACAAGCATCTTCCAAGAATTTGGAAGGCCATAATACTCAAGACAACGAGTAAGTAAATAAGTAAGTTCCAAGTCCAGAGATTTTAGAACTAACACAAGAGGCCTAGAGATGACCCATTTTGATGTCAAATGACTGGGACTTGTAACATTACAAGGGGCACCCCCTGATGATCTGTGCCACAATGATATGGTTCGACAGAATTTGTCATTCAAATTAAACAGACCAAGGCCCCACCTACACTGATACTATAATTCATCTTGGAACTGATTTGGGAGGAAATGGTTTCACTGTATGAGTGATTAGATTGATGGATCTTGAACGTGATAGCTCAGTGGGTTAAATCACTGTAGAAAAAACTTGATGACCAGAAGGTTGGCAGTTTGAAGTTGGGGGTCAAGGTGAGCTCCCGCTGTCAGCCCTAGCTTCTACCTACCTAGCAGTTTGAAACATGTAATGTGAGTAGATCAGTAGGTACCACCTCAGTGGGAAGGTAAAATACGCCCTGCGGTCATGCTAGCAAAACACAACCAGGAAGGACAACAGGCACCTCAGCATGGAAGGAACAAGAACACTGCCCCATGGCCAGAGTTGAGTATCGCCTCCAGGCGCCAGAGATCAAAAGGGAAACCTTTGCCTTTGTTTGTGTATTGTATGTCATTGTTCACTGTATTAAAGGCATTGAATGTTTGCCTATATATGAGTATACTGTAATCCACTCTGTCCCCTTGGGGAGATAAGAGTGGAATATAAATAAAGTGTATTATTACTATTACTAGCTTGGGGACCCGGCGGTGCCCGGGCTATTTGAGGAAGGCATTGTGTGCCATAGTTCGTCATTGGTGTGGGCCACAGTGCTCTAAGGAAGTGAATTAAAGTACTGCAAGTCCCATCATCCATTGTCCATCCTTCCTCAAACTGCACCAGGATGTAGGGTGCATCTTGGGGGGTGTCTGTGTGCCAAGTTTGGTCTTGTTCTGTCATTGTTGGGGGCCTAGTCAGGAAAATCAAGTTGAGGAAGCCTAACAATATCCCATGAGCTGTGGCCTAGTCAGGAAAATCAAGTTGAGGAAGCCTTGTTGTCAATTTTGGGCCTGGTCTGTGATTTATAGGGACTGCAGTGTTGTTTATTTGTTCGGGCTTCTACGTGGGCGCGTTGCAGTAATCAAGCCTTGAGATGACTGTGGCTTGGATCACCGTGGCCAGATCGTTCCGGGAGAGATAGGGGCCAGCCTCCTTGCCTGTCGCAGATGAAAAAAAGCGATCTTGCTGACCGCAGAGACCTGGGCCTCCATGGTCAGCTAAGTCAAATGGACCCCAGGCTCTTTACGGAGGCGATGGGCATAACACCGCACCGTCAGGCTCGGAAGCTGGACATTAACATCACCCGGGCGACCCAGCCACAAGATCTCCGTCTTCGCCGGATTCACCCTCAACCTACTGGCTCGCAGCCATTCAGTAGCAGCCGAGGCAGTGTTGGAAATATCGGGGACAGAACCCGGCCTGCCCTCCATCCTCAGAATGAGCTGGGTGTCGTCAGCGTACTGGTGACACTCCAGCCCATAACTCCGCACCAGCTGTGCAGCGGCTGCATGTAGATGTTAAATAACAGAGGGAGAGAATGGCCCCTGGGGACCCCACAGAGTAGTGGGGCCCTCGGAGACCACCTCGCCCCTCCTCACACGCTGAGACCGCTGGTGGAGGAAGGAGGTCAGCCATTTAAGGGCTGTCCCCTCACTCCAGCCACGGCCAGCGGTGGATCAATAGGGTGTGGTTGACCGTGTCAAGCGCTGCCGAGCGGTCCAATAACACGAGCAGCGCAGACCCGCCTTGAGTCGAGCTGGCAGCGGAGTTGGTCTGTGATGGAGACCAGAACCGTCTCTGTCCGTGCCGAGCGGAAGCCGGACTGGAAGGGGTCTAGCCATGTTGCATCATCTAAGAAGGACTGCAACTGCTCCGTTACTGCCCTCTCAACTACCTTCCCCAGGTACGAAGGTTCGACACTGGTCGGTAGTTGGAGGGAACCGCTGGTCTAGTGACGGTTTCTTCAGTAATGGAGCTACCACTGCCTCTTTTAAGCACTCTGGAAAGACTCTTTGCTCAAGGGAGCTGTTTCGATGTTCAACAGAGGCCCCGTAACCCCTCAGGCATGATCTAACAAGCCAGGAGGGCACGGGTTGAGGGCAGGTGGTAGGCCTGGTGCAGCCACTATCTTATCAGCAGCATCTGCGTCCAGTGGCGAAACCGGTCGAGGTGGGCCGGCGGAGGGGCCACGGGGTCTCAAGTTCTCTTACTGTGTCAGCCGTGGCTGGAAGGTCCCGGCGGAGGCTTAGTATCTTGTCTGTGAAGAAGCTCTGGAAAGCACCGGCAGTTAGGGCCTGATCACTATTTTTTGGGACAGTAGGGACTGTCGTCAAAGACCGAATTACCTTGAACAATTGGGCCGGGCGTGAGCTAGCAGACGCTATCGAGGCGGAGAAGTACACATTTTTGGCCGCCTTGACAGCACGCTCATAAACATCTTTGAATAGCTTGTAAGCTGATACTGAGGCTCCGTCGCGGAGTTTCCTCCACACGCGCTCTAGTCTCCTCTCCTGCTTCATCGACCTAAGATCTGCTGTGTACCAAGGAGATCGATGTTTTGGTCGGAGAGTTTGGGAAGTGAATGAGGTGATGGTACTGCAAATCCCATCATTTGTGGCCCATCCTGCCCTAAACCACACCAGGTTGTGAAGTGGGCCATTGGTCCCTTGTTTGCCATGTTTGGTCCTGATCTGTCATTGCTGTGGGCCGCAGTGGCTGGCTGCCTGAGGCCTTTTGCTTTCCCTCTAAGTCACCTTAGAAGTGAATTGGGTGAAGGTACTGAACATTCCATTTCCAATAGAAAAAACTGTCAACTGGATAACTTCAACTCCAGCCATTTATGCCTGCCTCAGGCCCTTTCCTTTCCTCTCTGTGCTGTGTTGGAATGTTGGGAGGCTGGCCAGTCACAGCCATTTATGCAAATAATCCTGGAGTGGCAGCCAATCGAAACGCTGCCACATATTCCTTCCACCGCTCGGCTGCAAACACTGACATTTATTGTATACATAGCTTACTATTACTATTATGTTAACAATGGAAAGTGGTCTCAAACCGCTCTGCAATGATTTTTCCCATTTCCAGGAGAAGTGCACATCAGTGCTCATGAAGCATAGGAGATCGGGTACATGGAGAGCGGAAAGTGATACTTAGGAGTGGAGGTAATCAGTTACCTTTCCCAAGGGGTCAATCAGCCCCCTACTAACCAGTTATGCACTTGGGGCATTTTTGGTAGCCCCTCACCCTCTTATTCCATATCCTACAAACATTTCAGCAAAGACAGGTGTCTAAAATATGCTCTGTATTGACAGAACCAGTTTCATCCTGAGATCTGGGATACATTGAGATCTGCTGCAGTGTATTAATGAGTTTAATTTGGACTTTCTTACTATGCTCTTTAATGTGCTGTATACCCTTAAATCTGCAATGCAAAAGACACTGGTGGTGTGGCCACCGCAGTTTCAAATCATCTTGACACTGTATTCTAGTGTTAGTGTAGATGTGTCCCGAGTCAACCAGGTGAGATATGTTTCTACCTAAATTGTTCAAGGCAGCATTCTTAACCCAAAATGTTTCACTCTCATCCTGAAAACCAGAAAATGTGGTGTAGGCTTTAAGAACTGGGAAGTGCAGCTATACAATAATGTGGAATGTGATAGACAGGCAATTAAAAAGCAACAGATTTCTAGATCAAAAAGAGCCATTATGATGTTGTAGGAGCAATGTTGAACTATGATCCCAGAGACCAAGGTTTGATTTCCTGTTCAGCCATTGAAACCCACTGGATGACCTTGAATGAATCACACACTCTTACCTCCCCAAAACCCAGTTCGCACAACCAAAACAAATTACATAAAGGCTATATGTCCATATAAATGGATAGTCTATAAAATGGCTTTGCTCAAAAGTTGCTAAGCAAAAGCTTAGTCTCTTTCTGTTTGTATAAGGATTGTGAAAAGTCATGGTAGTAGAAAGATTTATAAACCCTACTGATAGCTATTTCCCATGCACCAGAAACCATGACTTAAGATTGTAGTTTTTTAAGATCAAAGTTAACATTTAGGTTTCATTAGGTTTCTGTGCTAGCAACAGCTCACATTTTCATAAGATTAGGTTGTCAAGTTTCATCCACTATACAGAAGTCTATGGTTCATAACAGATATTAAAGATTCCCACTCCAAATTATTTCATGCCAAATATATGGGAAGTAGCAAGTTTATAATTAAACTAAAAACCAAAGTGAAATTGTTTGTTCGGCAACATCAAATTGTTGTAGAGTGTAAGAGGTCCTGAGTCCGCTCCCCCGAGGGTGTGGTTTGAAAAGTCAAGGTAGAAATGCTGGCAATAAATACATAAATAGATCATTAAAACGCTTTCCTAAATGCTGCCATTTCCTCAGAGTGGAAGGGATTGGAAATGCAGAGCCCCTTCCGATTTTCCACTCCTGCACCAAAAATACAGAATTGTCATCCCACCTGACTTCAGTCTGAAAACATAGGAATACACAGATATTCTGAGGAATGTGATTTTTTTTCAGATTAATGCTTTATGAAAATGGTCACTTTTCATCATAATATAGTTATTATGTGGGAAACACCTCATCTGTCTGGCCAGATTTTTATGTACTGACCTTTAAGCAATGTATTCAGTGACTATCCACTGAATTTTGCTTCCTTGTTGTCACTTTGAACTGTAAAGATGTCACTGGATAAGTAAAACCCACGGTAACAGGTGGATACCAAATATTTTGACCATCGTGGGATGATCTTAACAGTGGCTTCTCTTTCCGTTAAAAACAGCTGAACAAATAGGTAAGAACAACAGCTAATCCTTTGGCAATCCTGTTGCCTTTCCTCTCTGTTTGCCTCTTTTGCTACTTGCCTGCAAGGACTGCATTTGTCATCAGGGTTGTCAGTGAGATGTGTCTGCTGTGCTAAATTAGATATTGACCGGATGTGCCAGTTTAATAGTATAAACTTGTTGTGAGAACAAAATGAACCTCCGTACAACGAAAGGCCATGAACTTACTCTACCCCAGTAGCGTCACATGGATTAAGTATAATTAAATAAATGAGTGCTTTCCCCCTATGTTAACCTACATAGAAAAGGGTTGCAATGTTCTTAGAAAAGAGAGGACAGCTAGGTTAACTAGTAAATATGAGAAGCCAACAAGCAAGATACTAACAAAGAGGCAGTTCTAGCCCTTTGATAAAAATAATATTATTGTTAAAATATTATTTTAGTAATAGTATTAACAAAGTGCTAGAACTGTCTCTTTGTTAATAATAGTACTGTCCAATAAAAATTCAAAAAATATTATGAAAACAGTCAGAATAACATAAAATAAGATCTTCAAATATTCAATCTGACCTTGGAAGCTAATTCGTTTTTTGATGGGAGATTGCTGACAAATACTAGATATTGTAGCCTATATTTCAGAGGAAGATACTTCCTAAAAAGTAGGATATAAAGTCTTTCAGTACACACACACACACACACACAATGGACAAGAAACATTGGATATCATATTAAACTAGACGAATGGAAAAGAATATGGAAAAACAATGTAAATATATCATATAGTTATAAATATAGAGAAAACTGGATTAAGCTACTATATAGGTGGTACTTAACTCCAGAAAAATTAGCAAAAATACATAAGAATACAAAACCAGATTGCTGGAATTGTAACGGGCAAAATGGCACTTTTTCCCACATGTGGCGGCTCTGCCAAAAAGCTAAGAGATTCTGGAACATGGTTCACAAAAAACTGAAAAAAAACATTTTAAAAAACCATAATGAACAAACCAGAAATTTTTCTGCTGGGAATCATGGACCCGAATCTTGAGCCAAATAAAATAAATATAATTATTTTGGTAACGGCAGCCGCTAAGTTGCTTTATGCAAACTACTGGAAATCAAGTAACAACCCATCCAAAGAGGAATGGCTACAAAAAAATTATTGAAACAAGCCAGATGGAAAAATTGACAGAGTCTTTAAATGAAAGGAATGAAAAAGAACGTTTAATTCCAAAATGGGACTGGTCTCTTTTACAAGATTATTATAAAAGGGAATGTAATATAGATTTGAATTTTACTACATAGACAAATAATAGACTAGAACTAGCTGTACCCGTGCACGCGTTGCTGTGCCGCAGTCTGGTGCTTTAAGAATGTTTGCCTACTTTAAATAGTATTGATAGTAGTATAAAAATAAGCATGTCTTCTATGTTTAGTACTTATATTAGTGAAATAACTCACTAAGGTCAAGTACCAGAACCCAGAAGTGAGAATCAGAACTCTGTAAGGCAGTAGTAATGTATGAACATCAAAGGAGTAAGACAGAATGCATGAAGAGAGTAGGAATATAGAGAGGATGTGCGTTAAAAGACGAAGATATGAAAAGTTAATTCTTACAAAGTACAAAGCAGACCATGCAGAGAACCCTGGTCTCTACACCCTGGGCCCAGGTAATTCCAAAGAAATCACCAAGTAGAGGTATGAATATAAGTAGGGGTACCTTAAGTTTTGATAGAAGTGATAAAGCAGCAAGAGGCTGAGCAGTAGGTAAAGTAAAGGGAGTCATGAAACAAATAGCAAAAGTAATGTGAACAGTAGTGGTATAAATTACTGGAGTATTATGGTAATGGCAGTAAAAACAGCAATAGTGGTATTATTTTTGGAGTGTAATAATAATGGCAGTAGTAATGATTGTAATAGGAAGTAGTAATAGGCATAGTGGTATTACCCAAAGTAATTGGGTATGATCTATATGTATTTGTCTGAATATGCATCTGTATTATCTTATTTCAGTACGTCACCACAGTTCCCCACCATGTCTACAGCAATTTAGGATTTTAAAGTAGTATTCTTTCAATTTGTATTATTATTATTATGCCGCATCTCTCTGAGTAAGAAATAAAGTATTACTAAAATAGTAATACTGTATTTCTTATTCAGAGAGATGCGGCATAATAATAATAATACAGGAGCCCGTGGTGGCACAGTGGGTTAAACCACTGAGTCGCTGAACTTGTGCTGACTAAAAGGTTAGCAAATTGAATCCAGGGAGTTGGTTGATCTCCTACTATTAGCTGAAGCGTCTGCAAACCTAGTAGTTATAAAAGATGCAAATGTGAGTAGTTTAGTAGGTACAGCTCTGTGACAAAATCCTATTATCTTATTTCAGCATGTCACCATAGTTCCCCACCATGTCTACAGCAATTTAGGATTTTTAAGTAATATTGTTTCAATTTGTAGTATTATTATTTTTTTATTATTATGGCGCATATCTCTGAGTAATTATTACTATTACTATTTTAGTAATACTTTATTTATTACTCAGAGAGATGCGGCATAATAATAATACAGGAGCCCCTGGTGGCACAGTGTGTTAAACCACTGAGCCGCTGAACTTGCTGAGAAAATCCTAACCTTTTTACCAATGAGAACACCACTGAGCAGCTGATCTTGCTGGCAAAAAGGTTAGCAGATTGAATGTAGGGAGTGGGGTGAGCTCCCACTATTAGCCCCAGCTTCTGGCAACCTAGTTGTTTGCAAATATGGAAATGTGAGTAGAGCAATAGGTACTTACCAAAGTATTGGAAGGAAAGAGAGAAGGTTTCCGATGGGGAATCGGTGAGGGCAGTGAGGTTCAGTAAGGGTAGTTGTCTGTGTCAGCTGCGGTTCGTTAGTCTGTGTGAGACGGAGGAGCATGCAAGTAGTGCTATCCCTTAGTCTCGTCACAAAGAAATAGCAAGGGAAAGGGGTGGGTGGTCCTGGCAGCCATTAGGATATATTTTTTAAAAATTTTGCCAGGTAGCCTTTTTTCGATTCACGAGTGTATTTTTGAATTTTTGGCCGCGCATGCTTTGGTGGCGTGTTGTGCCGCAAAGTGTATTGGGAATTGTAGTCTGTAATGGCTGGAGGGAAGATGGCGTCGGCTCAGCGTGTGGGGGATGTTTGGTGTAAAAGGTAAGGGAAGTTTGTGGGTGTCTGGTGTTGGTTTGGGGTTTTTGGAAGGGGGGTTTAGGGACGTGGAAAGGGGGTAGGGGGTGTTGTTTTGTGTTGCTTTGGGGTTTTTGGAAGGGGCTTTTGGGACGTAGGAAGGGGGCGGGGTGTTGTTTTGGGATGTTTTGTGGCGAAGTATGTGGGATCAGGTTTAGGGACGTGGAATGTGGGTAGGGGTTTGTTGTTTTGTGTTGCTTGGGGTTTTTGGAAGGGGGCTTTTGGGACGTAGGAAGGGGAGCGGGGTGTTGTTTTGGGGATGTTTTGTGGCGAAGTATGTGGGATCAGGCCGCCTCGCTTTGGCCGTCATGTGCTTGGGAAGGGGGGGGTATGTTGGTGAATTGTTGCTGTGGGGACGTGGAAAGGGGGCTTTTGGGACGTAGGAAGGGAGCGGGGTGTTGTTTTGGGGATGTTTTGTGGCGAAGTATGTGGGATCGGGCCGCCTCGCTTTGGCTGCCATGTGCTTGGGAAGGGGGGGTATGTTGGTGAATTGTTGCTGTGGGGGCGTGGAAAGGGGCTTTTGGGACGTAGGAAGGGGTGGGGGTGTTGTTTTGGGGATGTTTTGTGGCAAAGTATGTGGGATCGGGCCGCCTTGCTTTAGCCGCCTTGCTTAGGAAGGGAAGTATTTGATGAATGGTTGCTGTGGGGCCATGGGCTTTTGGGACGTAGGAAGGGGTGGGGGTGTTGTTTTGGGGATGTTTTGTTGCTGTGGGGCCGCCTCGCTTTGCCGCCATGTGTGGAAGGGGGGTATGTTGGTGAATGGTTGCTGTGGGGACGTGGAAAGGGGGCTTTTGGGACGTAGGAAGGGGGTGGGGGTGTTGTTTTGGGGATGTTTTGTGGCGAAGTATGTGGGATCGGGCCGCCTCGCTTTGGCCGCCATGTGCTTGGGAAGGGGGGGTATGTTGGTGAATTGTTGCTGTGGGGACATGGAAAGGGGGCTTTTGGACGTAGGAAGGGGGCTGGGGTGTTGTTTTGGGGTCGTTTTGTGGCGAAGCATGTGGGATCGGGCCGCCTCGCTTTGGCCGCCATGTGTGGTCGGTGGCAAAGTGTTTGGGATGGGTCCGGGCGCTCTGGCTGGCATGCATGAACGTTCTAAATGTTTGTGCTGGCAGCGGAGAGCCCGGGATGGGAGTTCTGTTGGCAGTTTTTGGGGGCCGGTGTTTGGGGGTGTTGCGAGGTTCCTAGGGCCAGTTTTTTTGGCTCTGTTGGTACCTCGTGATATGGCTAATGGGGCTGTTGAGTTTGGTGTTTCTGAGGCTTATAGTTTCTTTCTCTATATCTGCCGTTGCACGACGTGAAGAAAAAAATATATATAGATGAACCTCCAGACAACTAAATTTATATTGTTTTTTCTCTTCTTTTTCCCCCCATCTCTTGTACTCCATTATAGGTATTATTTACGAAACTGTTGGAATTATAAGAAGACCTCGACAAAAGTTATAATTAATAATACTAGATGAAAAAAATGATAGATATGCCACCATTACCCCAAAATTTAAATGCACATATTCTGTAACTTTCTTTTCTTGAACCCTGTTCCTACTTTATATTTTGTGTTTTAAACTTTTCTTTTCTTTTTCTTTTTCTTGTACTATACTAAGAAATTCAATAAAAAATATTTTTTTTTAAAAAAGTACACACACACATAGAGATTGTATTTCACTGCATAATTCTTGCCATCACATAATAGTTGCACCCTCATTTTCGGACGCCCAACATTGATTTTTTGTTTTCCTTGCATAAGAGGAGCACCACAATTTTGGGCTGATTTTCCTTCCTTCCTTCCTTCCTTCCTTCCTTTCTTCTTTCCTTTCCTTCCTCCCTTCCTTCTCTGAAGGCAAGGAAGGAAACCTCCTCTCAGTATTCATTAAGAAAACCCAATGAGATTAATATAATCACATAAAATCCACAGGCAGCTTGAAGGCACAGGAAATCATAAATGTATCTTATCTCAAGAACCTGGGTTCTCAGGGGCTAGGGAAGAGACAACAACTATACTGGTAGAATGGCAAGCTGTGATCTTTATATGAGAGCATTCATGTTTCCATTTGCAAAATGGTAAAGTGCATATGCTAGATACATGATTGAACACGTCTAATGTTCACAAGTACAGATTACAGGCAATGCAAAATCAAGAATACACCAAAATACACTGTGTGTTGAGTAATATCTTTCTGCACAGCACTGAAAATTGCTTTCTTTTTTCTTCATGTAGACAATTTCAGTTGCCCATAAAATTCACTTGCCCTTTGTCAGTGCCTGAAATATTCCCATCTCTAACATATATATCATCTTGTGGCCTCTAGAGCCAACCAACTGTCAAATTAGGTCTGGCTCGTGACAGCTTTATGACATGTAATCTTGCTCACAAAGAAAATGGCCTGAGACCCCCCTGCCTGTTATGGCTGTCAGAGGAGAAATGTTTCCATGTCTTTATGATATGTTTACATTCCCACAAAGATGAAAATATGTCTGCCATCATCTTCAAATGTAATGCAAATCTCCATATACAAAACACACCAGATTTTTCTCATGTCTTGATTTTACATGTCTATTTCAGAGGAAGGAACTGTCAAAACCACCTTTGCATATTCCTTGCCAAAGAAAAAACTATACAATTATTGGGGTTGACAGGCAACTTGTTGGATAGCAGCAGTAATGTCTACTTATTTAGATTAAAGTGTAAATGAGTCTCTTCCCCAAAACGTTAAGGGATATTCAGCTTACAAAGACAATGGCACCCTCCTCAGTCACAATAAGGGTGAAACAACTTGCACTTCATTCTGGTGGTTGCTGCCTCATGACCAGCATTTGTCTCCATCCCACTTCACATTAATGTTTCGTGTCACTACGGTATTATGTGATAGTGATATAGGGTTTTAAAAGACTGAAAGCCCTTTGTATGTAGTAGCAATCCTCCCAACAGCACTTTAAAGTACAGTTAGGGCAGTGTTGGCACCACATGTGAAAGCTGGGAAACTTGTTGTGATCTTCTTAATGTGGTGGGACTAGAATACCCATAATCTCTATGTCTGACCAAACCAATGGGGGCTCACAGATATACTCCATCATCACTTGGACAACCATAAATATCCTACTCCTACCATAGAGTTTCTCAAATGTACTTGTTAGAAATAAGGCAGACCCTATACTTCATGCCTTCTTTATGAATTGTTACATCTGAAAGAAGCAGGTCTCTCTGCTGGGCACTATGATCAACCACTGAGTCCCTAAGTCCTCTAACATGTGCAAAAGGACAGAATCAGTCTCATGCTTGGCAATAAAACTGAAGGGATGGCAGCAGCCGCATGAGGTATCCCTGTGTCTCCCGCCATCCTTTTAGTTTCAGAGATTCTGGGTCATACATAGCAGTGTTTCTCAACCTTTTTTGAGCCGAGGCACACTTTTCACATTTACAAAATCCTGGGGCACACCACCAACCAAAATGACACAAAATGACACTCTAACACAGTATTTATACACTCAGTGTGAAACCTGGGCCTGTTTCGATGAACACAACATGGATATCTTGGCAGGAATGGTAGAAAGACACACATGGAGGTCTTGCTCAACAGCTGTCAGACTTTCTCTGTGTTTAGTTTTTATTGCAGTCACCCTTTCCTCATGGAAAACGTACCCGGTCCTCAGGGAAGCCGGCTGGAAAGAGAGCAGCCAGACGGAAACACATTCTGCGGCAGAGAGTTCCACTGCTGAACAACTCTCACACTCAGGAAGTTCTTCCTAATGTTCACCCTCCTACACAGACATGCTTCCCTGTGATGTTTGCTTTTCTGCCTGCGCTGTTGTGCTCTCTCTCTCTCGATATATATATATATATATATATATATATGTGTGTGTGTGTGTGTGTGTGTGTGTGTGTGTGTTCATTTGTGGGATTAACATGACTCAAAAACCACTGGACAAATTGCTGCCAAATTTGGCCACAAAACATACTAATACTAACCCAAGGAGGGACCATCAGTCAAAAAATTGATTTTGTCATTTGGGAGTTGTAGTTGTAGTTCACCTGCAAAGAGCATTCTGTCCTCCACCAATGATGGAACTAAACCAAACGTGGCACACAGGACTCCCATGACCAACAAAAAACACTAGAAGGTTTTGGTGGGCATTGACTTTGAGTTTGGGATTTGTAGTTCACCTATATCCAGAGAGCACTATGGACTCAAATAATAATGGATTTGGACCAAACTTGGCATGAATATTCCATATGCCCAAATATGAACACAGATGGAGTTTGGGGGGAAATAGACCTTGACTTTTTGGAGTTGCAGTTTCTGGGATTTCTGGTTCACCTACAATCAAAGAGCATTCCGAATCCCACCAACAACAGAATTGGGGCAAACTTCCCACACAGAAGCCCCACAAGCAACAGCAAATAAAAAAACAACAATGATGAAGAGGGAGGGAAGGAGGGAAGCCAGCCCTGCTCCGTTCGTGCGCTCCTGCCAGAAAGGAAAGGGGTGAGACAGGAAGTAAGGAGGAGACGAAGAAGGGATGGATGGATGGAAGGAAGGAAAGAGGGAGGGAGGGAGAAAAAAGGAAGAATGGAAGGAAGGAAGGAAAGAGGGAGGGGGAACGGAAGGAAGGAAGGGAAGGCAAGGCAGGCAGGAAGGAGGGGAGAAAGGAGATTAGGAAGCAAGGAAGGGAAAGGAGGGAGGGAGAGAGGAAGGAAGAAGAGAAGGAGGGGAGGGAAAGAAGGGAAGGGAAGAAAGATGGGAAGTAGGGAAGGAAGGAAAGAGGGAAGGAAGAAAGGGATGGGAGAAAAGCCCCTCTTCACCGGCTTACTAAGAGCTCTGTGTCCATGCAGCCGAGATTGGAGCCGCCTCTGGCCACGCCCCTCCCCCACTCCCTTCTTCTTGCTGCGACCCTGCTCCTTGGCAAGGCAGCAAGGAAGCTCGGGGGAGGCTTTTCGCGCCTCCAGGCCTGGCGCAAGGAGGGGGGCGCGCACACGCAGCTGCCTTCCTCCTCCAATCACGAGCGCTCCTGATTGGAGGAGGAAAGGGAGCTACGCGCGCGCTTGCTGCGGGGGGGGGAGAGGCATGCTCGGGGGAAAGAGGCATGGCCTCCCTCCCTGGCCTCCTTCTCTTCTCCCCACTCCCTTCCCCTGGTTGGCCGCTGTGCATGATCCTGGCGGCCGCGGCATATGCGCCCTTGGCCACGTGGCGCCCTGAGGGGGAGGGGGGAAGAGGGGAGGGGGGAAGAGGCTTTCCAACGGCACAGCTGATGATGCCCCACGGCACACTGGTGTGCCGAGTCACACCGGTTGACAATGACTGATACATAGGATGTGTCTGTTACACTACACTTGTATTTGGGAGAACCGCATTGGTTTCTTTAGCACAAACTGGACATGATATGAGAACCAACATGGTGTAGTGGTTTGAACATTGGACTATAACTCTATGTTGCGCATAAGCAGATTTCAGTCAGGTCCAATGCAAAAACACACAAGCAAGAGGAAATGGAACGGAAAAACTTCACTCTTGTCAGCAGAGTTAAAACATAAACTTGCAGTGTTGCATACAAAATCAAACAGTCCAACAAACTTACACAGTCCTTGTAAGAAATACAGAATAAGGCTTCTTCATATTCATCCAAATGAGAGAGCAGAACATAAAGTAAATGGCTATTCCACCATAGCAAAGAGGATCGCTGTTAGAGCATTACTAATTCAGCATCTCTAAACTGTTGGCTTTTTCAGAGGAAAAGTACTGTGAGATTAAGAAGAGAAGATAAATACATCTTCTTTCCCCCAGCTCCATCCCAGTTCTGCATGTTTTTGTCTGCCTTTTATTGCTTTTGGAAGTATTGGGTCATTTGTCAATTTCTAGCCTGCTACTTCCTTCTCCTTTTGCTGTTTCTTTGAATTGGCCTGATTATGATATCTCATTTTTGTCTCTATGGAAATTCTTATGATCAGAATATGGAACTAAGCATTGCTTTAAAAATGTGGCAGCAGCATTGTTTTGGATTGAGAAAAGACAGGAAAACAGAGTTTCCAAAACTACTTTCTGGCTGCAACTCACACATATAAGCAAAAATAAATACATGAATAAAATACTATACGTAATTCATGCCAACTTTCAGTTTTCTACTGCGGGATCCTCCTGCTTCTCAACTCGATTTCCTTTTTCTTTCCTTTTCTTTTTTTTGTTTTGTTTTAAAGGAGAGGAACAGTTTATATGTGATTTTTTAATACAGTACAGTATATGACAAACATGATTGAGTGATTAACTGGACAGGCTCCAGAAAACCTAGAAACACCAAAAAAATTGAGACTTGAGGGAAATAGCATATGAAGTAAATGACTTATATGCTTAGATTGTTTATATTTTTATGAGATGCGTTTTATTGTTGCCAGTGTGGCATTGAATTTTTGCCAGATTTGTAAACCGCCTTGAGTCCTCTCTTGAGTCCAGAAAGGCAGAGTAGAAATGAAGTTAATAAATAATAAATAAATTCTGTTTCAAAAGATGACAAAGGAAGAGGTTGAGTAAACAATCCTCGTTATTCCAAAACAAAAAGAAAGATGATATACTGCCCTGTTTCTAATGTTCTGTTGATTCCACCATTTGTGCCTGGCATGCATATGGATGATTTTGGTCGCATGAGAAGCAGATACTAGCGTTGTTTAAAAAAATACTTTTAGTGTGTAAATGATACTTTTCTCACTCCCAATATCTTACTGGTGATTTGAGTCCATTAGCTTCTCAGTTTAGCCTACTATGCCTAAGAACTGCTGGATATGTGTGTACCCCCCTCATGTGGTGGATAGTTTAACTGCATGTTCCTAAAGTCATATCATGGTAATACTTTAGTAGTCACACCGAAAAGTCACAAAATCTGTATCACCTTTCAAGATCTCCGGTTTCTTTGTTTAGGCAAGAGTTCATAAAAAGAAGGCATGTAAATGGTGTAGTCTGCATGTTGGATGTAATGGGCAAAAGGGTCTATATATGCTCTCAGACTGAACCCATCCCGTATAATGACCCATAGTCTTGCTGAAAGCAATGAATGGCATTATGATTCTTCATTTTGAAAACAAAACTACTCTTCCCCCTTGGGGAAGATTTTTGTACACAGATTTGGTTGATGGAACCTAAATCTGTGTACAAAAATGTGGAGGTCACCTTTTCTGTTTCTTGTCCCCTCTTCTGTTTTTCCTTTCCCTGTCTTTCGGATATTGTGTTTTTATGTGTTGTTGTAGGTTTTTCGGGTTGTATGGCCATGTTTGTGTATTTATGCTGTTTGTTTATGAGACTAGTATGTGTGTGAGAATTATATGTTGTAGAGTCAATACTAGATATTACATACATATCTCACTCCAAACGTAAGGGGTATATATACACCTTATAGCCACCTTGAGTCCCAGCTTTGGGGAAAAGGTGGTGTATCTAAAAAACAATAACACAATATACATCGATGAGGATGGGAGAAGGTAATGTTGGGAAGGTGGGTAATAGCCAGTGGCTTTTGCTGTATTGATAATAATAAGAAACATTTTAACTAAAAAATATTAAAAGTGTACAGACAGTCCCCGAATTACAAACATCCAACTTATAAACAACTCACGGTGTTGTCGAAGGCTTTAATGGCCAAATCACTGGGTTGCAGTGAGTTTCTTGGCCATGTTCTGGAAAACTCACAGCAACCCAAACGACTCACTGTTAAGAACAGGGGTGAGACAACAGGAAGTGAGAGAAATCTATCCCTAAGAAGGGAAATTCACACTTGGAAGAGTTTCCATGGGAAAAAGGTGTCTCCACTGAAGTGTTATGAATCCTTGCTTCCAGAGCAACCCAACATTTTCAAAATCCAATTATCACAGGGAAGGAAAATGAGGTGAAATCTTCTGAAAAACAAATGGCACGGGGGTGTTGACCCTTCCCTATGCTATGTGAAGCATGTGTGTATGTGTGGTTGGAGTTACACCTAAAACTTTTTCCAATCGTGAAATACTTCCAAAATTTGAGGTTTTTCCCAACTTGGCAGGTCAGAAAAATCCAAATTTTGGAAGTATTTCACAATTGGAAAACTTACATACAAAATTCAACTTAAGAACAAACCTACAGAATTTATTCATAACTTGGGGACTGGCTGTACTCTGAAATTGTCGTTTCATAATCACTACTTTTTATGGAAAATCTACTCGTTGATAAGTCTCAGTTTCTTCTGCCTTCTGTTTTTTTGGGGGTTTTTTGAGACCTGGTTTTGTAGTGAGTATCTGACTAAGAAATGCTCAATGCTACCAGAGCATCCCATTAATAATCTATACCTGTTCCAAACAACAGCAGGCACTCAACATTGACTAGGTTTTTTTACCTAAAAAAAAAAAGGAACGAATAATAGAGGAATAAAGAAGTTGATCAGCAACACCACTTTCACACTGAACAGAGAGCAAATGAAGGCAACATCTACAAGAAAGTTAACAATGTGGGAGACTTTCTTCTAAGTAAACATTACATGAGACTCTTAGCCTTGGGGATGGGTTTTGGCAGACAACATCTCCCTAAAGTGCTCTGTTGTAATTCTGTTTCCAAGTGATTGTGGAAAAACAATGCCTCAGCAACACCAAATGGCACTAATGTGAAAACAACCTGTATATGTAACTCACTAGATGGAGGAGAAATCAGACATAATGATCACTCAGCTATACCTATTTCTGTGCATTACTCCTGAGCCCTGCATTATTACCCTTCTGGCCGCTATAATAGAACATTCCAGCTTTCTAGATTTGGCAGGATTAAACTTGCCAACAAAGCAAATTTACATTTACCCGGCCTTAGAAACTCATTCCCATAATCCCTAACCATTGATCATGTGGACTGGGGACAAATGGAGTTATTTATTTATTAGATTTATCAACCACCACTCCCAAATGGCTCGGGGCGGTTTACACTCAGAGCAAAGCAATACAATAAAAACAATAAAAACAGATACAATAAAATACAGTTTAACCCGAGTATTAGGACTCAAAAGCCTGCTTAAACAGAGCGGTCTTACAGGCTTTACGAAAAGCTAACAAATTTAGTAAAGCTCGAGTCTCAGGAGGTAACGCATTCCAAAGAACTGGAGCAATAATGGAGAATGCCCTTCTCCGAGTTGCAGTCAGATGGTACGATTTCACACTGGGCATGACTAGGAGGTTCTGCTCTTCAGATCACAGTGATCTCATGGCACAATATGGGACAATTAGAGTCCAACGGTATCTGGGAAGCCAAGGTCAGTGAAAGATTGTTTTCTTCTAGCAGTGTTTTCACACACGTTATAATGTCAATTAAAACCTATAACGGAGAAGTAAAATAGAAGCTAAATTTCTCTTCTGTATTTGATATCACATAAGTGGCATTGATGAGTTTATAGGTATAACATTTTATATGTACAGATATGGCATAACCTTCTCTATATTATAGGCCTAAAGAAGTTTTAAGACAGTTTGATCTGTCATGTTTTATTCACCCCATGACCACTGAGAAAGTTCAGGAGTTAGAGATCTGTAGCAGGAATCCTTGAATGCTGTTATTTTGCAATCTGTAATAAAGCACCATACGTCTGTTTATTTGTATGTCTCCAACTTAGGTCCAAAACCATAAAACATAGTCATCTGAAACTTTGTATGAAAAAAAGAGAGCAGTGCAGTAGTGTCTCAGTTATTCATTGTGTTTTAATGGATCAATGCATGCTAGTTTATTAAGATCTGTCCATCACCTGCAAATCAGTTTTTATGCACTATCTGCCCCAGTTCTCTAGAGACAAGAGGTTAGCCCAGCAGATTCATTTCTTCACTGATCTTCTTCCAGTTATCTTACTGTGGACTGCTGGGATCTTTGGGGGGTGCTTTTGAAAATGTACAATTACATCATATTTCAATATTTGTATCAGAAGAGCTTCCTGGAAACATGCTGTCAAACAACTGCAAAAGGCTCGTGTACCCCTCCATAAACCATTATTTTGAGTAGCTTTCTGAAGGAACCAGAATGTTTAAATGGCGGTTAGACTAGCAAACAAAGTCTTGGTGTCCAGGATATTTATTTATTATTTATTTATTTCATCAAACTTGTATACCGCCACTCCCCGGAGGCTCGGAGCGGTTTACAGAAGTTTGAGTGGCCCAGCGGCAACATCAAAACAACACGATGTACAGTAGACATGGAAAAAACAGAAGGATGGGGGAAGGGGAGGAGGGGAGGGAAGGAGTCAACAGCAATGTCCACTAAGGCACCACCCCGCCATCGAAAGAGGGCAGGCGGGGAGGTCCCAGCAGGATCGCTGGTACCAGGGTGCAGGTGGAGATATTAATGAAGGAAGTAGAAGAAAAGGCTTAATAAGTACATTTTAGGTGAAGCAGATTAAAACCAGTAAGAAAGAAAAAGTGGGTCACAAGGGAAGGCAGAGGTCAGGGGACCCAAGAGATTTCTGGTCCAAGTGAAACTACTATTTCTGCTAGCATATAGCAATGCTAAGATTAATGTATTGTCGAAGGCTTTCATGGCTGGAATCACTGGGTTTCTTTAGTTTTTTGGGGCTATGTGGCCATGTTCTAGAAGCATTGGGTCCTGGCGTTTCGCCTGCATCTATGGCAAGCATCCTCAGAGGTTGTGAGGTCTGTTGGAAACTAGGAAAATTAGGTTTATATATCTGTGGAAAGTCCAGGGTGGGAGAAAGAACTCTTGTCTGTTGGAGGTAGGTGTGAATGCTTCAATGGGCCATCTTGATTAGCATTTGATGGTCCCGCTAGCAGACACCATCACACTAATCAACCAGAAGTTCCCAGAAGACATCACAGCTCTGTTTAACACCTAATCACCTCTCAACAAAGAACTCCCCCAGGCAGTAACAAGCCACACCTAAAAACTGTCAGGCCATCAAATGCTAATTGTAGCAATCACACTGAGCTCTAACAAACAAGAGTTCTTTCTCCTACCCTGGACTTTCCACAGATAGATAAACCCAATTTTCCTAGTTTTCAACAGACCTCACAACCTCTGAGGATGTCTGCCATAGATGCAGGCAAAACGTCAGGAGATAATGTTTCTAAAACATGGCCGTATAGCCTGAAAAACCTACATCAACCCAAAGTTAAGATTAGGTTGGTGAAACCTTACTTTTGAGAAATGTATTAGCAGAGTAAACCCACAGCTGAAAGAGTGTGAGATGGCATTCAAGGAGCAAGAACATTAGTAACTAAAGCTTAAAGTAATATTTATTAAGAGAACTCTATTATTGATAGAAAAGAAGCTGCTGATCACAACCTAGTCTGACTACATCCTAATGAACAAGAGAGTGGAAAATTACAGTGGTGGAATTGAAATTGAGAAGAGGGGGAGTAAACTTGAGATTATCATCAGTCTGTGGCACTCACTGCATAAGGGGAGCCAGGAGAGATAACCAATATAGGAATTTTGGCACATAAGAAATCCCTATCTAATACCCATCTATTTATTTTCCCACCACTACTATGGGGCTTGTGCAGAGCATTGTTGAATTCCAACAAAATGTTCATATGATGATGACATACATTCCTGATTGTACTTTAAATGAATTTAAGGCCCCTTCCACACAGCTGAATAAAATCCCACATTATCTGCTTTGAACTGTATGGCAGTGTGGACTCAGATAGCGTAGTTTATTTATTTATTTATTTATTTATTTATTTATGTCATTTATATTCTGCCCTTCTCACCCCGCAGGGGACTCAGGGCGGATCACAATACACATATACAGGCAAACATTCAATGCCATTGACATACAACATATATAGACAGACATAGAGGAAATTTAACATTCCAGAAATCAATTAAATTTAGCCTCCCCACACAGTGGTACCTAAATTTCCTACTTGACAGATTCAACTGTCTTTCGGGTTGCAAAAGTTGACAACAAGCTACACAAATTGGTTGAGAGCTCACCCCGACCAGGGCAGGCCTCGAACTCATGATCTTCTGGTCAGTAGAGATCTTATGCAGCTGACTCCCAGCCAGCTGTGCCACATTCCCGGTGCAAAAGCAGATATTGTAGGATTTTCTGCCTTGATATTCTGGGTTATATGGCTGTGTGGAAGGGCCCTAAGTGTAAGGGACTACACATTCTGAAACAATATATCTACTATCTGGGTTATATCTAATGTATGTTATCTTCCATCATTGTAATAATCCCGCCAAAGATTAATTTTTGAGTTCCCATGAACACAACAACACTTGAAATATCCTTTAGATTTACACCAATATTTAACAATCAAAACAGCTAAAATTATATTTGAATGGATGTGTCAAATATGGGTTGCAAATACTCTAGAACAGAATTCCAACAAAGTCTGGGAAGATTTCTCAAAAGGTGATGAATCAGGAATGACTTGTCATTCCTGATTTCCTAACAAAGGCCCTTTCTACACTGCCATTTAAAATCCAGATAATCTGCTTTGAACTGGATTATATGGCAGTGCAGACTCAGGGTGCATCCAGATAGCACGTTCATTGCAGAAACTCCTGCAATAAAAAGGGGGCTGTCCAGATGACATCCTGGACAAACCCAAATTAATTCATCACAAATCAGGAAAACACTGGTGTGTGGTGAATTAATTTGTTAGTGGGTTTATTCTGTGCCTTCTTGGAAGGCGCGGAATAGACTCATTACTTCCGATGTCTGGACTGCATCCAGACAGGCCCGGATTATCAATAAGGCCAACCTAGGCCATGGCCTAGGGGCGCAAGCCGAGGAGAGCGCAGATCACGGACAAAAAAAAGTTGAAACAAATAAAAACTTCCGTAGCCTTCTCCCTTCTCAGTCTCCTCCTTCTGGAAAGGGGTGGTTTCCCTTTAGGAGCACGGCGTCCATCCTGTAATCTCCCCGAACTCGGGAGGGACAGGGAGGAGAGTGGCAGAGGCGCCCTGCATGGCCATAGCCATGAGGAGCCCCTTTGCCAATCTCCTTCCCCCGGAAGGGACGGGGGGAGAGAGACTTCCTCGCCACGGAGCCCACCCCTTGCCTGCCTGCCTTCCTGCCTACCTGATTTCCTGGCCAGGAGGTAAGAAACCTTATTATTATTATTATTATTAAGCATGCATGGCCATCTGTCAGAAGTGCTTTGATTGTGCTTTCCCTGCATGAAGGAAGAACGAAGGGGGTTGGACTGGATGGCTTTTAGAGATCCCTTCCAACTCTGTTGTTCTTGCTCTTCTTGTTGTTATTATTATTATTAAGCATGGGTGGCCATCTGTCAGGGGTGCTTTGATTGTGCTTTCCCTGCATGAAAGCAGAATGAAGGGGGTTGGACTGGATGGCCTTTAGAGGTCCCTTCCAACTCTGTTGTTGTTCTTGTTGTTGTTATTATTACAGAGAGAGAGAGCTGTTGTTGTTATATTACAGAGAGAGAGAGAGAGAGAGAGAGAGAGAGAGAGAGAGAGAGAGAGAGAGCTTGCGCTGGGGGGGGGGTGTGGTAGAAGTTGTCTTAAAGGGGGCAGAATTCCAAAGTGTGGCCTAGGGCACAAAAAGGTGTTAATCCGGGCCTGCATCCAGACACCATTCCCACAGTTCTCTGGCCAAATTAGCCCAGAGAACTGTGGGAATCTCAAATTCATCTCCAAAATCCCTTTAAACCCCCTTTTTAAATAAAAGTATTTACCAGCCTCCATTGGAGAGCTGTGGCAGCTCTCCTGGTGCGTAGAAATGACATGCCAGGAGAACGGGGTGGGGGAAGAGGAAAATCACCCCCCCCCGTTCTCCTGGCACATCATTTCTATGCGCCAGGAGAGCTGCCACGACTCTTCAATGGAGGCTGGTAAATACTTCTATTTTTAAAAGAGGGGAGGTTAGGGCTTTGGGGGAGGGAGATAAGTGTCTCCAGATGTTCTCCCAGGCCAGTCTCGAAAGAACATTTGGACACCCACCCCAGAAAGTGCACGTTTTCTGGGACGAGTGTGAACAAGCCCCGAGGAACATCCACATTTTTAAAACATGGATGCTTCTGGGATAAAGCTCTTTTCTGGAAGGGCCCTCAGATTATCCAATGTGGATTATCTGATTTGATAATCCGGATTATATCACAGTATAGAAGGGAATGGATTGATTTCAAATTATACAGTTCAAATCCTTTGACTGTTTCTAACTTTCTGTGATGCTTCTTGCAGCAATCAAATGTTCATATCAGTAGCTAGTTACATTTTATTGAAAACAGATTGCCTTGTAATACTGTAACATGCCATGCTTATACTACAAAAAAATATGTATCAGATGAAGAGCCAACAAAATTGTGTCCTTCCTGGATAGATACTTTGCTGGAAATCACTCAATAAATTCGAGCAAGACTAGCAAAGGCAATAATAGTCTTGTATTTCTTCTGAGCCCCATTTGCAAAGGCAAAATAATCAGCAAAGACAGAGACAAATGTAGAGTCTTTGAGGAAGCCAACTTTTCATGCTTTATGTGCTATGAATTCTTAACTAACTATTCTCTAATAGCATATGATATTTCATTGCCAACAGAACCTCTGAAGATGCCAGCCCCAGGTGGAGGCAAAATGTCAGGAGAGAATGCTACTGGAACATGGCCATACAGCTCAAAAAACTCATAGTAACCCACTACTATAAAATAATACTGCAAACTAGTCAATATAGTCTACTCACAAAGCAATCAATATGCCAATAAAGAACCAACATTCAAATCCCGTAAATACCTGATCAAAAAGAGTTGATCCTGCTTTTGTTGTTTCCATGTCAAATTCTAAGCTACAAATATAAAGGCAGGGTATAGATTTTTAGAATTAAAAATTGAAAGCCTAAATCAAATTGCCAGACCTAAATAGCGATGTTTTAACATTTAATGATGAATGAGACGTATCTATTCAAAGACTAGCAGTTGGGTGTAGGCTCAAATAAATAAAATACAGTCTTTGTTAAGTCTTTCATTGAAATCCACATTCAAACAAACTCAGTTTGGTCAACATCTTTGTAAGATATGAATTCCTTCATATTAGGATTTAGTAGGGAAAGCACTTACGGATGTAACCATTCACAGGGTCTTTCTCCACACTTAAAGTACAAGAGACATCTGTTGCATTTGTTCCAGCAGGATCAGGTTCAACAGATAGCAAAAACCGACCTTGTTCTCCATAAATCGCTCTCCATCTAAAGGAAAGTGTGCAAACACAAATCAGAAATAGAATGAACACAGTACAGACTTCTTTATACATAGGATCAGATTTACACCGGGAATGTGGCGCAGCTGGCTGGGTGTCAGCTGCATAAGATCTCTACTGAACAGAAGGTCATGAGTTCGAGGCCTCCCTAGGTCGAGTTGGGCTCTCGACCTATTGTGTAGCCTGTTGTCGACCTTTGCAACCTGAAAGACAGTTGCATCTGTCAAGTAGGAAATTAAGATATCACTTAGTGGGGAGACTAAATTTAACTGATTTACGAGGCCATAAAAAAGATCTCCAGAAAACACGCTGAGGAATGAAGGAGTGCGACAGCTCCCCCTGGTGGCCAGATGTTAAATTGCCTCTGTCTGTCTTGTGTGTTTGTGTGTCTAAGTGTAATGTGTGCGTTGTAATCCGCCCTGAGTCCTCTGCGGGGTGAGAAGGGCGGGATAGAAATAAAGTAAATAAATAAATAAATAAATAAATAATACACTGCCCTATGTCCCAGGATCTCATCCCATCTGCTTTGAGCTGAATTATATAAATCTACACTGCCAGATAATCTAGGATAAGCAGATAATCTGGTATAAGATCCTGAGATATAGGGCAATGTAGATCCAACCTATGAAATGCCTTCGCATATCTAGATTTCTACAAGCCTTTCCCTTTCTTACCTATTTCTAACCTATTTCCCCACACACACAAAATGTGAACTGCTTTTTTCACTCCATATTTCTCAAATAGTTAATTTTGTTGGGGGGTTTTTGGAGATATACAACCATCTATATCTTCTGCCTCAAAACTGAAATTATTTGGCTTATTTTCTTCACAATCATGTTTTAAAAACACAAACTCGCAGAACACAGCTGCCTGTGTAACATTCACCACACATGGGTAAAAACACTCTGTGTGCCAGTTGCTGCTGTTCTCCCGTCTTTGCAATGACTTCACAGTGGAACACAACACTTAGCGAATAAACACACTCCTCCAAGTAGGCAGTGTGATAGAGAGGGCTCCTGTTGGATAAATGGTTGTGTAGAGAAGGGAATTTTAGCATGGGTTGTGATGAAAGACAGTAACACAAGCAGAAATTTCTTCTACACAACCATAAAAGGGACAGGAACCCCCTTTATCATAATCTGAAGCCTTTAGCGTATGAATAGAAAGCTCTCAGTCTTCCCAAAACTGGACCTTGCCCAGAGACGTGGAGCAGAACCAACCAAGAATTAGACAGGTATGAGACCTCTAAAATATCCTAACTATATTACACCATAAACTAAGAGATAGGAAAGGTTCCTATCTGAATTTGAAAATAGCCGTAATCACTGTGAAGGGTGCAGAAAGCTTGTTAAAAGCACCTTAAGCCCCAGTGGGACTTTGGGCTTCCACATAAATGCAGTGACTGAAGACGCAGAGTTATAACATATTCACCAGAAGGTGTATGGTGTCTATTTTTCATGTCTGCTGACCTTTGACCATTTTACACAATTGCCTTCTCAGACGTATTCATTGGCACCCCCTTGTCGTGGGGGAGAGGCTTGCGTACCCTAATGAAGTTGTGAGCTAGGCTGGCGGTGGCATAGCCACCGGTAGAGCCTCCCATGCCAGACAGGTCACAACTGAAGGGTCTGACAAAGAGCGTCAACGGGCAGGATGGGCTCTCTAGCCTTTGGGCAACCATCCTAGGAGAAGGAAAACTCTAATTTCAAACCCGGGCAGATGGTGCTCATCTAACCCTGTAAGGTCAACCATCTAAGAGAAAGTAACTCTAATCAAGCCTATGACCTGAGGATCTCGCTGCCACCGTCCAAGCTTGCTAGGCCCCGGCAGATGAACCTTTGGTTTAAAGGGTGAGGCCAGTTCTGTGCACGCTGCGCTCCACCAGAAAAATCCATTGCACAGGCTCGAAGGACACATCCAACCTCCGAATCATCAACGCGCTTGTAGAAAGTCCTTCCTCATTTGCGAAGTAATGCCAGAGAGAGAGACTCTCAGACCAGAGCTCAAGAAGTCTTCTTCTCCCAACCTTCTCACTAAAGAGCCGAGTCAAGGTCCGACATCAATTTGTCTACTTTTGACAATACCAAGCAAAGTCAAACCCATTGCTCTTTCTAGCTCAGCTCCTGCAAACTAACCTGTTCTGATGGTAAAATTCAAAAACATTGCTATCTGAGTACGGAGGAACAGTATACAAAGGAATCTTGTAGCACCAAGGCGATTAATTGAGAAAATGAAGTTGGTAGCACAAGCTTTCATGGACAGTAGGCCAAGGACCACAGAAGCCAAATCCAGTTCAGCCCAGCTGAATGGTCATCTTCACCTTTTCTGTTGTTTATCACCGTAGCAATAGTTATGGAACTCCAGAGAGGTCCTCTGGAGCTCCGTTGCCAGGCGTCTTTGATGATGTCAGCAAAGTTCTCTGTGCAACTTGTGGAAATGAGGGGACTCGAGAGAGGCCTTGCTTGGGTCTAAAGCATAAAAAGCTTTAAGCATGAATTGCCCCAAATGACCTCTAATAGGGCTCAAGTTTATTTATTTATCATGTCAGAAGTGAATTGGGAATATAGTTATTATGTATAAAAAACCACAAAGTTAAAAACTAGTATTATACTAAATTCCCTTTGACCAGAAACTGGCCACTTCAAGTGCCTCTGGTGTCACTCTAAGAAGGTCTTCCATTGTCCATGTGGAAGGGCTCAGACTGCATTGTAGTAAGTGCTCTGTGGTTTGCTCTTCTCCACACTCGCATGTTGTGGACTCCATTTTGTAGCCCCATTTCTAAATACTGACTCTGCATTTTATGGCGCCAGGGTGGAGTCTATTCAGCACCTTCCATGCCACCTGTCTTCTGTGTATCCAGGAGACAGTTTATCATCAGAACCACAGATTGAAGTTCCAGGTTTTAACCTGCCACTTTTGGACTCTCACTTGCTGAGGTGTTCCTATGAGTATCTCTGTAGATCTTAGGAAGCTATTCCTTGATTTAAGGCATTGTCTTGCTAGCTGATATCCAAATAGGGGATGGGCCAGATATGTCAATGCCTTGGTCCTTTTATTACTGGCTGCTACTTCCTGATGGATGTCCGGTGGTGCAATACTGGCTAAATAGTGTAATTTCTCTAGTGGTGTAGGGCAGGGGTGCTCATTAGGTAGCTCGAGAGCTACTAGTAGATCTTCGGCCCTCTTCCAGGTGATCTTCGGGCCTCACCAAGCGGATGGGGCGCTCCTGCCATGCGCGCGCACACCCTGCGTGCACGCATGCTCCTGCTGCTGGTTTCCGCTCTCGCGGTGCTTCTTTCGCCTGCGGGGCATTGGAGGAAGAAGGAAGCACGAGGTGGGGCCTCTGGGGGAGCGCCCTGCCTCTCTCTCATCCAGAAGCAGCTGTGCAGCCTCTGTTGCCGGCGAGACAGGCAGGGCGGAGCGCTCCCTCTGGATGCCTCGCCTCGTGCTTTCTCCTTCCTGCAATGCCTCGCAGGCGGAAGAAGCGCTGCACAAGTGGAAAACAGCAGCAGGAGCACGCGCGGCGGCGGGAGCGTGCGGGAGTGCACGGCGGCGGGGGCAGGTAGATCTTTTGGACTTGGTTGCTTTAAGAGTAGCTCGCATGCTGAAAAAGTGTGAGCACCCCTGGTGTAGGGCATAGACATCCTGTGATAATGTGGCATGTCTCATTAAGAGCCACATCCACTGTTTTAATGTGTATTCCACATTGAGCATGCATGTTCTGAATCAGAGTAGCAAAGCGCAAGGGGCAGATGATGTAACTGTATCTGGTTATGATCCCCAGGTTCAAGGAAAGCTAAAGCGACTTCTGTATACTTTCTGTTGTTAAAAAGGGCCTCTTTTGGGCCTAAAATTTCACCCTTTGAAGCCATTTTGGGGCAAAAAAGATTATCTGTGAACAAAAACCTTTCTAGTGCTCAGAGGCGGTCCGTCCATATAAGCGACCTACGCCCCCGCGTAGAGCGCCATCTTGGAAGGGGCGAATTCTCCCGCCTGCTGGGCGCATCGGGAGGCCCCGGCCCACCCCTCCCCGCCACCGACGCATCCTCGGGCCCTTCGCCTTCCTCTTGCCTGCCTTCCTCCCATCTCTCTCTCTCTCCAGTCAGGAGGCAGGGCAGAGGCACGGGGCAAACACTCCTTTCAAAGCCCCGCCCCCGGCTCAGCTTCCGCCCCGCCCCCTGAGCTGAGCGGCGAGGAGGAGGAAGAAGAAGGAGCAGCACCGCATGGCCGTCGCCTCCTCCTCCCTGACCGGCCCTCTTCCTCGCCGCCAGCGGCAGCGCCTCCTCCTCCGAGAGAGAGAAAGAAAGGGAGAGGAAGGAAGGAAGGAAAGAAGAGGTAGGGAAAGGGAGGAGAGAAGGAAAGGGTGAAGGTGGAGAAAGGAAGGAAATAAAAGTTTTATAATACCTTTCAGTGTTGAGGGTGTGTTTTCACCCCCCTCCTTCAGGTGGCAGTTCCCTCCTCCCTGGCTTCTTTTGCTGGAAACAGAAGCTCTGGCAAAAGTCAATTAGTCCCAGTGCTGGGGCATTCAAAAAACAAGCAGTTGTTTATTCGGGAATGTTTGCTTTGTGACTACTTCCTGGCTCCAGTCCCTGCTTTCCTCTCTCCTTATTTCGGGGCCGAAAGCCTTGCCAAAAGTGCGGACTTCTCCCACTAAAGAGGCGTTTGAAATCCAAGCCTCATTCAAGGTTGCTGTTTGGCTTTTCTATTCGCATTTAAATTGGTTTGCTTCAAGGGTGCCTTTGTCACAGTGGAGAGTCATAGGACCAGATCCTTAATAGGATAGTTATGCCAAAAATAATAAAGTATTAAGTAATATATATATTCAGTATTATTTATTCCTATTTAATAGTTGTGTGTGCGTATGTGTGTGTGGAGAGAGAGAGAGGGTTATTTAATACCAATTTATAATAATACCATATAGTATAATCTTTATAAAATATAATATGTATTTATATATTATAATTTATAACATAATATAATTAATATTAGTGCTGGCTCCTTTTTATATTGTCTATGCTTTTGATAAATATGAATATTTATCATACTTCTGTGGCACCCTTCTTCTTCTTAATGGTGGATTATACAAAGGGAAAGAGGCTGTACCATAGGCAAAACAATCCAAAACAATGCTTTGAGCTGGAATGTGTGACAGTGTGGACACATATAATCCAGTTCAAAGCAGGCATTGTGTATTATCTGCCTTGGTATTCTGGGTTATATGGCTGAGTGGAAGGGGCTTCAGTCCCCCTCTATATACTGCCATATCAAATCCCAAAACAATGCTTTGAGCTGGAATGTGTGACAGTGTGGACACCTATAATCCAGTTCAAAGCAGGCATTGTGTATTATCTGGCTTGGTATTCTGGGTTATATGGCTGAGTGGAAGGGCTTCAGTCCCCTCTATATACTGCCATATCAAATCCAACACAATGCTTTGAGCTGGAATGTGTGATAGTGTGGACACATAATCCAGTTCAAAGCAGGCATTGTGTATTTTCTGCCTTGGTATTCTGGGTTATATGGCTGAGTGGAAGGGGCTTCAGTCCCCCTCTATATACTGCCATATCAAATCCAAAACAATGCTTTGAGCTGGAATGTGTGACAGTGTGGACACATATAATCCAGTTCAAAGCAGGCATTGTGTATTATCTGCCTTGATTTGAAAAGTGTTCAATTTCTTGTGTGTTAAGGATAACTCGATGTTTTTTTAAAAAAACAAAAACACTTAAATTTGTTGCAAAGATTAATAAATAATTGCATTCTAAAAAAGTTACTTTGTGTTAATTCTCTGTAATGTAACTTTATGAACATAATGTGATACGTAAACTTCTGGTTTGTTAAAAAAAATCTTTTATTTACCTCTATTTTTAATCTGAGTGATGAGTATATGTTTGTTTAAACAATTATTGTTTAATGATGTATGTTTTAGGGTTCTTTACATTGTATGTTTGGGCATCGATGTGCTGCCTTGTTAGCCACTGAGAAGGGCGGGGAAAAATGTTGCAAATAAATAAATAAATAATACCTTATACCTTTTGTTATCAAGTGATTTGGGAGGGGGGCGCCAAAATAATGTTCGCTTACCATTTAAAATTACCTTGGACCGCCCCTGCTAGTGCTTGCATTGAGGGGAGCGTCCGCTCCCCAAGGTCTTCTAGGGAGCTGCTCCAAAACAAAGGCTTAAAATTCCTATGCTACATTGAGTTTATACATTCAGCTGAATTAAATTCAAAACTGGTTGAAGACACTTTGTGACATAATTTTGGATCAGCCACCAGCAGAGGCTGACCAGATCACCAATGGCTCAGATATTTCCATCCCATTGCCCTAAATTTAGCAACTGGCATAATAGTAATTCTGTGGCCCACTGCAATACTTCTTTCATAAGGTATGTTTGCTTTCTCACTGCACAAACTGTTTAAGAAGCTAGCCCACTTAGATCTCCCTCACCACACCAGCCCTGCTTTGAAATCATTGTCAACAATTTGCACACCATGTACCTGCAAACCGGGTCAATGGAATTTGCTGCTGTAAATACTTTGATTGTGAGATCAAAGTGAGAACTAACAGCCACACTGATGTTAGAAGGCTCTCTGGTGGATGCTGGTGGGACCACAAGGAGAGGCTGTGGCAAACACTGGGGAGGAAAGAAAATAATTGTTTACACTTTGAAATAGAGAGTGAGACAATAATTTGGATGGGAGGAAATGGATCAGAGGAGGGTGGATCTGAAGAACAATATCATGATCCGAACAACAAAATGGCATGGTGGGTCATCAGATCTAGAAGAAACATCCCTCGTCATGGCTGCAGTTATCCCCGAAGAGCAGCCTTTCCACACAGCCATATAATCCAGAATATCAAGGCAGATAATCCACTTTGAACTGGGTTATCGGACTCCAAACTGCCATATAATCCAGTTCAATGTGGATTGTATACAGCTGTGTGGAATGGACCTTAAAGATTTTATGAATTGTAAAGAGAGGTAGTGTACAAAAGGTTGCTTTCCTTTCCCTTGAACGGTTCTCCCACTGTGCAAAAAATACAAAAGATCTCATATTCCATAAACTCTGGCAGCCCTGATCTTGATAATTTTCATCTGAAAGTGGTGAGAGATTTCTAGAAAGCAGATTTCTCTTCATTCCTTAAAAAAAAAGAAAGGTGTGCATTCAAACCATTCTCCAACCCTAATGTTTTATATGCAACTGTTATTTAGAATTCATGGAAAATCTTCTTGTAGTTTATAAACCACAGTATTGTGCTTTCAACTCCAACTGTGTTGCCAGCTTCGATGCCAAGAACATTTAAAGCTACCTCACTTGTTTCTGTCCTTGCTATTGACCTGATTTAGTGAGCTGAAAGGAGAAAAAACAATTACTTTGTCCAAAAATCCCATTAAGTGGAAGAGATGTGGATATTTCGATCAATATTTAGTAGATCCAAACTGGAAAAATGGGAGTCATCTTCTAAGGTGACAAATGCTCATTAATCCCTAGAAGACTTTACAAAGGAATCAAGATATTGAGCCAAAGTTTTACTGCTTGAGAACTACAGCATTGCATTTAATCTTTTCAGGTCATAGACAAAATGCTTGTCTTATTCCATCATAATAGTAATAAGGCAGCATAGTTAAATCAGGTAGTTATGAATTTACAGCAGTTCTATCAACTAGTGGAAAACTGTTTTGGTATTATTTTTTTATATCTCTTTATTTCTCTCTCACTCTTTCTCCCACTCTTCAATTGTTTTGCTCTATTGGGGGGTAGCAGGCAGAAAAGTGTATCTGGCCACAAGTAACACAACCATTTTGGCCCTAATAGTCTGTAGCTAGTGTTAGTTAAGGTGGGTAGAGATGAGGTGTAGGAAGGTGGATCTAGAAAACAAGAGCCAGAAATCAGAAAAGGCAAAGAACCAGGAGGCATAAGAAACATGGGCACCGGAAGCTCAACCAGAGAAGCATCTGAAATACAGAGTCAACCGACGTAAACTTCAGCACCGGCAGTTTGGCCACAGAGTCTTCTGGGGTCTGATGGCCGGGAGCTGGAGTCGGACTGATACCTTGAACTCTCCTAAAGGAGCCCAGTACGGAGTGGCGAGGGTCTCCCAAATTGCCATGGTTGAGACCCCTCCTTGCTATCCGACTGGAGTTCCCTCCCCATCTCTTGGAGGTGTGGCCACATTGAGGTTGCGGAATGGCCCCTTAAAACCAGACTATGGGGCTACACGGTCCCTAACCTTATCTGCGGCCTCTAAACTGACTATCGATCCCACCTGAGGCGCAACCCTTAGTTCACCTCCACTTGCTTGTATTTATTATAGTTTTATTGTTGTGTAATGTGTTGGTTATATATGTGTACTCTATGTTGGATTGTATTTAAGCATACTATTGTAAACCGTTCCGAGCCTTCGGGGAGTGGTGGTCTATAAATGTGAAGCATAAATAAATAAATAAAGGTATACCTCAGTTAAGTAGAAGTGAAATGAAACTTTTAAAAAATCAGATAAACCTTACATAAACTAAAACATTTTGAACTTTCTAGAGACCATTGTAAAGCTTATTCCAAAATGCAGCCAAGATATTATCTTTATTTTTTATTTTTTTCCAACCTCCATTTTTCCTATGATTTCAAAGTTGATCTGTTTTTTGGTTGTTTTGGTTGTTTTGGTTGTTTGTTTCTTACATGCCGGGGTAGCTGGTGAGGAAGGCTAATCTGCTCTAACTTTTTCATTCTGTTTTGCTTTTTACATACAAGCAGTAAAGTGCAGCTACTGTTTACCTTGCCTGCTGTAGGCAAACAAACCCAGTTACAGTAAAACCACCTAGAGAAGAATCTTATTCTTTCCCAGTTTAACATTATTGCATGGTACAGACCCAGTACAAAAATCTGTTTTTCTAGTCCTCCTTCCACATCATCCCACTGTTAGTGCTGCTTTAAAAAATGCAAGTTAGACAAAGGACAAAGAGAAAAGATGGGGTTGGTATCATGTAAAAGAGAAAATGCCTCTATTCAAGAAAAGCAAGATGGCAGACCAGACCATAGGACTATGAAGAAGACAAGACTAGTATAGAAAGATGAGATGAGAGGGGAAATGTCCTTCTTTACCTTATATGTGAGGCCAATCAGTGAGAAGAGTTGGCTGACAAAATAAAATACTTCAAACTGGGGACAAACTATGGAAGTGCATGTTGTTTTCATGCCCAAGTGTAAGCTTTGAGGAAATAGTTGGCCATTACTGGAAATATTGTATTGGAGTACCTTATAAAATATATGTGTATTTTGGAAAACAACTGCAAAAAAAATCCTTGATTCAGATATAGTCCACAAAAGTCACTTTTCCAGATTTTGAACTAGATGGCATGTATTTTGCATTTTATTTCTCAGATATTTAATAAGTCTGCAGTGATTGCTATTGCTTTAGACATAGAAACACAATTGATCTCCCTACACCCACACAAAAGGCACACTGCCCTCAGTTCTCACTTTCTCCAAATGCAGGTAATTCTCCACACATTACAAAAAGCACATTAGTTACTTTTGGAACACAGTAAAATGCCATCTACTTACTTGATAACATCCATCAGATTCAGAGAAAGCAACAATTCTTTCAGGAAGGTAATTGCTGACAGTAAGCAGGGCTTGGTCAAGCTTCAATTCATTTTCTAATTGCACAAAAAGAAAAGATTTTCTAAACATTTTTGACACAATGTTCCTGATGTTGGGCATTTCCTTCTTCAAGGCAACCTGCAGAGCATTGGTTACATTGGTGGTCTGGGACTTGAAAGACCAGGGTAAAGTCCTACTGAACCCTGAAATTCATGGGTGATCTTGGGCCACTCTTTGTTGGACTTACATCGTAGTAGGTAAAAGTAGGGAACAGAGTCAGTGGAAGAAAAGAGGTGTAGACATAGAAATAATTTGTAGTGAGGGCACCATCGTGGAATAGCAGTTGGAAGTGTTGGAAAAGAACTGGGTGGTTCTCTTTGGTTTGAATTTTCACTTAGACATGGAAGCCTACTGGGCATCACTTCAGTTTACTAGGAGGTATTCTCTCAGCCTTACAGGAAAGTGCCCCCGCCCCCGAATAAGTCATGTCAGGAAAACCCTACGATAAGGGCATCATAAGTTTTTATATGTGCATGTGTTTGATTTTATTATAGTTTATATTGTGCTCACTTTTATGTTTGTTTTTAGGCACTTGTGCTACCCCAAGTCCCTTCGGTGAGATGGTGGCAGGATATAAGAATAAAGTTGTTGTTGTTATCATTATTCACATGATTTGAAGTCACGTGATAACAAATCCACAGTGAAAGCAACTAGAAGAGTCAAAAGGGAACCTCCATATATTGTTGGGTGGCAATTCTTTTAATCCTTCACTGTTAGCTATTCTAGTAAAGGAAGCAGCAGCCCTATAAGATCTGGATTTTGGATTTGGATTCCCTTTGTGGCAAATGGAGTATTTCTAGAAATCCAACTGTGTCCCTCTGTCACATCTTAGATAGCCACTTAGTAAACTCAAGTGATTCCCAATGTGACTGGACAGCCAATAAGAGCCTCAGAGCAGAAGATCACCAAAAGATTGAGTCTCTACCTTGAGGTAGGATAGTCATAAATATTATTAATTGCTGTTAAATTGCCTTTGGCATATGCCAACCCCTTTGAATGAGTATGTAAATATGTTTTAATATGTGTATTTTACATTGTTTAAAATGATTGTGTGTTTTAACAATGTTGTAACCCACCTCGAGCCATGAGGAGGGAAAGGCAAGAAATAAAATTATTATTATTATTATATTGAGTGACCTCCACCCAGGCATGTAGCCGGGGGGCTAAGGGGCTTCAGCCCCGAAAGTCTCAAGGTGGTCCGCGAAAAGGCCTTATTGGTACATTATTTAAACTGTTATGTTTATTCATATCATGATCTGATCACCATGCTCATTATATCCCACATTAATGGGGTTATTGGGATAACAATACAAAAGGTTTGCTAGGGTAGACCCTCTTCCACCCAGGCTCAGCCCCCCGAACCAAACTCAGCCCCCCCCCGAAACAAAATCCTGGCTACGGCCCTGCCTCCACCACATCCTGATGAAGCAGAAGACATCCTAAATCAACAAATTCTGTCTGAAATATTTCATCCCATGTAGGTAATCAGACATAATACTTGTGTTAGTTTTTAATATTTCTATTCTTCAACTTTTCTAGTGATGGAGACACAATATCATATGGGGGTTAATATATTTGACTGGTATTTGGAAGATCCCAGCTTCCGCTGTACCCTTGATCAGGAAACTCAATAGGCAATTTGAGGACAGGTCGTTATCACTTAGTCTAACCTGCCTATAGAGAGGGTTGTTCTGTGATAATGTGGACAGAAGGAAATCTATACAGCCTGATTTGAGTTTGTTGAAAGAACCAACAAATGAATCTCAATTGCCTGTTACTACCAAGTCAAAAAGAAGCAGGCTGTTCCACATAAACAATATGCAATAGGAAAAGCAGCATAAAAGCTGAGCAATGCAAGTCAATGCAAAATATAGGTATTACAGGCAATAATAGAAACTGCTCTAGTAAATACACAAACTATTTTATAATATCCAAGATATACATGAATTATACAATTGTCAACATTGGAGTATCACATTCATCATTTTAACACAAAAGCAGTGAAAGGGCCCACATGGAAGTAAGCCAAGACACCCAGGCTCCGGTGAGAAAGTAATGGAAAAGGCTCAGGCACAGTCCCGGATGCCTTCCCCAAAGTAAATATGTTCAAATAGGCATCCGGGACTGTGCCTGAGCCTTTTCCATTACTTTCTCACCGGAGCCTGGGTGTCTTGGCTTACTTCCATGTGGGCCCTTTCACCGCTTTTGTGTTAAAATGATGAATGTGATACTCCAATGTTGACAATTGTATAATTCATGTATATCTTGGATATTATAAAATAGTTTGTGTATTTACTAGAGCAGTTTCTATTATTGCCTGTAATACCTATATTTTGCATTGACTTGCATTGCTCAGCTTTTATGCTGCTTTTCCTATTGCATATTGTTACTACCAAGTCACCATATTCTCTGAACACAGGCCTTCCTACATCCTCTGTGTTTCAAGATAGATGCAAGTTATACTAGGATTCACTATATCTCTGTATGCATGCCTTGCAGTAGAAAAGCAAGGGATTCCATGTCCTAAACACTGGGCAGCAGAGACATCAATATGTTACCACCTAAACAAAACCCACTCTCACACATACCCATAGACTGGGTGTTTGGGAGATGCAGCTATTACTGGCATCACTATGGCTGCCAAGTCGAATGAAAGTCCAATAGTTAACATTATGGCAAAGGAAAATTCTGCAACCCCTCCTTCTTCACACCCTCAACCCACCATTCAGGTGCTGCCTCTTCCTCAACACAGCAATTTATTGGTCAGTGGAGAATGGGAAGGTGGGGACAGAGAAGCATCCAGCTGTTCCCATAGTTGGACACACGTCACTGAAAGAGGCCATAAGTGCTGTGCATCCAGCTTCGGGAATACAATTAGATGCTTCTCCTCTGCCCGCCCCCCACAGCCTTGTTGGGGGTAAGGCATGCATCAGCTGAAAGGTGGGTTTAGGGGGTTAGGGAAATGTTGCATAGTTCCACCAGACGATGGGGTGTTCCAGCCTGGTACATTTGGACAGCACAGGGATGATGGGTTACCAGAAGAGTTAGCCAGGGATGAGGGGTTGCCTGGTGAGCCTGCTGTTAATGAGCAGGTGGATGATGAGGAAGAAATGGATGTTGACTCAGAGTTCGGCAGTGAGAGTCAGGACGGCCTTGGTTCCCAAGAAAGTGTTTTCACTCCCTCGATCTCAAGCGAGAATTCCAGAGATGGGGAGAATGATGTTTCCCAGCCTGATAGCACCGCACCTGGGAGGTCTAATGAGCAGAGTTTCGACAGAAGGGTGAGTATCAGATCCACCCGAAAGCATTGGAATTTGAAGAGGGGGGTGCGGTGGACACATAGAAGTTAGATTCCTTTATTAGACCAGGCTAGGAGGGGTTTTGCCAGACCTGAAGCTATGTTCAGCTTGGAAGGACTAGGGCCCAGGACTCTAAGTTCACGTTGACCGCGGGAGCGGTTTGCCTTGCCTACGGATGTTTGCTTCTATGGGATTCAAGCCAGTTTTGACTTGCCAGTTTGAGGACTTTACCGGACTATCGTTGGACTTGAAATGATATGCCTTGCTTCTACTAACCTTTGGACTATTCTTTATTCTAAATAAAAGTACTTATACAGAAATGGCTTGTGTGTGTGATCTAGGGGGTACGGCCACGATCTGAGGTGCAGCAAACAACTTTGTTACATCTTTGTCTGGATCTCTTAATCATTAAACATATAGCAGCCCTGCCTTCTGTTCACCTAGCAACAGGCATGTAGCTGGGGGGGGCTTTTGGGGCTTCAGCCCCCCCCCCGAAATTATCAGGGTGGTCCGCGAAAAGGCCTTACTGGTACATTATTTAAACTGTTATGCTTATTGATATCATGATCTGATCACCATGCTCAAGATATCCCATATGTATGGGGGTATTGGGATAACAATACAAAAGGTTTGCCAGGGTAGACCCTCTCTCTCTCAGACTCAGCCCCCTCCCCCCCCGAATCAAAATCAGCCCCTCCCGAATCAAAATCCTGGCTACCGCCCTGCCTAGCAAGATATAGTTTTGCTCAAGATCAGGGCAAGAAAGGCTTACCAATTTTTGATTTTGTTTTATATTTTGCTTTCACTAAATAGTTAACTTTCTAGACATTTGTAACATGAAAAGTATTAGGTGATAAAAAGAAATGTTTCATGTTTGGGTTCTGTAATTCTACTCTTAATTTTAGCAAATTTAAGCAATACTGTGCCATGATTGAGTAAAATAAATAAAAAAATTCGGTACCACCTGAGGTGGTGTGCAAATGAAAACATTCACATCAATACAAAGATTTAAAAGCAGTTTTGAAAACATGCATCAAAATCCATTTTAAAAAGTAAAAAATCAAAACACTTAGAATCGAGCATTTTAAAACATTAAATGACATGCAGGACAGCATTATCTTGTCTACCCACCAGATGTGAGATGGGGTCAGACTAGCATTCTTGGGTAGGGAGTTCCTGTCAGGGTACTATTACAGGAAAAGCTCTGTAACATATATTATATTTAAATATGCCGTGTTGCCTACCAAAGTATCAGGGGGGATGCCAAGACTGTTGTGCCCTAGTGGAGTGGCTGCCCTGAGTTTGGTTCCATTCTCGCCTATATACCTGCTTCCAGAAACTGTATATGTTCTGGGTTGTTGTAGGTTTTTCGGGCTATATGGCCATGTTCTAGAAGTATTCTCTCCTGATGTTTCTCCTGCATCTATGGCAGGCATCCTCAGAGGTTGTAAGGTCTGTTAGAAACTAGGAAAATTGGGTTTATATATCTGTGGAAAGTCCAGGATGGGAGAAAGAACTCTTTGTCTGTTGGAGCTAGGTGTGAATGTTTCAGCTGGCCACCTTGATTAGCAATCGATGGCCTGACAGGTTTTTTTTGGTGTGGCTTATTATTGCCTGAGGGAATCCTTTGTTGAGGGAATCCTTTGTTGAGGGAATCCTTTGTTGAGAGAATCCTTTGTTGTAGCTGTCCCCAGGGGCGGACAAAGGTAATTTTAAATGGTAAGCGAACATTATTTTGGCCCCCCAAATTGCTTGATAACAAAAGGTATAAGGTATTATTTATTTATTTGCAACATGGAGTTTGGGGAAAACAGACCTGCGGCTGCCTCCTTTTGGGGTTTGCTGCTTGTGTGTGCATGGGCGCTCCACGCGCACACAAGCAGCAAGCCCCAAAAAGAGGCAGCTTTTGGGGCTCGCCTCGCGCCTCCGAGCGTGCAGATTTCTTGCTGCACCCCTTCCCCTTGCTGCAGCACAGGGCCGCTGCCGAGGGGGAGAGCGAGGGCAGCGGAGGGGGCCACGAGGACGAGCGGGGCCTCCGCCGCCCGCCACATGGAGCACCCATGCGGCCGGGTCAGCAACTGTTACGGCGGCTGCACGGCAGGGTGCTGGCGGGCGGCAGAACACCGCGCACCGCGTGGAGCGCCCATGCCACAAGGTGGCGCTCTACGCATTTGCTTAGTCCACGTAATGGACGCGCCGGCCCTGGTTGTCCCCGATTGTCAGGATATCAAATGCTAATCAAGGTGGCCAAATGAAACATTCACACCTAGCTTCAACAGACAAAGATTTCTTTCTCCCACCCTGGACTTTCCACAGATATATAAACCCAATTTTCCAAGTTTCCAACAGACTTCACTACCTCTGAGGATGCCTGCCATAGATGCAGGTGAAATGTGAGGAGAGAATACCTCTAGAACATGGCCATACAGGCCAAAAAACTTACAATAACCCAGTGATTCCGGCCATAAAAGCCTTCGACAACACATTGCACATGTTCTCTTACCTGCTCTGCTGCTTTGGACAAAATTAATTCCCACGAGGAGCAAAAACACACCATTTGCTTTTAGTTCCATTTCCTTCTGAAGACTGTTACCAATAAACTTCTATAGATTTCAGTACGTAACAATCAAAGGTCATACACACTTAACTAATCTTTTTCCTTTTATGTGAGATAATCAAACGGGAACCTGGACTTTAGATCTTAGCTGGTAACTTGTCACTCCTCTTAGCTAAGGAATAGGATCATAGAATCATAGAGCTGGAAGAAACATAAGAACATAAGAACATAAGAAGAGCCATGCTGAATCGGGCCTCAGCCCATCTAGTCCAGCATTCTGTGTCACACAGTGGCCCACCAGTTGTACACGGGGATCTCGAACAGAAGGGAGGGCAGAACCCTCACCTGCTCCCGACCCCCCACAACCAGTACCCGGGGAAAATCCTGCCTGCCTCCATCAACACAGAGGTGGCACTTGGATGTCCATTTCAGTAGCTACTGATTCCCTTGGTATCCATGAATCTGTCTAATCCTGCCTTGAAGCTGTCCAGGCTGACAGCTGTCACAACCTCCTCTGGAAGTGAGTTCCATAACCCAATGACCCTCTGGGTGAAGAAATATTTCCCTTTATTAGTCCTAACTTTCCTACCTTGGAGCTTTAGGGAGTGCCCCCTAGTCCTAGTGTTGTGTGACAGAGAAAATATTTTTTCTTTATTCACCTTTTCTATCCCATGCATGATTTTATACACTTTGATCAAGTCACCTCTTAAACACCGTCTTTCAAGGCTGAAAAGACCAAGTTGGCCATCCAGTCCAACCCCGTCAAGAAGCAGGAACATCGCTTTCAAAGCACCCCCAACAGATGGCCATTCAGCCTCTGCTTGAAAGCTTCCAAAGAAGCCTCCACCACACCCTGGACAGGGATTTCCACTGCTGAACAGCTCCCACAGTCAGAAAGCTCTTCCTAATGTTCAGGTGGAATCTCCTTTCCTGTAGTTTGAAGCCACTGTTCCCCATCCTAGTCTCCAGGGCAGCGGAAAACAAGCTTGCTCCGCCTATGACTTCCCTTCCCATATTTATACATGGCTATGATGTCTCCTCTTAGTCTTCCCTTCTGTAGGCTAAGGAAACCAGTACTATGTCAGGATAGAATATTTTGCAAGAACTGAAGACCAGACTCTTTAATCTCTTATACAACGAGCCACTATTGCTGGGGACAAGAAAGTAATGGAATAATGACACAAATAAACTGAGATGGTTGAACTATATCAGAAGTAGGCTCTGTGGTCCCCTCCAATTATTCTGGAGTACAATCAGCAATACAAAGAGCACCCTCATACCGCATATTACAAAAAGAATAAACCTGACATATATTTTAACACTAGCTGAGGACCCGGCAGTGCTCGGGTTATTTGAGGAAGGCATTGTGTGCCAAGGTTGGTTCCTATTAGATGTTTATGTGGCTTGCAGTGGTCTCAAGAACTTAGTGAAGGTACTGCAAGTCCCATTGGCCATGGACCATCCTCCTCCAAACAGCACCAGGATGTAGAGTGGGTCATGGGGGCTGTGTGTGTCACATTTGGTCTTGATTATTCGCTGGATGAGGGTTGCAGTGGTCTCTGGAAGTGAGGGAAGGAAGTGGAAGTACCATCATCCATGGTCCCCCGTTCTCCAAACTGCACCAGGATGTAGAGTGGGTCATGGGGGCTCTGTGTGCCAAGTATGGTCTTGATCAGTCATTGGATGAGGGTCGCAGCGGTCTCAGAAAGTGAGTGAAGGTACTTCAACTCCCATCATCCGTGGTCCGTCCCACTCAAAACTACACCAGGATGTAGAGTGGGTCATGGGTACTCTATGTGCCAAGTTTGGGCCTGGTCTCTGATTTGTAGGGGCTGCAATGTTCTGTGGGGAATGAATTGGGTGAAGGTACTGCAAATCCCATCATTTGTGAGCCATCATGCCGTAAACCGTAGCAGGTTTGTAAAGTGGGCCATTGGGCCTGTGTGGCAAGTTTGGTCCTGATTCGTCATTGGTGTGGGCCACAGTGCTCTAAGGAAGTGAATTTAAGTACTGCAAGTCCCATCATCCATGGTACATCCTCCCTCAAACTGCACCAGGATGTAGGGTGTACCTTGGGGGTCTGTGTGCCAAGTTTGGTCTTGTTCTGTCATTGTTGGGGGCGTAGTCAGGAAAATCAAGTTAAGGAAGCCTAACAATATCCCATGAGCCGAGGCCTAGTCAGGAAAATCAAGTTAAGGAAGCCTTGCTGTCAATTTTGGGCCTGGTCTGTGATTTATAGGGGCTACAGTGTTGTTTAGGAAGTGAATGAGGTGAAGGTAATCCCATCATTCCACTTTGCTGGAAGGATGTCTGTCTATTTGGGGCCTAGCTTGTAATGCTAGTAATGATATCAGTACATCAGGAAACCTTCTCACTGTAGTGAAATCCTCTCAGAAAATGAACATTCCATTGCCAACGGAAAAAAAACTGTCAACTCTGTCGCCATTCTGAGGCGATATGCACTGCTCGCAAGCATTCAGTTGCATTCTTTTTTCTGGCCAATCGGAGTCCTTTATGCAAATTGTCTCTCTGTGGCAACCAATGGCCTCTGTTTGGTGCCTTAAGAGTGTTGGAGTTCTGAGGCTGGCCAATCAGTGTCCTTTATGCAAATATTCCCACAGTTGCAGCCAATCGAAATGCTGGCATATATAAAAAAAAAAACCCAATAAAAATTTACTTCAAAAAAAAAGAAATGCTGGCATATATTCCTCCGGTCGCACCACCAAACCACCACCCGCAACCACTGACTTTTATTATATACATAGATGTAAGCATAAACAATCATTTATAGTCCAACTCAGTTTAATCCAGGGGATATTATTGAAGCTTTCAAGGGACTGAGTCATATGTCAGCATTAAAGCCACATACGTACACACAGCATATACAAATATATTTCTCATTCAGTGCTGGCAAGTAAAATTGTTCCAACACTAAAGCATAAATAAATCCCATTTGACAATATATTGTAAAATACTTTAATGAATAATCAAACACTGTGCTGAGCCCAATGTTTGAACTTGAATTCCTCTCCATATATTGTGGTGAACACTGCAAACAATAATGTACATCTCATATTTGTTTTGAAATGTCATCTTGGCTTCCTTTCATTTCCTCTAAGGCAAGTTCTGTGGAGTTCAGAACTTTGTTGCAGTATTTCTGGTGGCAGGATCTTCCCAAAATACACGTCACAACAATAAGGTTTCCCATTTCCTGAAGACGGCAGGAAGAAGCTCACTTCTCTTGTTCCGCATTCCCCTTCAGGCTTGACTTTTGCCTCTTCCTATCCTTCTGTCCAATTATGCGGAACAGTTTCTTCTTTGCTTCCTTCTGCCTCTTAATCTTCGCTTCCTCCTCTTTCTGTTTTACTTTCAGGCGTTCATTAAGATCCTGACGGTGTTTTAGCTTGGCTTTCTTCAACTTGTCATTGTGTACCGTACTCAACGCAGACAGAAGTGCTGCAATCTGAACAACAACAAAAAATGTTGTATGAGAAAATGATGCACTTACATAGTGACAAAACTGAGAAATATTACAAAATTGTCAGGTTCTGATGACTACAGACAAAAAGAGGAATTAGGTACTTCAATGCAAGTTGAATCCATCTAAACTGTTGTACATTGCTTCAACATATACCATTAGAATGGGACTTAAGGTTTATACAGCAGTGTTTTTCAACCTTTTTTGAGCCGCGGCACATTTTTTACATTTACAAAATCCTGGGGCACACCACCAACCAAGATGACACAAAATGATACTCTAACACAGTAATACATATAGTTAAGATGTTTTTAAATGTATTTATACACTCAGTGTGAAACCTGGGCCTGTTTCGATGAACACAACATATATATTACTTCCTCTCACATATTTATACATGGTTATCATGTCTTCTTTCAGCCTTCTCTTCTTCAGGCTAAACGTGCCCAGCTCTTCAAGCCGCTCCTCATAGAGCTTGTTCTCCAGACCTTTGTGAAATTTCACCCTGAGTGCACCGTGCTGCCAGGTACCTATGGATGTCATGAAGCTGTTATAAACAGTTGGGGGCGGGGGGGGGACGACTCTCAAAAAATCCAGTAAAATAGTTTTAAAAAACCATTTCCAAGTGGAGAGGCTCAATTTGTTTCTTTGAAACCTGTGAGGGGGCTGCTAGGAGGGGGGAGAGTGCCAATTTCCCACGGCACACCTGATGATCGCTCATGGCACACTAGTGTGCCACGGCGCACTGGTTGGGAAACACTGTTATACAGAAAATGAAAAAAACAATAGTAATTTTGGCCTATAATTTGCAGAATTTTCCAGCCAGGATGGTCAGGAGTCTAGGAACTGAAATCCATAAAACGATTTTCCCAAGCTCTGATTATATATGATGTTTGCCGTTGTTGGGAGAAAAGTGGAATTATAAATACGCAGAAAACATTAAAATGAATTACTTAAGGCACCAGTTACTTTAAACACATTTTAATACTGAGACTCAAATATGCAGGTATAACAGAAATGTACCAGTATATGATATAATCAACATTTCGGTGAATTGCAATCCTTAAAATCATTTCAGTTCAACTAACAGAAATATATAGTAAATTCCAAATTACAAGCTAGCATGCAAAAATGTAATTGAGCAGTGCCAAGAATGAACTCCTAAACGTTACTTTAAGAAAAGGACACAGCATACAAAAAACAACTTACCTTCTTCTCATGAGGTTCCCTGATCACAGTCGGTCTCCACTTGTCCCTTGTGACTTTTCTTTTTCCTTCTTGCATCTTAGGTTTGCTCTTAAATGGTAGGGCCTTCTGAAGAGCTTTAGGGATATGCAGCTTATTGAAATGTTTCTTCTCCCGCACAATACGCTAGAAAGAAATAATGGAAATTGAAAAGCCATGTTTCTATTTTTTCCCCAAAACAATCTATGCACGCGATGGGGTTGTTTTAAAAATTATGTTACCTACAAATCTATATATATAAAAAGAGAGTGTCCATGCGTTGACGCTTATAGACGGGAAAACTATAAGCCCCAGAACCACAACAACCACCAAACACATTCCCACATACCACGAGGTACATTCGGGGCACAACAACCCCACCCTACATACCTCGCAAGACCCCTAAATACGACCCCCAAAAACCCCCATTCACACCAAGCATCGCGGCTCTTAGTGAATGCCAATGGCCAACGGAGCCAGCAAGGAGAAAGAGGACAAGGCAGAGGAGGAGGAAAGAGCAGCGAGGGGGGAAGGATCGTAGCCTTACCTCCTCCTCCGCATCCCTTTGCCTCAATCGCTGAGGGAACCCCCAGCCACTTGCCGCCGCTTCGGTCACTTCTACGACTCTCTGGGGAGGCAGCACTGGACCACGGGGAAAAACCCCCAAAAAACTACAACAAAAATGGCGGCCAAACCACTTCCGGCCTGGCCGAAAAGGCTCCGCCGGAAGTCGGTCCGCCAGAAAAAGGGTCCGGGCGGCAACTGCCACCCAAAGAATGGCAACTGGAAGTCACGCCCCCCTCCCGGCCAGAAGTGACGCCATGAAAGATGGTGGCCACCACGGAACAGCGGCGCCCACACGGAGGGCTTCTGGGTGCTGTGGGAGCCCACAGCCCGCTGCTGCACTCTGCTGGGGGAGAGAGGCTTCCCCGCCACTGAGGCTGCCCTCCGGAGGACGGAGGGTCAAGAAGGAGGAGGCGTGGGGACGCTGGCCTCACCGCTACTACCCTCCGGATGGCACAGGGTGAAGACAGAAGGAACGGGGTCTCTGCTGCCGCCTTGCCGCTGCCCTTCGGGTAGCCTCCCTTCTTTCACTTCTCTTTGGGGGTTCGGCCTCCCTTCTCTCTGGGGCCTCGGGCTTGCTGGGGTCCCTGGCTGGAGGCACCACCGGCTTGCACTGTGGCCTTTGGTCCCCAGGAGGATCCCTTTGTTTCCCCTGAGAGCCTTGTCTCAAGGCCCACGTTGGACTGCGGGCCTTCCGGAGCTCTGGGTTAGCCCGCCACACTACGCCACAACAATATATAGCAATATATACATATATACACATTCACACACATATATGCATACACACATATACACATGCACACACATATATACATACACACATATACATATATACACATGCACACACATATACACACACATACATATATACACATGCACACACCCACCAAGACCATAAGTAACATCAGTTCCAACCCTTACATACTCAGACTTTCCCGCATCTCCTAAATGGGGCACAGCAACGCGTGCCGGGTACAGCTAGTTCTTTATAAGATGAAATGTTCTAATAACTGCCACTTCACAACAAAATCAATGTTGACATTCCCTCTTTTGCTCATGTTGAGTACTGCTGAGCTAAATATCAATGTTATACAACCTTAACACAAAAGCAGGACTCTGCACCCCACAAGCAACCATACCTTATACAGAGAGTCCTTGTTTTGTTTCAGTCTGATGCCTTTCTCGTGCCTTAACTGGCCTGTGGTCTTCATTCCTGCCCAAGAGTCTTTTTCACCCACAGGTTTTAGCAAAGAAGTCACTGGATTATAGAATGCTGGAGTTGATACAGGGTACCAGGTTCTCATGAAGACAATATCTAAAAAGAGAAGGACCCGTTAGGCTGGCTTTTAAAAGGCTTTTCTCCTTCATTATTTAATTATTTGGGCCGACCAAGGGCAAGATGAATTGATGGCATCCTTGAAATGACTGGCTTGACCTTGAAGGAGCTGAGGGTGGTGACGGCTGACAGGGAGCTGTGGCTTGGGATGGTTCATGAGGTCACGAGGAATGAACAACAAATTTAATTGTTTAACTTAGTTTTAAATCAGTTTTAAATAATGTGTTGGGATGTGTAATGTTTCCAGGCCTTAGATATAATGATTTTTTAAAGTTATACAGTGAAATTTTGACTTACAAGCGAACCAAGTTACACGTTTTTTGAAATACAAGCTGCTGCGTGGCCAATTTTTTGCTTTGACATGCGAACCAAGATTTGAGTTACGAGCTAGAGCAAGAGTATGCCACCCACCATCTTAAGCAGGGCTTTAAGGGAGCAGCCAGGAAAGCTCCTTGCTCTTGTCCTTGCTGTTATTTCTGCAATCCCAGGGTTTTTGGGAGATTATAGGAAAGCTGAGGGGCCAGCAGTCTGACATCAGTATACTTCTATCCTGATTAAAATAGATACCTCTCATTCTAATTGATCATTGCAGAAGAATGTTACTGAAGTATTCCACTCATAGCAGGAAAAAGGAAACTTATGTTATTGGCTTAGAACAGGGGTGCTCATTAGGTAGATCGCGATCGACTGGTCGATCGCGGGACCAAAGGAGGTCGATCCCAGCTGGATGGGGCACTTCTGAGGGGGCAGAGCCAGGACACGCTAAGCCCCGCCCCCTCCCCAGGCTTCAGCACTTCCACAGCTTCTGCAGGCTAGAGGAGGATAATGCCAAGCCAGTAGTGGCTATCTATGCCACCACTGGCTTGGCATTACCCTCCTATAGCCTGCAGAAGCTGTGGAAGCGCTAAAGCCAGAGGGGGCGGAGCCAGGCTGCACCAAGCCCCACCCCCTTCCCCCTGCTCCACCCTGCTTCTCTCTCGGTAGATCTTTCTGACTTGGTTTCATTATAAGTAGCTCGCATGCTGAAAAAGTGTGGGCACCCCTGGCTTAGAACCTTCCAATCCTGCCTGCTCCTGCAATACTGAGGCAGCTTCCCTTCCTTTCTGTTCGCTTTGCTTCCCCACACTTGCCTCACTCATTTTAGAACCATTTTGAAAGGGAAGAAGAAATAAACTCCATTGGACAGGTTTTTAGTAAAACACCATGCAAGTGAAATTGAGGAAAGTGTGAAAGGCAAATGTCAACAAATAAGATTAAGTGAAACCTGACAGAAGGTACATACTCTACACTTAATAAATCCAGTTTATTTCTTTACATTCTCTTTTAGTATGTATTATTATTTTTAGACATTATTTGTTATTTATAAAGTAATTTTTTCTTATTTAAAAACATGTAACAAAAAATCCGTGTGCTTTTTGTGGGGCTGGAGTGGATTAATAGCATTTCAATTAATTTCAATGGGATATTTGATTTGACATAAGAGCAATTTGAGTTAAGAGTTCGGTCACAGAACAAATTAAATTTGCAATTCAAGGTATCACTGTATTTAGTTATATGAATGACTTTGAGTGCGTATTGCCTAGAAAAAGTACACAGAAACACAAAAGGTAAAATTTAAGAAACTAAACAGCTTACTGTGAGACTACAATCTGTATGTGTGAATCTTGTGCCCTCTTAAAGTCAGTTTACCAGCTGTTAGGATTTCTGAGAGTTGAAGGACAAAACATCTGGGGACCCCAGGTTGAGAACCACTGTTCTAGACTGTTTCTACACTTGTACAGAATGTGTTGGAAGAATCCCGGAATGGCTTAGCTACAGAAATTAAAAAGCAAACAAAACCTTCACCCTGAAGTGGTAAGACTGGAATTTGAGGGATCCAGAATGAAATCTCTGTTGCACCATTAAGTGTATGGTGTAACTTTTAGGCGGGTCCTCTCCCTCAGCCTGACCCTGAATTGCTGTGAGGTTAAGGTGAGGAGCGAGAGGGCCATGTGTGCTGTCTTGAAGTATCTGGATAAATGGTTGGTTATAAATGTAACAGATCAACAGGCCTTACTGTCACAAAGTATGCCATAAATGCATCAACACTACTGTAGCCTTATATATATATGGCTACAGTAATATATACTGAAATCACAACATGAATCCTTTTATAACTTTTGAATAAGAACTAGCTATCATCCATGATAGAGTCATCACTGATTTCCACAAGAGGACAGTTTACATCTAAACATCAGAGCTTTCCAATCATTGACACACTTTTAGACATACATCATTTTGTGACACAGTAATTCATTTTTAGTAGCAAACCAGAAATTAAACCAACTTTTTATAAAAGATACAGACACATAAATGGTAATAACGAAATGTATGGAGACCCCACACCTATCTATCTATCTATTACATATAATAAAAGTCAATGTTTGGTGCAGCCGAGCGACCGAGCGGAGGGAGGAATATGTGCAAGCGTTTCGATTGGCTGCCACTGTGGGATTATTTGCATAACGGGCTCTGATTGGCCAGCCTCAGAACGCCAACATTCTATGGCCCCAGACAGAGGGGACTGGTTGCCACTGAAATGGTATTTGCATAACGTACTCCCATAGGCCAACCACATTCCACCATTTCAAGGAGACTCAGAGGGGAAAGGAAATGCCTCAGGCAGTCACCAACTGCGGCCCACAGCAATGACGGATCACGACCAAACCTGGCAAACAGGGGAACAATGGCCCGCTTCACAACCTGGTGTGGTTTAGGGCGGGATGGGCCACGAATGATAGGATTTGCAGTACATTCACCTCATACACTTCCCAAACAACACTATAGCACCTAAAAAACACATGCCACGCCAAAACGGCCCAAGACAGAGGGAATTGGCTGCCACTAAAATCGTATTTGCATAACGGACTCCGAATGGCCATCCACATACCAACATTCTAAGGTGACTCAGAGGAAAAAGGAAAAGCCCCAGTCACTCAGACACTGCGGCCCACAGCAGTGACGGATCAGGACAAGAATTGGCAAACAAGGGTCCAATGACCCACTTCACAACCTGGTGTGGTTTAGGGCAGGATGGCCCACAAATTATGGGATATTAAGTACCTTCACCTCATTCACTTCCAAAACAACACTGTAGCCCCTATACATCACAGACCAGGCCCAAAATTGACAACAAGGCATCCTTAACTTGATTTTCCTGACTAGACCTCAGCACATGGGATATTGTTAGGCTCCCTCAATTTGATTTTCCTGACTAGACTCCCGGGACTCGCAGTACCTTCACTAAGTTCTTGAGACCACTGCAAGCCACATAAACATCTAATAGGAACCAACCTTGGCACACAATGCCTTCCTCAAATAACCCGGGCACCGCCGGGTCCTCAGCAGGTATCTCATAAAAACCATATGTGTGTGTGTGTGTGTGTGTGTGTGTGTTTAAAATATGATTAAAAGATATTAACATATACTTCCAAGATTTTTGTCATTTTTTATTACAATAGCATGACACATCTACACACTGGAGCGAACACACTAATGTGTCACGACACAAGAGTTTGGAAAGCTCTGCTCTACATGAACTGAATCAAAATACAGCTTATCTCAGAAAACAGCGAGGTATCGATTCAATTAATACTGCTCCAAGAGTACAAATCGGCCTGAAAGAAGTAACATGAATCAATAATCCATTAAATATGCTATGCAGAAGCAATAGATGCAACTTACCACTCATTAGCAGCTTATCTTCAAATGTCGCTCTGAACGCACCCTCCGGTGTCCGCACAGTCTTTTTAATCTGCCCACGGACACCACTCACAGTACGAATTGCCGCTCCTTCAAACTTTGCCACTTCCAGTACAGAATTAAACATCCCCTATGCAATACACAACAAGACAATGGAGAAATTAAGGAATTTTCATTTTTCACACACCTTAACAAATTTCTAGATTTATTTGTGAAGATCAAAATACAGATAACAATCACCACAAAGTCTTCAAAACTTCCTAGCACTATAGCCGCTGGTCAAGATCCAAACAACAATCTTAGATTTGCAGGGCCACAGCCAGTCAAATTTTATGTTTCGGAGACCTGTCTGTTTAAAGAAACACACATCTAAGACTTTCTTGCCTAAACAGAATTTGAATGTATTTGTGAATTCTCATCCTACTTCCTCATCAAACAGTGGACAGCAGTGATGTAACTGGAAAGCAATCCACTGCTTATATTACATTTCTTATATGTGTGTGTGTGTGTGTGTGTGTGTGTGTGTGTGTTAAAATTCATTAATAACAATTGGAAGGACTCTCTATATTTTACTTTCAACTGTGGCAGGGTAGATTTCTTATTCCACCCGACCACCAATTTGTATAAAGACTCCTTTTATTTCCACTTGCTGCCACCATATAATGTAATAAGTATACACAGAGGACAGCTTTCCCACTGACCTTTCGATTACTGTGTCAGGGCAGGGTATCCCTCTAACCCAAACTCCCACTGACACTATTTGTTAGCTTTTGCTGCCACCATTCATTATACTTGGCTACCCACTGGGAAGAATTTGTTTTCGAGGCTTGTGTGTGAAGTAACTATGCAGGGAGATATCTTTGTTAAAGAACTGCAAGGTTTATTCAAACAATGTTCTAAGTGTGGAGGTTTCAGAGTTCAAAGCTTGGTTGGTTACAATCTTCCTTGGAAGTACGTATCTTAAGGTTACAATACACTAACTATGGAGATACAGCTTGATACTATATAGCTGTACTCCCAGAACCAATAGCTCAGCAGTCTTTACACTAACTGCTTGTCCTTTAAACCCAACTGCTTTCATAGCAGTTCAGACACAGCTTTTCTTCTACTCTCTCACAGAGTAGAGTCAGAGTCCTTTTTAAAGCTAACAGATGGCTAAAACTGACTCTCTCCTTTGACTTCCACTGCCAACTGCCCAAGTTTTGAATTCGAAGATTCTAAGGCCACTTGCAGGCTCCGCAATAACGGAAACTCATTGGAGGTTCTGCAAGCTAATATCTCTGTTAACCCTTTAGAGTTTGCTAAGTTTTTGCTTCTTCAACATATATACATATATATAAATATCAACCATATTTAAAACCTGTAATAAAGAAATATGACTTCACCACAATTAATACAATTAGTGAGAAAGCTTGGCAGTTTCAGAGTCAAGCAAAACAATAAATACACAAAATAGTCAAAGTCAATGGTGAATTATGGATTCACATTTTTGTTATGAAAGTCAAATCAACAACCAAACTGACACTCTGATTTTTTGTTTTACTTTCCACGAACATATGAGAGAACATTTTGTTTCACTTATTGAGCATAAGGTGCTGGAATAATTATCAGCTCACATTGTTTTAATGTTCTACAATTAATATATCTTACAGTAGCTTTTACAAAATTCTCAGTACCAAATCCAGAAAATTTGAAGTTCAATGAGTAAGAACAGCTGCTAAAAGCTGTAGACCAATCCCTGAATATTTTGAACAGATAGGCTACCTTCAAAGCCTTTTACAAACATTGTGGCATATTGCCAATAGCTCATTTAGAACTGTAACATCTAAGAAACGGTTTTTTTCCAAAATGAAATTATCACACAGATTACCTGTCACACACAAACATTACTTCTCAAATACAAACCTTGATAAATGCTGTATTCTTGTAAATTTTGAATGGGAAGCCCGTTAACTTTAATTTCTTCACAACTTTAATGGATTTATCTAAGTCAAGCACAACTCCAGTGGCAGCTATCCGAAAATCAGGCTGAAATACATCAAAGTACAGACAGGTCTATTGTGTGTGTGCGTACATATAGATATTACATAAACTTTTCCAAAACTAAGCAAAATCTGAAAATCTTACATATAAAGTGTGTCTTTTACTTTCAGCTAAGTCAGGCTAGGACAGTGGTTCTCAACCTTCCTAATGCTGTGACCCCTTAATACAGTTCCTCATGTTGTAGTGACCCCCAATCATATAATTATTTCAATGCTACTTCACAACTGTGATTTTGCTATTGTTATGAAGCGTAATGTAAATATCTGATATGCAGGAGGTATTTTCATTCACTGGACCAAATTTGGCACATATACCCAATATGCCCAAATTTGAATACTGGTGGGATTGGAGGGAGAGATTGTCATTTGGGAGTTGTAGTTGCTGGGATTTATAGTTCACCTACAATCAAAGAGCATTCTGAACCCCACCAATGGAGGAATTGAACCAAACTTGGGACACAGAATTCCCATGACCAACAGAAAATACTGGAAGGGTTTGGTGGGCATTGACCTTAAGTTTTGGAGTTGTAGTTCACCTACATTCTGAGAACACTGTCAACTCAAAACAATGATGGATCTGGACTAAACTTGGCATGAATATCAATATGCCCAAATGTGAACACTGGTGGAGTTTGGGGGAAATAGACTTGACATTTGGGAGTTGTAGTTGCTGGGATTCATAGTTCACCTACAATCAAAGAGCCTTTTGAACTCCACCAAAGATAGAATTGGGCCAAACTCCCCCCCACACACCACACCCCCCATGATCAACAGAAAATGCTGTGTTTTGTGATGATCTTTGGCGACCCCTCTGACACCCCCTCGTGACCCCTCCGGGGGTCCCGACCCCCAGGTTGAGAAACACTGGGCTAGGATCAGGAGCTTACAAGTATTGGCTTTGTGTGTAATGGGCAGGGATTAATATTATGCTTTAAAGAAATGGTTCTCAACCTGTGGGTCCTCAGAAGTTGTTGTTATGCAACTCTTACAACCTCTTACTACTAGCCATAATGGTAAGGATATCAAGGAGTTAAAGTTCAGCAACACCTGTAGACCCAAAGTTGGATACCATCTTTTTCTTTAGCTTGTAAGACTCTGGTCCTAGCATTCAAGGCCTTTCGAGGTCAGGGTCCTTCATATCTAAGAGACCGTCTAATGCCACTCCACCACCAGAGACTGCCACGGTCAGCTCATGCGAATCTTCTCTATGTTCCTGGCCCTAGAGAGGTCCATTTGGAGTCATAGATCCTTCTCAATCGCAGCCCCAATCTTGTGGAACTCCCTACCGCCAGACCAAAGAGCCACTCCTGATCTACCTACATTTTTAGGGGCACTTAAGACATGGCTCTTCAGAAGAGCCTATGATTGTTAAGTAACAAGCTGTGACTATGTAACCTGTTTATTTTAATTGCGTAAGTCGCCCAGAGCCCCTTTGGTGGAGGGCGACTCATAAGAAATAAAGTTGAGTTATCAGTCCAGTTATAAACCATGTCCCAACTAGAGTTTTCCGTGCCATGCACAAACTGCTAAAATATAAATCACAACAGTAAACCAAAATGATGAGTAAAGACAGCAGACTATAAGATCAAAATGAAATGGGTTGCAGAAAATGGAAAGATGTGAGAGTTGCCACATGCATACTGGTGGAGATGTGAGAGCCACCACTTGCGTCCTTAATCCAATCCCTTCTTGGCTCTGAAGAACAGTCAAAGGAAGTTCTGTTTTGCCTAAAAGAGGCTGTGATGAGGCCATTATTGGAAAATCCTCCCTGGACTCATCCACACTGGGAAGCTATCAGTTCCACTGTGTGGTGACCTCCTAGATGCAGGGTTCCTGGATGAAACAGAATATCCATCCAGATCAATTTCAATCTACCCTTAAACCTGACTATGGGTCAGGGACAGCTTTGGGTTCCTTTGCAGACAATCGACATTAGAAAGCGAGAGTGTATGGTTCTGCTGGTCAAGATCTTTTTCAGCCAGCAAGCATTTGGGGAAGGATAAGAGGCAGGCTTTGGGAAGGTGTGGGTGGGATTAGGGAAGTGGGGAGGATGTAAGTTTTAAATGCCATTTTAAGTGTATTTATGGTATTTTAATCTGTTTTTACCACACTGTTACAATTTGTTTTTTAGCTTCTGCATTGCACTTTTAAAACTTAAGTATAAGATTATTAGCTGCCTTGAAGGAGTCCCCGGTGACACAATGGGTTAAACCCTTGGGCCGGCTGAATTGCGGACCGGAAGGTTGGCGGTTTGAATCCAGGGAGCAGGGTGAGCTCCCACATGTTAGCTTCAGCTTCCTGTGCGGGGACATGAGAGAAGCCTTCCACAGGATGGTAAAACATCTGGTGTCCCCTGGACTTCCAGTTGCTCCTGACTCGAAAAGAGTCACCTTGAATGCCCAGATTTTGGGTGTGGTCAGGAGTGTAGCTGCTATGTTTTGGATGAACTGAAGTTTCCAGTCCTTTTTCCAAGTATGCAGAAGTTGGGAATCTTTCTCATTGTCCGTACTGGTTGAGCACTAAGACACATAGCATTAGAAATCCCTATTTCTTCTTCTCTGACTAAAGTGATGGGAGCCAGTATTTAAAATACCTGAAAGACACCAGGTTGAGGGAAACATACTTACTGTTGTACCACTCACTGACTGGATTGCCAAACATCCTGTCCCTTGTGGTGTGATAGGGCCTGGAAAGGAGCAAAGGTTGGTTAAAGTCATCAGGACGCGGCTTACATTTTGTTGAAAAGAATGTAGAAAGTAAACAAATGACAGCATTCTCCTTTTAAAACCAATATAAAGAATTTATCAAACAGTTGCATAAATAAACATCAAGTGAGAGGTAATTCAAAGATTTAAAAATACATTAACTTCTTTGATGAGGTGTCAAGATATTACAAGTTCAGGAAACTTTTTTCCTAAAATTAATGCCGGTTCTTGTTTTGGAATGGGGAGGGAGATTCATTATATAACTTAAAAGGAAGAGGAGGAGATTTCATGCATATACATGAAATATTTGCCAGCACCGTATTACTTTTCAGTATCACAGAACTATCAATGGAGTTGCAGCAACTCTCCAATTGTTATAGCCTTGCTCTAAATAAACACTTACCAACAAGCAATCTAACTTTCATCTTGCACACAAAAAAATGTTTTGTTGCATTGTATCAGCCCTAAGGTGGTGCATTGGGTTAAACCCTTGTGTGAATGAACTGCTGACCAAAAGGTTGGTGGTTCAAATCTGGGGAGTGGGGTGAGCTCCCATCTGTCAGCTCCAGCTTATCATGCGGGGACCTGAGAGAAGCCTCCCATAGGATGGTAAAACATCCGGGCATCTCCTGGGAAATGCCCTTGCAGACAGCCAATTCTCTCACACCAGGAGCGACTTGCAGTTTCTCAAGTTGTTCCTGACACACACAAAAAGCCCAAAAGTAACAAATCAATAATATAAATTAGCCTGTCATTAAATGTTTGGTGACAGAACAGTCTTGCCTCCTCACAGAGAACCTGACAGCTTTCACCTCTTTCCCAGCTCTACAATTTGTACCAATACTTCTTTTACATTTTACAAAGTATTATAATTATTTATTAACTTTATTTCTACCCCGCCCTTCTCCCACAGGACTCAGGGCGGCTTCACATGTGCATCCCATGGTTATTCAATGTCAGGAATGGGGGCCTCTTATTCTTCACATATTATGGACGAGAACTACCATAATACTTCACTATTAGCTATGGTTGGGGATTATGTAAGTTGAAGTTCCAAACAACTGTGGAGAAAGGTTCTCCGCTCCTGCTTACAGGAGAGATGCTTTTCCTGAAACGAGAAAATGGTAGGCATTTGCTCTTACCCCAAAAGATGGTCCCACAATGCATATGCTGTGGCGTATACTTAAGTAGTCTGTGACGTCCATTATGGTCTTCGATGTAATACATAGGGATGGTCTGAAACCGCCTCCAACCTAATGAGAATATCAGAGGATCCCGAGTCTTGAGTATTTTCTTATGCCAACGATGCTTTTTCAGGCGCATCTGAGGAAAACCAAGAACCTGTGTGTCTTTATCTCAGCAAAAGTAAACCTCACAGTTAACAACAGTCAGTATAGCAATCCCTGCATCTGAAGTATATAAAAGTTTGCTAGCCAAATGTCATGGCAATGATGCACTTGTTTTAAAATTTTAGAGTTTTAAAGTTTTTAATTTCTCGATCCTTAGACCGGATGGGTTTTTTGCGGGACTGTGTCCCTCTCCTCATGAGCTGGTCATTGACCATAATAAAGTGATGGTAGAAGACCCAAGTGCTGGTAATAAATAGTTATAATTTCCCTAAAAGCAACAGTGTGGACATTAATTCTGTGGGGTTCCTTGTTCTAAAACAGTGGTTCTCCACCTGTGGGTCACCAGATGTTTGGCCTACAACTCCCAGAAATCCTAAACTGGCTGGGATTTCTGGGAGTTGTAGGCCAAAACACCTGCGGATCCACAAGTTGAGAATCACTGGTCTAAAAGAAGGCATCCAGCATCCCCCAAAATGTCAAAAGCAGCTTGGGTGTGACAGCACAGGTTGCCCCTTTCCACAGCAGTAAGTGAAAAGAACAGCTCCCAATAGGTGTGAATCTAATATTTAAACCTGATGAGAATAATTCCATTGATTCAACTACTGAAGAATCAATCTTAATTTATTATTTATTTATTATTCACTTTTATATACCGCTCCTCCCTGCAGGCTCGGGGCGGTTTACATAAAAACAATAAAATACACATTAAAACAGTTTGGATATATAAAAACACAAGGGTATGGACAGGATTATCAGGAGACACCTAGATTGAAAGCCTGCCTAAAAAGGAATGTCTTGCAGGGCCTCCGGAAGAGGGCTAACTCTGTGATGGCACGAGTTCTATCTTTTAACTCGTTCCATAAAGTCGGCGCCACCACAGAAAATACTCTTTGTCTTGTTGTTGAAAGGTGGTAGGAACAGATTGAGGGGATCACCAGAAGATTTTGTTCTTCTGATCACAACAATCTCAGGGGAACGTATGGGGTGAGGCGGTCCCTCAGGTACACTGGCCCTAGACCATACAAGGCCTTAAAGGTCAAAACCAGCACCTTGAAGACAATCTGGTACTCTACTGGTAGCCAGTGCAATTGCTGTAGAATTGGTGTAATGTGCTCTCTTGTTGATGCTCCCACCAGCAATCAAGCAGCAGCATTTTGCACCAGCTTTAGTTTCCGAGTTGTCGACAAGGGAAGGCCAATGTAGAGGGCGTTACAGTAGTCTAGCCTTGAGATGACCATCACCTGGATCACCGTAGCTAGGTCATTCCTGGATAGGTAAGGAGCCAGTCGCCTAGCCTGTCGGAAATGGAAGAATGCTGACCTGCTAACGGTGGAGACCTGAGTCTCCATCGATAGCAGTGGGTCAAATTGGACCCTCAGGCTTTTTACCAAAGATGACGGGCTTAGCCGCTCGCCATCCAGGGAAGGCAACCGGCACTCACCAACACCAGGACGATGCAGCCATAGTATCTCCATCTTCGATTGATTCACCTTCAACTGGCTAGAACGTAGACATCCAGTCACGGCTTCAAGGCATTGATGGAAACAATTGGGTACGGTGTCCGACCTGCCATCCATTCTCAGCACCAGCTGGATGTCATCAGTGTACTGATAACACTCCAGATCAAAATCATGAACCAGTCGGGCAAGTGGATACATATAGATATTAAACAATAAAGGGGAGAGGATAGCTCCCTGGGGAACCCCACAACCTAATGGGAGTCTCCCAGAAGCCATCCCCCTCCCTCCACATGTTGTCCCCGGTCTTGAAGAAAGGAGGCCACCTATTTAAGGGCAGTCCCCCTAACTCCCATCACGGCTAAATGGCTAATGGTTGCATAAATTCCACTGAATCAATGGATCTGGTTTAGTAGGTACTAGTAATGACATCCAGCCTACTGTTTTGCAAAATCTTGCAGAAGAACAAGCTAAGAATTTGCACAGTATTTTAATAGATATATCCCACCACATGTTTGTAAGGATCATATTTAGTCAAGGCACATCACATACACTCATTTGAGCGCTTTAAAATAAAATATACAGTACGGACAAGGAATTTGCACATGTAGAAATGTTATGCACAAGAGGGCTAGTGCCATATTTTTGGCAAACAACAGAGTCTGCATACCTGAACATATCCCACGTTTCCTTCAGTGTTCCCCAAGCCTCCCAGGATAAGTGGATAGTGTGGGTCAAAATTCAGGACCAGTTCACAAGGGACATTCTCAAGTTCTATCCGGATATACATTCCTGGCCGAAAGCCCTCATACTGAACTCTGGTTTCATCATCTTGGTCTTCAAATTCAGCCCTGTTAAGCTGTGTGACAGAAACAGTTCATAGAAAGAGAGAAAAGAAAGTTACGAACGAGGAGGTGCAGCAATCGTCCCCCAGTCATGTTGCAGAGATGAAAGTAATGGCAAGAATAATGGGGTTCCTCTCCCAAAATCCAATGGAGGATTCACAAGTTGAGGGGCATTGTGGAATACTCTTGCCACAATTCTGACAATGATATGGAAAGATGCCATATTAAAAGAAGTTGATTAGACACACCAACAGTTTCACCCCTAGAGAATTTTGGAGCATCCGCCAAGTGGAAGGTGCAAGACTAGGAATATTCATAGTCAAGTGAACACAATATATATCAGAACATAGTGGAAGAACTGCTAACAAGAAGCAAAGTCCCACCATCACTTATTCTCCACAAGCATTGCAAAATGTTTTTAAATGATGTACACTAGCATTATGTTTCTCTTAGTACATATTAAATCACAAGTAGGAAAAGTTTATATTCCTCTCTCAAAGAGATTTCAAACCATGACACAATGGCTGTTGAGGATGAGACACAGTAGTTAGCCTTTAATTTTTTTTAAAAAAGAAGAAATGGTATCCAAAATAGAGATTTTATAATACTCTCCCAAGCATGATGTTCATACCTGAGCCTGTTTCTGCATCTCCCCTTTCAGATCATCGAAGTAGGTGGCATCCCCCTCATCATACTCAGCATTAAACATTTCTTTCAGTTTACGTTTCTTATCCATGCGTTTTTTCTTTTCCTCGTCTTCCCCAACAGTGTGTGCATCTTCATTTGCATTGTCTTCTTTTTCTTCTGCATTTTCTCCCTAAGGGAAGGAGAAAAGTTTTTCTTATCTCTGACTTTATGTCTAAAGGGATTCGAGCAGTTAGTAGCCAATGTAAGAACATGCCTTGAAAGATGGGAAAATGAAAAAGATCAAAATAAAGATTTTATGCGAAAGTGGTCCAGAAATATTGGCTTTAAAATGAATCCAGAAAGCTGGAAAACAATTTGGAAAAATAATAATAACATTTCATATTGTCAACAATACAAAGAAAACTGGTTCAAAATCATATATACAGGTCCTTCTCAAAAAATTAGCATATAGTGCTAAAGTTCATTATTTTCCATAATGTAATGATAAAAATTAAACTTTCATATATTTTCGATTCATTGCACACCAACTGAAATATTTCAGGTCTTTTTTTGTTTTAATACTGATGATTTTGGCATACATATCTCAAAAAATTAGCATATTCCATCCGACCAAATATGCTAATTTTTTGAGACAGTATTTTTGGGTTTTCAGGAGCTGTATGCCAAAATCATCAGTACAAAACAAAAAAAAGACCTGAAATATTTCAGTTGCTGTGCAATATATGAAAATTTAATTTTTATCATTACATTATGGAAAACAATGAACTTTAGCACTATATGCTAATTTTTTGAGAAGGACCTGTAGGTGGTATTTGGCACCTGAGAAACTTGCAAAAAATTATCCAAATACAAGAACCAATTGCTGGAATTGCAGTAGTAAAAATGGAACCTTTTTCCACTTATGGTGGTTGTGCCCTAAGGTAACAAAATTCTGGAAACTGATTCATAAAGAAATCGAGAAAATTGTAAACAAGGAAATAGTAGGGAAACCAGAAGAGTTTCTTTTGGGGATAGTGGACCCTGGCCTTAACAAGGAAGAGAAAGAAACATTTATAATGACAACAAAAGCCACAAAAATGTTACTAGCAAAATATTGGACGTCAAAAAACAGCCCAACAAAAGAGGAGTGGTTAATAAAGGTCATAGAGACAATACAAATGGAGGACTTAACAGAGAAATTAAGAGACAAAGAAAGAAATGTAGAGACTTGTAGAGACAGATGGAATTAAATTAAACTGTATTGCAAAACAGAATATAATATAGATTTGAACTTTAAATGATAAATACTCAAAAAAAGAAAAAAGGAAGCCTTATGAGGGAAGTAATATAAAGGCTTACTTATATACACAAATAGGGCGGAATTATTAAGGCTGTTTCCTTTGTCTTTTAGGAGATGTAAGGACCAACGTTATATAAGAAGAAAATACTCTTTCTTTTTCTTCCTACCCTTATTTCGAATATCAATATAAGATATATTTCTACCTCGAAAGACCAAAATTGAACCAAAAGACCCTTTTCCTTTTCTCTTCTTTTTAATACACCTCTGAAACTATACTTTCACACTCTTTATCTCTGTTCTCCGCCTTTCCTCTTTTCTCTATGCTTTTCTCTCCCTTTTCTTTCATGCAAATCTCTCTCTCTTTCTGAATCTCTCAAGGTAACTAGTCAAAGGTGTAACAAACCTGACCTTAACGATTGAAATACTAGTGTAAAATGATTTTTACTTTTATATATTTACATGATTATGTCTATCTTTCATTTTAATGAAATTTAATAAAAATTACTTTAAAAAAAAAAAGAACATGCCTTGAAAGTGAGGATATTATAATTCCAGAAGTGACAAACCATGGTTTGTGTGATGGTTCTGCATGGTATTACTGAAATTTCTGTCTTTATCCAATGAAAGGCAGTTCCTCCAAAAGGGGATAGGCATAGACAGAAAATAGAGCCATGTGTTTAGCAACAGAATCAATCGTAGACACTGAAGAATAGCACATATAAATTGCATCATATTCCATACATGTGTCTTTAAATCTTTGTCAAAAGATCAAGCCCTGACCATTATATATATTTTTTCCTCAAACCTCATCTCCTTGAACCGCTGGTTTTCCTTTGTGCATCGTTCCAGTTTCAAGGTCTTCAAAATCACCATATAACTCTTCTGTAAAAAGCAGAAACATCATCAATGTTTTTCAGCTTAAGTCTTCCTTATAAAGTCATCTGATATATCACCACAAAAGCTCTGAATCATGCATGCTTATTAATGCATTCTCTCTTGAGTCTTAATGCCTATCTTCCCCATGTGTCTCTATTTTGGATCTCTTCATAAAGAAGGAAACTCCAATATTTGGATGATTTACTGATCATGTGCCCTTCCTTTTAGGCTCAAAGTGAGATATGATAATATACGAGGGCGGGTCAATAAATCCGTGATTTTTTGAATGAAACACAGGTTTTTGGATAAAAAATCATTTTATTTTTCAACGTAGCCTCTTTTGAGCTCTATACACTTTGTCCAATGTTTCTCCCATTTTTTTATCCCTTCCAAAAATAAGATTTGTCAAGGTCATCAAAATAGGTATTTGCTTGTGAGATGATTTCATCATTGGAGTCAAATCTCTTTCCGCCAACCCATTTCTTCAGGTTTGGAAACAACAAATAGTCACTCGGGGCTAAATCCAGAGAATAGGGCGGATGAGGGAGCAATTTGTATCCCAATTCATGGATTGTTGCCATGTGTGCACCCTTGCATTGTGGTTGATTGTGAGCAAATGCGGCACCCATCTTGCGGAAAGCTTTCTCATACCCAAGTGATCATTTAAAATTGAAACCACTGAGCCATGTGAGATGCCTATGGCTTCCACAATCTCTCGCACTATTTGTTGTTTCCAAACCTGAAGAAATGGGTTGGCGGAAAGAGATTTGACTCCAATGATGAAATCATCTCACAAGCAAATACCTATTTTGATGACCTTGACAAATCTTATTTTTTGGAAGGGATAAAAAAATGGGAGAAACATTGGACAAAGTGTATAGAGCTCAAAAGAGGCTACGTTGAAAAATAAAATGATTTTTTATCCAAAAACCTGTGTTTCATTCAAAAATCACGGATTTATTGACCCGCCTCGTATATTATCATATCTCACTTTGAGCCTAAAAGGAAGGGCACATGATCAGTGCAATCTCCGATCGATCAACACCATATTGTGAATTTTTTCAATTGTTTCAGGTGTAGAGACCTCAACTGGGCGTCCAAAACATTTGGCATCTTCCGTGATTGTACGGCCACAATGAGATTCAGTAAACCACTTTTTACCATTGGAATTGGTGGTGCAGAGTCCCCATAGTATTTATCAAGCTTAGCCTTGGTTTGAGTGATGGGTTTTTTTCCGCAAAAGATGAGCACACAACATTAACTTTTTCCCATTTTCTCCTCAAATCACTATCAATGGCTGTCAAACACAAACTAAATGACGCAGCTTGCTCAAATTTTGACAGGAGTCAACTGACAGTTGCCTGTTGACAGGAGCAGTGTTGCCCTTTCAGTTAAGAGGCGGGAAATTCAAAAAGTCACGGACTTATTGACCCGCCCTCGTATAAATAAGAAACAGCACAACATTTAAAAAAACCTTTGTCTATTGCCCATTACTTAACAGAGGTTATATGAAACCTTTTTTCCAAACATCTCTAAATCCCTATCCCTCATAAAAACAAGGAGAGGAATACACTGTCACTCAAATCTATCAGAAGAAGAATCAGTTTCCCAAGAGATGATTCCTTCTTAACTAGAAACAAATTTGAACAAAAATATTTTTCTACCTACTGCTTCTCTGCTTCTCTCCCAAAAAGGCAGCTTTGGACAAATCATCCCAATTACTCCCACAATTGTTTCTAAATGAAGAATTGATATCTTTCTCTTTCCTTGACTTATATTTCCATGAGCCTTTACTTCATTCATGATATACCGTACTCAAAGCAAAAAAGTAATCTTCTTTTACACATCCTGAAACATTGTTTATCCTTTCTACATAAAATTCACTGGCTATTTCCAGTTCATTATATTTCTGGGTTTTTTTTTCCTTCAAAGCAGCTCAGGTACAATATTACAAAACAAGAACTTTGAACTGCAGCTATCAGAGCAAACCGGCTAACTAGCAACAAAAAGTTTCTAATTTACCATCTTCTTTCAGTAGTTTGGCTGCATCTTTATCAGCTTCCCAATTTCCAGTCACAAAACAGTCTCTGATACTGTTCATCACCTGCCAAAGGATAGAGTATCAACTTTTTAGATAAAAAGGGAAAAGAAGGTGCGGGGGCACCTTCAAAGCAAGCTGAATTATATTATACATATTTTATATATACTGTAAGTAAATGTAAAGATTTCCCCTTGACATTAAGTCTAGTCATGTCCAACTCTGAGGAATGGTGCTCATATCCATTTCTAAGCGGAAGAGTCAGCGTTGTCTGTAGACACCTTCAAGATCATGTGGCCAGCATGACTGCATGGAGCACCGTTACCTTCCCGTTGGAGCATTACCATAAGAACATAAGAACATAAGAAGAGCCATGCTGAATCGGGCCTCAGCCCATCTAGTCCAGCATTCTGTGTCACACAGTGGCCCACTAGTTGTACACAGGGATCTCTAGCAATTTTAGAACTGCTAGGTTGGCAAGAGCTGGGGCTAACAGTGGGATCTCAACCTGCTCCCTGGGTTCGAACTGTCGACCTCTCGGTCAGCAAGTTCAGCAGCTCAGCAGTTTAACCTGCTGCACTACTGGGGGCTCCCTATTTTATATATAAGCACATATTAATATATTATATTGTGTGTGAGCATATACATACATTTCGCATGCTGTATATTCATACTAGAGGTGGCAAATTACAAAGATCTCAGCTTACTCATACTACACATCCCATCTACTTCAAAAATCATCTGCTGCAGCCAATCCATAACTTTTTGAAAGAAGCCAAAATAAAAATTTAGCTGCAGCAATGGGTTTACAGGTTTGGTACGATTGACTCAGCTCAACACCTGTTAATGTATCATCTCGTGTCAGAATGTGGTATTGTCTTCTTTAATTCCTTTAGAAAAAAGCCATCTCTGTCTTAAATGCCTCCAACCTATCTGAATCTATTTCCATTACAACTGCTCTTCTCTTGACAACATGCCCCCTAATCACCTGCACTTTTTCCTTGAAAAGCATTGCCAGGTATGTCCCCTCTAATTCTGATGCACCATCTCTTCCATTTCCAAACCCCAGCTGTGACTCTCCTCTTCACCAGCAAATTCAACAATTCCTGGAGGTCAGACATTCATACATTTGGTGTCCATCATCACTCCTCTGTTCCTAGCCTTCACTGCTTCCAGGAACTAGCACAGAGAGTGTGACGTTTGTATTGCAATCCCAGAGCACCTGCATCCTGGAACAGCTTTATTTATTAGCTTAAACTCGGTTGGCTCACAAGAGGACTACCCCTACAGTACATCGTTCTAAGAGCATTATAAGTAACATATTTTTTTTAGAAGCACCTCATCTAAGTCCCAATCTTGTGGAGCTTCAACATGAAATTTGGAGGAGTCAAGGGCATCGGCTTTTCGCTTTGATTCTGTGTCGGGGCGGCTGACATGGAACAATCCTCCAAGTTCTTCATTTTCTTCTTCATTCCCCTCATCTTCAGCCACTGAATAAGAACAAGAAACTTTAGTTTATATAAAGTTTTATGTGCTTCAGTTTTTTTGGAAACAGTCATTCATTGCCATCTGTTATCCCAAACCTGAAACATTAAAGCTATTATATAATAGGTGTATGCCTAAGAAACCATGATCCACAAAATCATCCACAAAACCAGTACTACAGCTGGAAATACTCTCCAACCATCATGGTCATCACACCACAGACTCAAGAAGCTGCAGTCCCAAAAGTAACTTTTTCCAAGTTTTGCCCATGTATTAGGGCCTAGAAAGTAAGGGTGCCTTTCAGGAGACAAACCTCTTTGTAGCAGCCATCAACATTATTGGCTCTGATAAATGAGAATCCATGTGATCAGTCAAAGCAGCTTTTCTATGCTCCAAACCAGTGTTTGTCAACAATGGAACCAAACTTGGCACACAGAACTCCCATGACCGACAGAAAGTATTGAAAGGGTTTGATGGGCATTGACCTTGAGTTTTGGAGTTGTAGTTCATCTACATCCAGAGACCATTGTGGACCCAAATAATGATAGATCTCGACCAGACTTGGCACAAATACTAAATAGGCTCAAATGTGAACGCTGGTGGAGTTTAGGGAAAACAGAACTTGATATTTGGGAGTTGTCATTGCTGGGATTTATAGTTCACCTACAATCAAAGACCACTCCATTGGCGCCCCCTTGAAGAGTGAGAGAGACTTGCGTTCCCCAATGAAGTTGTGAGCTATGCTGGCGGTGGCATAATAGCCACTGGTAGGGCCTCCCATACCAGACAGGTCACAACCGAAGGGTCTGACAAAAAGTGTCAAAGGGTAGGATGGGCTCTCTAGCCTTTTGGCAACCATCCTAGGAGAAGGAAAACTCTGATTTCAAACCCGGGCAGATGGTGCTCATTTAACCCTGTAAGGTCAACCATCTAAGAGAAGGAAACTTGAACCAAACCTACGACCTGAGGACCTCGCTGCCACTGTCCCAGCTTGCTAGGCCCCGGCAGACGAACCTTTGGTTTAAAGGGTGAGGCCAGTTCTGTGCACGCTGCACTCCACCAGAAAAATCCATTGCACAGGCTTGAAGGACACATCCAACCTCCGAATCATCAATGCGCTTGTAGAAAGCGTGGGATGAGTCCTTCCTGAATCTTCATTCGCGAAGAAAAGCCAAGACAATCAAAGAGCATTCTGAACTCCACTGACAATAGAATTGGGCTGAACTTCCCACACAGAACCACCAGGTCTTGAAGGGACTCACTGGCGCGAGCCTCCCTCCAGCCTCACACACTCTCCCTAGCCCGCACATGCACACCACACTGACATGTGCTGAGCACTCCTGCTCTCCCCTCCCTGCTTGGAGTCTCAGAAACAGCCCTCCCCTTGGCTGAGAGGTTGGCCAATCACAGCGGAGGAGGGCTTTTGGTGGGAGGATTCGCCGTCTGTTTCCAAAAAGAGATCTTCAGCCTTCTCTGCCAAAGGGGTTTCTGAAGACTATCAGAAATGTATGCTTTCTGATGGTCTTTGGCAACCCCTCTGAAACCCCCTCATGAACGCCACGGGGGTCCCAACCCCCAGGATGAGAGATGCTGCTGTAAACAAATGGTTCTCTTTTCTTTCAAGTTGCCCATGTACTATGGACAAACTAGCATTTAAACTGCAATCAGCATTCTGACTAGTAAAAGCATTAGTAGTAAGTTCAGAATTTTGCCTCCTCCTGCTCCTTTTCTCTCTCTTCTTCCCCAGTCCATAGTGTTAGCCCATTTGTCTTCTCCGGCAAATATAAAGAAGAGTATTTTTACCTGTGCCGTAAACAAGTTTACGGAGATTGGGAGTTGTCTGTTGCTGCCTCAGAAAAGCCTCAGCAGCCTTTCGAGTAAGGTCTTCTTTCCATTTAAGTGCACCTGGAGGAAGAAAATACTGTTTCCTTAGCTGTATTAGAATGATTAATTAATCAAGGAAAACTGGCAACTACATGTAAATATCACAGTGATTTTCAACCTTTTTTGAGCCGCGGCACATTTTTTACATTTACAAAATCCTAGGGCACACCACAAAATGACACTCTAACACAGTAATACATATAGTTAATATGTTTTTAAATGTATTTATACACTCACTTAGTGTGAAACCTGGGCCTGTTTTGATGAACACAAAATAGATATCCTGGCAGGAATGGTAGAAAGAATGGTGTCATAATTTTGTCCAGGGCCCTGTTCGGCATTTGCATTTTCCCTTCTCAAAAACTTCTCCATCACTGTCACTCGCTTGTCTTGCTGTGATCCCAAATTGCCACTGTCACTTGACACACAGTTGCAGCACTAACTCTAACTTTGTTTACTTAGCCGCGTCTGAGCGAATCCAAGATGGCGCGACCATAACACTCTCGCGTCACTTCTTCGGTGATGCGAGAGTGCTATGGTTCCATTTCCTAAAGGGACAGATGCGCCTTATAGTTTACATATGAATGAAGTTCGAAAATATTTTCCCACGGTACACCTGATGATCTCTCACGGCACACTAGTGTTCCGCGGCACACTGGTTGAAAATCACTGCAGTATCAGACATACAAATGAAGACATGGGTATGTACCATCTGTGTCTGCAGAAAGGTCTGGTGCTTCTTTGTATTCCTCATCCTCTTTCAAGAGCTCTTCAACATCATCATTATACTTTACAGCCCCAAATTCAAGTCTTTCCGCACTTTCTGTTTGGAAGCCACCACTATCAGATTCCTCAGTGTCAGAATCATCCATTGATTCTTCTTCCTCTTCCAAGGAAGAATCTTCCGATTCAGATGGTGATGCTTCTTCAGTGGTCTCATTTCCAGAATCTGTAGTAGGAGCTACTGTTTTACCAAGGATTTTACTATTTTTTAACTGTCTGTCTTTTTTGTTGCAACACAATGGTTTATTAAGTAATTCTGTATTTCTGGATGCAGTTTCAAAATCCATTATCTCCTCTTTGACACGTTGTGGTTCCCCTCCAACTGTTTCTCCTCTCTCCCCATCAAGGCCCTCCTCCTCTCCTTCCTTCTCTTCACTTGAACTCATCTCAAGATCGTCATCACTATCAGCAAAAGCTGGCAGTTCTGTTAGAGTTGCTTCTTTGGTTTCTTCTTCAAGATGTCTGGCAGGTGACAAAATCAAGTGTTGATCTGACAAATCTTCATCTTGATGTTCTCCTCCCTCATTGTCACTGTCACCATCAGTCCCATCTTCATCCTCAGACATGTCTTCATCTTCCTCATCACTTCCCGCATCTTCATTTTTTTCATCTTTGAACACTGCTCTCCGCCGTACTCTCCCAGAATGCGGGTCAAGTTTTTTTTCTTCTTCAGGCATTGAGAATAACCTTCCAAAATAAGGAGAAAAAAGCAGAAACAAATGTCAAGTTTCACAAACTACCGTATATACTTTAGTATAAGCTAACCCAAATATATAAGCCAAGGGTGAAAAATGCAGCAACTACTGGTAAATTTAAATTTCAAAATAAAAATAGATACCAATACAATTACATTAATTGAAGTATTAGTAGGTTAAATGTTTTTGAATAATGACTTCTTCTTTTTTGTTGTGTCAGGAGCGATTTGAGAAACTGCAAGTCGCTTCTGATGTGAGAGAATTGGCCATCTGCAAGGACGTTGCCCAGGGGATGCCCGGATGTTTTGATGTTTTATCATCCTTGTGGGAGGCTTCTCTCATGTCCCTGCATGAGGAGCTGGAGCTGACAGAGGGAGCTCATCCCTGCTCTCCCCAGATTCAAACCTGCGACCTGTCAGTCTTCAGTCCTGCTGGCACAGGGGTTTAACCCACTGTGCCACTGGGGGCATAATATTATAATAATATAATATTGGCATAAAACTGTAACTTAAGATAAGACTGTCCAACTCATTCTTCTAACCTTCTTCAATGTAAATGCGCTTACATATCCTTCCAATAATAATATAGTAAAAAAATAATGTAATAAAAAAATAATAATAGATTAAAATAATGGAAACGTAATAACACTAATAATAGAGTAAAATAATAAATGTAATAACAGTAATAGAGTAAAATAATAAAAGTAATTAAAATAATAGTGAAATAATGTAAATGTAGTAATAATAGAGTAAAATAATAAATGTAACAATAAAAATAGAGAAAAATGATAAACGTAATAATAATAATAATAGAGTAAAATGATAAATAACTGACTCAAGTATAAGCCGAGGGGGGCTTTTTCAGCCTTAGAAAAGTGCTGAAAAACTCATCTTATACTCTAGTATATAAAATATTCATAAATGAAGATGTTAAAAGTTTGCTTCACTAGAATGACATTAGTGGCTTTTTAATCTATCTGCTCAATTAGGAGAAAAAAACCCCAGTTAGCACCGGGAATGTGGCACAGCTGTCAGCTGCATAAAATCTCTCTGACCAGTAGGTCATGAGTTCGAGGCCTGCCCAGGTCGTGATGGGTGCTCGACCTTAAGTGTAGCCTGCCGTCGACCTTTGCAGCCCGAAAGACAGTTGCATCTGTCAAGTAGGAGATAAAGGTACCACATTAAGTGGGGAGGCAAGTTTTGACTGAATTATGAGGCCAGGAACGCTAAGGAATGCGGAAGGAACAACAAGGGATGCTGGGAACGCTGAGAGATGAGGCGTGTGTCAGCTCCCCCTGGTGGCCAGAGTTTACCTTTGTTCGTCTATATGTTGTGTATATCAAAAACAGCAGGAATTGTCTGCTAGTATGTGTACCTGTAATCCACTCTGAGTCCCCTTCGGGGTGAGAAGAGCGGAATATAAATAAAGTAAGTAAGTAAGTTATAGCACTGGAATAATGAAGATTGAATATGTGATCTAATTTATTACCTTTCAGTCAAATCCACTCCAAAACCCTCTTTAGACTTAATTGCTGTTATGTGCCTTCAAGTCAAGCACAGCAATTCTATAATAAGATAGCCTTGACACAATTTTATTCAATGGGGGCTTCCTTCTTCTGAGGCTGAGAGACTTGGCCAAGATCACCCCATTGCTTTCCCCAGCTTAATGGGTATTCACACCCTAGCTTCCTTGAGTCCTAGTCAAATCACTAAACATTGTTGGCTCTCGCTATGAGGGCTACGTGCCCCTATTAAAGTAAATATTGGAGTTTTCAAAATTTTGAAGTTCTAGTATTGCCCCACAGAACTGCAGTTCTGGCATGGTTGCACCCAGCTGCTTTAAGACTGCATTTTCTGGAAGGAGAAATTTTTTAAAAAAGTTAAAATGCTCCTGCTTGTAATCAAGAAATATTGCCTTCAATTGATCAGAAGCCTGGAACTTACTCTTGGTTTTCAATATCTCCAGCCTCTAAAGGTGTGGAATCCATAAAGAGAGATACTTTGCTTGAGGCCATCTTGGCATCAATGGTTGAGTGTGTAGAAATGAGGCTCTGGACAAGTTCATGATTCGGTTTTACATCATCCTGAAAATACAACATTGTTTCAAAAACTATTTCTAATGATCTGATTAACAGTCATTTAATTACATTGTACTGGATACAAAAAAAAGCTGAATGAAAAAGGCTATTCTTCCTTCAGACAATTTTTTAAATTTAACTGATTTACGAGGCCATAGAAAAGATCTCCAGAAAACACGCTGAGGAATGAAGGGGTGCGACAGCTCCCCCTGGTGGCCAGATGTTAAATTACCTCTGTCTGTCTTGTGTGTTTGTGTGTCTAAAGGTAATGTGTACATTGTAATCCGCCCTGAGTCCCTTGCGGGGTGAGAAGGGCGGAATATAAATGAAGTAAGTAAATAAATAAATAATTTTAATTGTGTCTGATTTTTTTCAAAAAATGCTTTCAGTCCTTTTCAAACAGTGTGACTGATTCCACTTGCAATTATCAATAGTAAAAACATAAAATGTAATGTACTGCTTTTAATTATGATAAGATGTTCCCAGATTTTCTTTTTAAAAACATGGAACACAGAACCACCTCGACAGGTCAACTTTTTGTCTTGTTTCTCCTGAGACAGTGATTGGAGAAGTATTACAAGGAGACTGAAATCCACATAGAGAAAGATTAATCATCAGCATGTACTATAGAAATGTGCTGCATTTAAAGAGGGTGGTCTATGGACTTGTGCTGGTTCCATAGTCTTCTGTGTTGAGTTCCTGAAGAACTTCCATAATCATAGAATAATAGAGTTGAAAGAGACCACAGGGGCCATCCAGTCCCGCCCCCTGCCATGTTAGAAAAGCACAATCAAAGCAACAGATGCCCATCCAACCTCTGTTTAAAAGCCTCCAAAGAAGGAGCTTTCACCAGACTCCGAGGCAGAGAGTTCCACTACTGAACAGCTCATATGGTCAGGAAGTTCTTCCTAATGTTCAGGTAGAATCTCCTTTCCTGTAATTTGAACCCATTACTTGAAGCCAGGGATGGGCAACCTATGGCCCGCGGGGCGTATTTGGCCCGGCAGCCCATTCTGTCTGGCCCAGGGAGAAGGGCGTCGGGGGTGGGGCCAAGAGGAAGGGCTCTGTGGGGCCTGTGTCGGCAGACAGGCTGGAGGAGCGGCGGCTTTGGAGTGCCTGCCATCCCTGGAGGCGGTCCGGGCTTGCAGCGGGAGCAGTCACCGACCTGCAGGGGCCAATCGCCCTGGCGACCCGGAAGACTTGATCATCTTCCGGGTCGCCAGGGCAATCAGCCGCCTTAGATCGCTGACTGCTCCCCCTGCAGGCCCAGATCGCCTCCTGGGATGGCAGGTACTCCATAGCAGGGCGATCAGCTGGGGAACGGCTGGGGGCAAGAGCGGGCTGAGCCCTGCAGCCTCCGATCGCGTGCTGCTCTGCTCTCCTCTGCTGCGGTGGCAGCTGGGTCTGCTTTGTCATCCTCTGGACTGGGGCCATTGGGCCATTCCATCTTGGGATCCTTCCTCTCTTGAGGATGTCAGCCTTTATCTTGGTTCGCACCTTGTCTTCTTGAATTTAATTTTAGTGGTTTTTATTATTATTTTATAATAATTTTATTATTATTATAATATAATATAATAAATAATATAATAATGTTATATTATATTATAATTTCAATATATTATAATGTCTATATATATACTATAATATAATAATTATGATATTAATACTAATAATATATGAATATTTCTTGACATATTAATATTAATGATGTGTAATATATAGTAAATATAGTAAATAAATAAATAAATAAATAATGTAGATTAGAATGTAGTTCTGCCTTTAGGTGTGGCCCTCCATAATATTTTTTGGCTCTCGTGTGGCCCCTTGGAAAAAATAATTGCCCACCCCTGCTCTAAGTCCTAGTTTCCATTGCATCAGAAAACAAGCCTGCTCCCTCTTCCTTATAACAATCTTTCAAATATGTATACATGACAATCATGTCTCCTCTCAACCTTTTCTTCTGCAGGCTAAACATGCCCAGCTCTTTAAGCCGCTCCTCATAGGGCATGTGTTTCAAACCTCTAAAACCGTAGGGGACCCTGGCATATTGGGAGGAAAAATGCCAGCCTTCAATATCAGACAGTTCGAGAAACACAGTTTGAGGTCACTCCTTTTGACACTTGACAAGCTAAAACCATTTCCGCCATTCCAGTTTAGACAAAAACTATTCCTTCTCCCAATCTGTTCACACCCTTTGCCCCAGTATAATTAAAGGTTTGCTGATGAGTATAGCTTCATTCATTCTAGGTGCAAAATATTACAGAATATGGGACTTTCTCCAAAACAATTTGTCACAATCGCCGACTTAGAACTGCCCCTTTAACACACACACGGAGACGTAGCAAAGGCTAACTACTTTATTGAGTATAAAAACAATCCAAAAGGTATATAGTCCAATAAATGCAAGTGTTCAAAGTATAAAGTCAATAGTCCAAAGTATAATGGCAAATAGCTTGAAGCGAGGCAAGGCTCCGCAAACCAATGCGGATCAGGAAACAGGACAAGGTTTCGCAATCCAATGCGAATCAGGAACCAGGGCAAGGTGCCGCAAACCACTGCGGCTCAGGAAACAAGGCAAAGGCAAGGCAAGACTTGATGACCACTGTTGCTTGTGGTCCCACTCCGCTCGCGCCTATTCAGTATAGACGTGGCCGGAGAACTGAGGATCAGTTCCCACGGGCCGTACTTAATCCCTCGGCCGGGACCCCGACGATCTAGGGCCCGGCGCCTCCAGTCTCTACTTTCCGACGGTGACGGTCTAGGACAGATGCCAGCTCCTCCTGCCCTCCTCTATGTCCCTGCGCCTGTTATGAGAACGGCCCCGCTCTTCCAGCCTAGTATCGCTATCTTCCTGAGAAGCAGCCTCCCCCGAAGTTTCCCATCCGCTAGCCTCCATCTGCTGCTCGGCCAGCTCCTGGGAACCTCGGCCATTTGGGAATTCATAACTATCTCCGCTATCTGCTTCACTGCCTCCCATCTCCACCTGGTCCGCTCCTTCCCCGGGAGAATGCTCCCATTCGAAATCCCAGGCTAAACTCTCTGGCGGTGGACTGGGCAAAGGCACAGCTGACCAATCTTGCTCTGGGCCTTCCAACTCATCCCTCCGAATCCCTTTCAGCCTGTGCGGGTCCCAATGCCAACGGGACCCCCGGTGCATTACCCCTCCCCCGTGGCCCGGGCGGACCCATGGGTGCTACACAATTAGTTACATGCAACAAAATCTGACTTATCTAGCATTTATTTATACCCTGCCTTTTTCAACCCTGTAGAGGACTCAAGGCAGCTTACATACTGTATATAGGCAACAATTCGATGTCATGTAAACATACTGTACATACATAGTAAAATAAACATTTACATTAAAACAGTCATTAAAAACCAAACCTTAAAACACTTATTAAATTGACATTATCCAAAATCATAACCCATAGCATTGAAACCCAAGAGTAGTTAGAACTGATTTCTTCAAGAATACTGGATTACCAGATAGTGAATTAAGTCAAGAGCCTAAAATGCTTACCTCCTCCACTTTATGAGCATGACTTCCTCCAAGGTCAATATAAACGGCATCTTTGTCATACACTAAGCCTCCAACACCCGACAGAGGGGCATAGATCAGCTTTTCCTTCTCATTTAAGGAACGTTTCTTTTGGTGCTCAGGAAGCGCACAAGGATCCGGCAGAAAACTGACGTCACTTATACTGAAATCCCCTACACCTGATAGAAAAGGTATGCAAGTGAAAAAATACTATTAAAAGTAACAATTTATGCATCAAAATCGCTATGGCAGTAATTTCATGCCAGTGAAGCATGATATTGGCTAGATTTTGTGGCCTCATGCAAGGCTGGTGATTAAAACTACATTTGAATGTCAGATCGCATACACTCAAGAGACTTCTGGGGAGTGCAAATTTGCCAGTTGGGAAAGAAAACATCCTTTTGAGATACAGAGCTATAGTGGGTTAAGAGGGCTCTTCAGTGTGCTCCCCTTGATTTAAATGAACATAATGAGATGTCAATAGGCTTTCGAGGGTGACTAAAACTGTGCTGTCCTTATAGTGATTTGATGCTTTTAGGACCTGGTCCATGGAGATCTTTCTTGTTTCCTCCTATTGTTTTTCTTGACTTTATGGGCTATGTGGCCATTCAGCCCGGAGGCCACACCTCACTTGTGATTCCAGTCATGAAAGCCTTCGATAATACATTCTGGGCTACATTTTCTTCCATTTTTAATAAAAATTAGATACAGTATACAAATATATGTATATTATTATTTATTTTATTTTATTTAAAGCTTTTGTACCCCGGCCTTCTCACCTCTATCGAGGGACTCAGACCAGCATGACAGCAAAGATTCAATGCTATACAATTTAAAAACTAGAACATCATATTAAAATACATAAAAACCCCGCATAAAACCACATCGCCATTAAAACAATTCTACTCAATCTGTAAACGTGGTCACACATTCAGATAATAGCCAATCTCAGCCTATTCTGGGAAGGCTTGGTTCCATATCCAAGTCTTCACCAGCCTCTTAAAGGACAACAGAGAGGGGGCAGATCTAGCATCACTTGGTAGAGAGTTTCACAGCCGAGGGGAGACCACAGAGAAGGCCCTGTCTTTCGTCCCCACCAGCCGCGCTTGCGAAGACGGCGGGACTGAGAGCAGGGCCTCTCCGGAGGATCTTAATGTTCTAAATGGTTCGTAGGGGAGAATCCGTTCGGACAGGTAAACTGGGCCAGAACCATATAGGGCTTTGTAGGTTAAAACCAGCACTTTGAATTCTGCTCGGAAGCTAATTGGCAACCAGTGGAGCTAGGGCAGCAAGGGAGTTGTATGCTCCCTGTGCCCCGCTCCTGTAGGTAACCTGGCTGCCAAACGTTGGACTAATTAAAGCTTCCGAGCAGTCTTCAGAGGCAAACCCATGTAGAGAGCATTGCAGTAGTCTATTTGGGATGTAACCAGAGCGTGGACCACCGTGGCCAAGTCAGACTTCCCAAGGTACGGGCGCAGCTGGCGCACAAGCTTTAACTGTGCAAAAGCTCTCCAGGCCACCGCTGAGACCTGGGGCTCCAGGCTCAGCGATGAATCCAGGATCACTCCCGAACTGCGAACCTGCGCCTTCAGGGAGAGTGTAACCCCGTCAAGCACAGGCTGTAACCCTATGCCCTGTTCGGCCTTACGACTAACCAGGAGTGCCTCTGTCTTGTCTGGATTTCAAAGTTTCAATTTGTTATCCCTCATCCAGTCCGGTACAGCGGCCAAGCACCGGTTCAGGACTTGAACAGCCTCCTTAGTAGCAGGTGGGAAGGAGTGACACAGTTGGACATCATCTGTGTACAGATGACACCGCACCCCGAAACTTCAGATGATCTCCCCCAACGGCTTCATGTATATGTTGAATAACATAGGGGACAGCACTGAACCCTGCAGGACCCCACAGTGCAATGGCCATGGGGTCGAGCAGGAGTCCCCTAGCAACACCTTCTGGCATATTCCTTCAAGTACCATTTCAAGTACTCTCCAAAGTCCAAAATGATTTTTTAAAACTTCCCACAAAAGAAGTCTGGATGTAAATGTCTTTATAAATAAATATTTTAATAATAATAATAATAATACAGTAATAATAGAAGAACTCCGGCTATTTTGCATGAGAAATTACTTCCAAATATTTTGCTTTTGCTGGAGTAGTAACAGCTAACGGTACAGAACTAAAGAGTGGATATTTCCCGTTCAAATCCCACCTCAACTGATAAGTCACTGGGAAGCTTTGGACAAGCAACGTACAGTGCAAAACTATACACATTAACTCAGAAGTCTCATTTTGCCCAATGGGACTTAGCTTGCAATGTCAATTATTCCAAAATATGGAGATGCCAATATTTACTTGACTTCTGGTAAACCATTCTTTAAAATGGAAGCATTTTTGTGACTGGAGAGATGGAATGCTGTATTATTGCCCCTGTCGCATAATTGACAGGAGGGAAATATGCATTTAAAAAAGATTTCTGTTTGTGTTCCACTGAATCAAGGTGCAATCTTAAACTTTAAGACAGTCTTAAAGTATAAGACTATCTTTTGAGAATATTAAAACACAATAAAATACGATAATTTATTATATCCAACCTGGCATGTGTATTTGGCTTTTGTTTTTCAAGTGGGCTCCTCTCAAGTAGCCATAAAGTGAAATCTTTCTGTCACATTTTGGATTAACTCTGATATTTTCTGGGTTTGTCAGATCTTCCATTCTATGGGATAGAAAGATATAGTTTAGTGCTGAGCTTCTTCGTTTTTCAGAAAGAATACAGCAGGAAAACATGGCATGCTACAATCTAATACAGGGGTGCTCACACTTTTTCAGCATGTGACCTACTCTTAAAGCAACCAAGTCGAAAAGATCTACCTGCCCCCGCCGCCATGCGCTCCCACCGCTGCGCGTGCTCTTGCTGCTGTTTTCCGACCACGCAGCGCTTCTTCCGCCTGCAGGGCATTGCAGGAAGGAGGAAGCATGAGGCGGGGCCTCCGGAGGGAGCGCTCTGCCCTCCCTGTCTTGCTGGCAGCAGAGGCTGCACAGCTGCTTCTGGACGAGAGGCAGGGCGCTCCCTCCGGAGGCCCCGCCTCGCACTCCCTTCTTCCCGCAATGCCCTGCGGGCAGAAGAAGCACCGCGAGAGCGGAAGCCAGCAGCAGGAGCGCGAGTGCGCGCAGTGTGTGTGCGCGCATGGCAGGAGTATCCCATCCAGCTGGTGAGGCCCGAAGATCGACTGGATGGGGGCCGAAGATCGACTAGTCGATCGCAATCGACTACTTGAGCAGCCCTGATCTAATACAACAGCTACCCTCCCTTGTAATAGCTCCTAATTTACAACAGTGTCTTATCTTCAGCATGATTCTAAATTTTAGCATGTGAAATGTAATTTTACGCACTGCATTAAAATTTTAGGCACTGGGGCAACAGAAGACAAGAAGCAGATAATTACCAAGGAAGTTTAACGTCCACATTATTTTCTGCATATTAAAACAAAGAAACCATAGTAAACTCTCTTCTACAGCAATGGATTCAATGCTCTTTCAATGACTTACTGTTTTACAAAGAGATGGGAAATTATTGTTTTATTATCTCATATTACAAAAGACTGCAGTATCCTCTGTTTCAATGTGTTTTTCATTTCTCGGTCCTCTTTAAACATTTAAATAATTGTAATTTAAAAATCAATGATGGGAACTAATAATCTACACTGGTGTGGCCTTGACATTAGTAGGACTTTAAACTGTGGCCAGAGATGGGAATCCTGCAGCCCTTCATGTGTTGTTAGACTTCAGCTCTCTAGGCTTCCTTACCACTGGATGCTGATTAGAAATGATGGGGGTTGCCATTCAATAACATCCGGAGAATGACATGATTCCCACTACTTATTCAAACTCATGATATCAAGCAAATTATGTATACAACTTTCTCCATGTGAGCTGTTAACACTATGTAACACGATTTTTCTTCCTGGGTTATAAATGTCATTCCCTAATTGGTTCTATTATGAAAACAAAGAAAAAGTTTATTAAACTGTACAAAATTTGTTTGTGTGGGACATCCTGCAGCACATTTCGCTATAGTTTTTTTTAATGAATATCTCATATAATCTCAACCAATTCACAGCCACAAAAACAAAGTTTCTGGAGTATAACCACTACTTTCAAAGTAAGTACCACACAATTAAACAGAAAATAACACTTACAAACCAGGAATAGAACATTTTAAAAATTGTGCTACATAGTGTAATTTGTGCAGCCCAACTTTTTACCATCTGTCGTGTTACTTTAACCGCACTTAAGGTAATGACTATTGACAGTTAAAATTCAGATCTTCCCAGCTTACAGGAAATATAGTTATTTAAACAGTTCACATACATGCAAAGACTTTATGCAACACAACTGTAGTAAAGTCACTATATGTATTGAGGGTTTTGTATTTATTTTAGGGTTAAATGTGTGGTTTGTATTATTACATTTGTATTGTATTGTTATATGCTAAACAGACTATAAAGGGTTAACGGGGAATATTGAAGTGCACAGCCTCTGAGATGCTCGGTTGCTATGACAACAGGAGGTGAAGCCTAACACTGGCTTTAGCAGGACCAAGTTTCAATTTCTGGAGTCAGTTAGTCAGGAGCGGTTAGACTAACTGGTAGCAATTTAAAGAGTTGCTGTTGTCTTTTCTGAGGGAAATAGAAAAGGCTGGTTTTAGATACTGCAGAAAGGCAGTATAGGCTTAGAAAGCCCATAGAAACCGCTGTTTATAGGTTAGGCTGGGAAGCTAACCTAATATATAGATAGGAAGCCTACTGAGGCAAAATATCTATAGTATTATTGATTTAGTGTTTGAAGAGATACAATCAAACATTGTGTTTAGGGAATAAGAAACCTTAAGATCTGTACATTTCTGAAGTTACTGTAACCAACTAAGCTCTGAATACTTTGAAACCTCCGCACTGTTGTTAAAAATAAACTGTTGAAGTTCCTCCTTACAAATCTGTGACATCATTTCAAAACACAAGCCTCAAAATAAACCCCTCACATCGGGTGGCCAAGATTGTTATGGTGACAGCTTGATTGAAAAAAAAAGATCCTCAAGTGAAGACGCTAGCTGTAGGCGGCGATTCTTTACAACATTTAGGCTGACCCATAGATCTGAAATGTCTGCACTGGTTACTTGGTCAACATAATTCATTTTTGAAAATCTGAAAACAAACTTGGCCGCCTCTACAAGAATAAAACATTGACAAGACCCAAAGCAATTTCACTTTGGCTGCACACAATCAGAAATATTGTAAATAGAAATTACCTGTCTGCTAAAACATATGGATGAGATGTCTGCCATGTAAGGGGACGAAATTTCATAACAGAGATAAAGCGCCCCAGATTGTGGATTTCCTGTTTTTGATACTCTCCATGTACCATCCCAGAGAGATAGAATAATTTGGCACCCTAAATTCACAAATAAAAAACATCTCAATACCATTGCAGCAATGTACTACTCAGTTGTTTTTCCAGCAAAGCTGAGATTTTCTTTTCACATGGTCATGTGCATGCTTTAACTTTATATCATAGCACATATTATGATACTGAATATGGAACTGAGTTTCCCTGAAAACTGCAGAAAGAAGGACAGATCATGAAACCATTGCTACCAAAACCCAGTATCTCTATGTCCTGATGTCTCAGCTGTCATATTTGACAACACAGCCACATAGTGTATTTATTTTGTTAACTGCAGGCAACTTATTTTTGTGTCAGGAGTGACTTCACAAACTGCAAGTCTCTTCTGATGTGTGACCATCTGCAAGGACATTGCCCAGGGGATGCCTCGATGTCTTACCATCCTCTGGGAGGCTTCTCTCATGTCCCCGCATGAGAACCCAGAGCTGACAAATGGGAGCTCACCCCACTCCCCGGATCTGAAACATCAACCTTTCGGTCAACAGTCCTGCCAGCACAAGGGTTTAACCCATTGCATCACCGAGGGATCCATGAAGCAGCCGGCAACATGAAGCAGCATAATTCTTATTACATAAAAATCCATGTTTCCTCCAGTTCCTTGGCTTGCTGTGAAAGGCAATCCATCTCGGGAAAATTTTAATTTATCTAAAGAAATTGATCTCAGTCTGTTTAGTACTGCAGTCTATAATACTAAATGCAACTCCAAAGCGCATTCAAATAATACAGCAAGTTGTGCCTTTCCCCTCTTTTGATGTAGTTTGCATATGCAATGGTCCTGTAATATCATACCTGATACACTTCAGTCCAGAACCTGTGCTTGAGCCTCTTTTTCGTCTTCTTAAGTTGCTTGTTATTTTTAAAGGTATCCAAGTGTGTAAGAATGCCCATTATTTTGGGAAAGCCGTGTACCTGGCAAATGTTCAGAAATTCAAACGTTTCCATTTCAAATCCAAAACTAGCATCAATCAGCATCAAAACCTGAGAGAGAAATGGCAGGAAAAAATCAACCAAAAAACAAATGGCCTGTAACAAATTCTCAATCTAAGGAACTTATTCTCAACTGGGTTTTCAGAAAGTAAGGGGGGGGGGATTTGTTGTTTTGTATGTTTGTTTGTTTTCTGTATCAGGAACAACTTGAGAAACTGCAAGTCGCCCAGGGGATGCCCGGATGTTTTGATGTTTTACCATCCTTGTGGGAGGCTTCTCTCATGTCCCTGCGTGGGGAGCTGGAGCTGACAGATGGACCTCATCTGCACTCTCCCCAGATTTGAACCTGCGACCTGTCGGTCTTCAGTCCTGACGGCACAAGGGTTTACCCCACTGCTTCACCAGGGGCTCCACTGAAGGTAGGTGTCATGCCACCAGATAAACCCTCACTAATTACGCCTAATCATGCCCTTTTAGTTAGGTGGGTTTAGCATTGTATGTACAGTTCTGAAGAGGGTCAGTTTGCATCAGTGATTTTCAACCAGTGTGCCGCGGAACACTTGTGTGCCGTGAGAGATCATCAGATGTGCCGTGGGAAATTATTTTCGAACTTCGTTCATATATAAACTATAAGGCGCACCTGTCCCTTTAAGAAATGGAACCATAGCACTCTCGCGTCACCTAAGAAGTGATGCGAGAGTGCTATGGTCGCGCCATCTTGGATTCGCTCAGACGCGGCTAAGTAAACAAAGTTAGAGTTAGTGATGCAGCTGTGCGTCAATTTGGGATCACAGCAAGACAAGTGAGTGACAGTGATGGAGAGGTTTTTGAGAAGGGAAAATGCAAATGCCGAACAGGGCCCTGGACAAAATTATGACACAGATGAAGGCCCTAATATGAGTGGTGGACAAAAGAAAAAAGAAAACTAAAAACAGAGAGAGAATGACAGCTGTTGAGCAATGGTGTCTTTCTACCATTCCTGCCAGGATATCTATTTTGTGTTCATCGAAACAGGCCCAGGTTTCACACTGAGTATATAAATACATTTAAAACATATTAACTATATGTATTACTGAGAGTGTCATTTTGTATCATTTTGGTTGGTGGTGTGCCCCAGGATTTTGTAAATGTAAAAAAATGTGCCGCGGCTCAAAAAAGGTTGTAAATCACTGGTTTAGATAGTCTTTTCCCTTTAGCATTTAGAGCCTCCCTTGTCCTGCCCCTTTAAGAATCTTCTGAGGAGCGAAGCCTCAGCCCTGACCCTGGCTTCTTGAGGAGACAGTTAGTGTGTTCTGTTAGTATAGTACTAGAAGGTAGAGAGTGAGAAGGATGGGAAGATCTACAAAATAGTATGTCACGTTGGAGCTATATAGTAAAGTGAAGTAATATATCACATCAGAGCTATATAGTAAAGTCCAGTTAAACATCAATAACCTCTAAGAGACAAATAAACAACTACAAGTAACAGTCATTAAGAAAGAGAACAGATCCAAGAGCCTTTCTAGTAATACCCAGGAGGAAAAGAAGTTTACGTTTTGTCTGCTAACAAAAGTTGTTTTTTTGAATTACCAACATAGTTTCCAATGTGTTCCCTGTACCACAGTACCTTCCAGATTAACAGTTAGTGCAGGAACAGAACAGTAGGATTTCACGGAAAATCATAGGGGAAAAATGTATTTAAAGAAAAGGGAACAAGTGAATCAAATAAAAAGTATAACAAACAGCCCTTTCTTTCTTTTCAAATAAAACTTATACAGTCAATTCTCCACTTTCACAGATTTGACATTTCACCTCCTTTTTCTTGCACTTGTTTAAACCCCCTCCATTACACCAAGCAATCATTTCTTTCATAAGTTTACAACTGAAGCTAAACTCCTTCCATGACATGCAGTATGCAGCGAAGCAATTTGCTGTGTTACAGAAAGTATGTCCAATGGAATGAATAGGACATTATTCCGAGTAATCGTATGAGACCACACAACATAGCTCTTATGGACAGAGACCAACTCTACAATGTGAACAGCAATCACACACATCTAGATATTAGCACACTTTTTTTCCAATACAGGTTTTACAACATGAAAACCTGCTGGAAACATGTTCATCTAAGAATGTACTAACTTACCAGATCAGCGATTTTAGCCAGGTCAATCATTGTATTAATATCACATCCACATTCAATTATGGTTAGCCTACGTTTTTTACCTAGAAAGAAAAAGGAATGAATATAAAATGGCATTGTCTAATACAGGGGTGCCCACACTTTTTCAGCATGCGAGCTACTTATAATAAAACCAAGTCAGAAAGATCTACCAAGAGAGAAGCAGGGCGGAGCAGGGGAGGGGGCGAGGCTTGGCGTGGACTGGCTCCGCCCCCCTCTGGCTTTAGCACTAACACAGCCTCTCCAGGCTAGAGGAGGGTAGTGCCAAGCCAGTGGTGGCATAGCTAGCCACTGCTGGCTTGGCACTAGCCTCAAGGCTGAAGAAACTGTGGTAGTGCAGAAGCCGGGGAGGGGGCGGGGCTTGGCGCGGCCTGGCTCTGCCCCCTCCCCCCTCTGGCTTTAGCGCTACCACAGCTTCTCTAGGCTAGAGGAGGGTAGTGCCAAACCAATGGTGGCATAACTAGCCACTACTAGCTTGGCACTACCCTCCTCAAGCCTGGAGAACTGTGGTAGCGCTGAAGCAGGGGAGGGGGCGGGGCTTTGCACTGCTTGGCGCGGCATGGCTCCGCCCCCTCTAGAAGTGCCCCATCCGGCTGGGATTGACCTCCTTCGGTCCTGGGATCGACCAGTCAATCGCGATCGACTTCCTGGGCAGCCCTGGTCTAATACTATATATAGTATAAGGATCCTTTCCCGTGCTCAGAATACAGAGGTAACAACCCTATATCTAGGGCTGTAACTGTTATTTTTCAAAGCAGTAAAACCATATGGCCATAAAACAACAGTTTCCTGCTGTTATTATTTACTGCTTTTCTATCCCGGCCTTCTCATTCAGAAGGGGAATCAGGGCAGTTCACAAAAAAAGGCAGAATGCGATGCCACATATAAACATAGGATATATACATTAAAACCAAATAATTAAAATATGTCAATTTTAAAAACCAATTAATTAAAACCACGCAAATTCTGTTAAACTCTGATTATCAGGAAAACAAACCAAAACAGATCTGCCCTATTTTATTATTCTATGTACATATCATTCATATGGTTTTGTATAGCACCCATGCTCAATGAGAAGACATAACTATATTGGCTAGATTTTGCCCATAGCCCTGAATTCTATTGGGAAACTAAACTACAGTACATTCATTGTTGGATGAACCAAAAAAAAATCTTATGTAAATCCCATTTATTCAATGAGTCTAACTCTAGGTAGAACTATCAATAACACTGGACAATACACTTTGGTGCTTAAAATATTACGGTACATCTGTTTCTGGGCATATGCAACTTGCTGATTTCAAAAACGGGACCAGTTTTTCTCTGTTGGCTGTAGATACATAATAAATGTAACATACCAGTCTGCTCTCCCATAAAGAGACCTGATAACAATATCTAAAAAATTAGAGCTGGTGTAGCCTACCCAATTCAATTTTCTAAATCAGAGCATGAAATAGCCCCAGAAACAAGCCTTTAAAACCAAGATACCAATAATTTATTTTTGTTGGGCTGTGTAATAATAGTTTGGAAAATGCAATATATTCTCTGCTTTCAGTTTATCATGAGTACCTTTCTTTCATTTCCAATATTGCTTATTTCCCTCTAAAGCTAGATTGCACACTAGTTTCCTCAACCCTAAATTAAATAGCATCTCAGTGGATGGAGCCTCCCAGCTTACATTGCTGGGAGTAACAGCTATTTACAATGACTCGATTAATAAATTACACCAAATTATTATTAAGAAAGCTAAATTATGGTTTATCATGATGGTTGACAAACCATATAATTTAGTCAATAAGCTAGAATCATGAGGCATGGTTTGAAAACGAATTTGCAGTTTACAGTTTGTGCTAATTACACCTCAGTGTGATCTCTGAAAGGACAAAACAAGCTACAACTACAGTTTCAGCTCTTGAAGCAATCGGACTATAGAGACAAGAATAAACTTACAAAACAAAAGCAAACAATCGGTCTGAAACTCTACTTGACTGTCCTACATTCAGAATTTCAAATAATGATGATTAAGCTTACAAACTCCAGGTAGCATTACGTATGCTTTTGTGCAATTGAAGACAACAATAAATGCAAAATGCAAACTTGTATGTGAACTTCTATTCTTACCTGAGACAATTGTTACAGGACCCCGGATTTCAACTAACTTCTGCCTTGTGAAATTCCGAATGAGACATTTGATCAGGGTACTCTTTCCAACCTTTGGAGGGCCAACCACCACCACCACCACTGGGGGAGGTTCTAGTGGAGCACGATCAACCACAGGAATATGGTGTTTCTTTGTCTTCAAATCCTGGGTTCTGTTTTTTTTTTAAAAAAGAATGATTTTAAAATAGCTGCTATTAATGAAATGAAAGCATCATAACTGTCGCCAAGCTCTCTCGTGGATACAGCAACAGTAGGGGAACACAGTTACAGAGGCGAGTGAAGAGATTCCCCAACATAACCAAAACCTAAGTCACGTAGAGTTTTTAAAATCAAGTCCAATATTTTAAATTGGGTTTATAGGAAAGACTAAAAGGCAATGCAGCTGTCTTATCAAAGTGAAATTTTGATTAAGCATATCTTATCTGAAACACTTGAAAACAGAAGTATTTCGGATTTGTTTCAAATTTTGAAATACTTGTATTTGCATACATGAACATTGTGTGATACCTTGAAAATGGGACCCAAGTCAAAACACAGCACTCCTTTTCTAAAGCGTCTCATGTATACACTTTATAAACCTGGTTCACCCAGATGTTGGATGACCGCTCACATCAAATCTGGTGTTGAGCTGTAGTCTGGCAACACCTGGAGGGCCTTAAGCTACCCATCCCTGCTTCAAACTTAAACATTAAATTCTGCTCATGGAGAGAGCGGTCTATACATAAATTATTATTATTATTTCTACACTTTAGTTGTCAACGAAATAATACAAATTAAGTTTCCCTTACCAGAAAGGATTGGCGTGAGAAATGTTCCTTATTTCAGTTTTTTTTCCCTCCTGATTTTGAAATCCGAGCATTTTCATAATAAAATATCTTGGATATAGGAACCAAGTCTAAACACAATTTCATATATGTTTCATCTATCTATCTATCTATCTTCTATCTATCTATGTATATAATAAAAGTCAATGTTTGCGGCGGTGCGGAGGGAGGAATATGTGCCAGCGTTTCGATTGGTTGCCACTGTGGGATTATTTGCACAAAGGACTCTGATTGGCCAGCCTCAGAACTCCAACATTCTAAGGCACCAGACAGTGGGGATTGGTTGTCACTGAGGGAGTATTAGCATAAAGGACTCTGATTGGCCATCAGCATTCCAACATTCTAAGTGGTGGTGAAGAGGGAAATGTAAAGGCCTCAGGCAGTCAGTCACTACGGCCCACAGCAATAATGGATCAGGAACAAACTTGGCACACAGGGGACTAATGGCCCACTTCACAACCTGGTGTGGTTTAGGGCAGGATGGGCCACGAACGATGGGATTTACCTGATTCACTTCTCAAACAACACTGTAGCCCTGATAAATCACAGACCAGGCCCAAAATTAACAGCAAGGCTTCTTTAACTTGATTTTCCTGACTACGCCTCAGGTCATGGGATATTGTTTAGGGCCTGAATTGACAGTAAGGCTTCCTCAACTTGATTTTCCTGACTAGGCCCCCAACAATGACAGAACAAGACCAAACTTGCCACACAGATTCCCCAAGATGCACTCTACATCCTGGTGCAGTTTGAGGGAGGATGGACCATGGATGATGGGACTTGCAGTACCTTCACTCACTTCCTGAAAACAACACGACCCTCATCTAATGACCAATACAGACCACAATTAGCACACAGAGCCCCCTTGACCCACTCTACACCCTGGTGCTGTTTCAAGGAGGATGGACCACAGATGATGGGACTTTAAGTACCTTCACTCACCTTCCGAGAGTGCTGCAACCCTCATCCAATGAATGATCAAGACCAAACGTGACACACAGAGCCCCCATGACCCACACTATCTTCTACTGCAGTTTGGAGGAGGGTGGACCGTGGATGATGGGACGTGAAGTACCAAAGACCAACCTTGGCACACAATGCCTTTCTCAAATAACCCAGGCACTGCCGGGTCCCCAAGCTAGTAAATAAATAAATAATAAAAAGGTATATAACCCAATCCTTGCCTTCTGTAAGAGCCCACAATTCTAACTGAATATCAGTTACATTCAGCTCTTCATCAAATCTCATACTACACAGAAATTGCATGGGAATCATACAAAGCACCATGAGAAACACTGTGTCACAATGACTACACTGCCAGCCTTAGGTGATGGGATCCCAGCTCTATACCTGACTTTCAACTAGTCATTCAATATGAAGTTCAAACAAGAGTACTACAAGGCTAAAATAATGCTCTGATCTCCCTAAAGAGCAGGATAAAAATATAATTAAAATGCGTGCATGAACCGTAACAGAAGGAGAAGAATCTTCTTTAGAGACGTGTCTGTAGAGAGCTCAGCTGTTTAACTATTTTAGTTAGTCATTCCAACTACAGAAAAATTCCTGAAGCTCCTGATGCCATCTGTGCAATTATTAAGTGTCCAAACGCTCTGAAATGTTACCAGGGGCAGTGGTAGGATTACTGTGGGCATAACAAAACCTAGTTGCAATATACCTGTGGAATGTTCTGGCCATCCGAACTGCAGATTGGACTGCAAAAGCCTTTGGGTTTCTTTTCCGGGCATCTTCCTCATCTTCGAGTCCTAAGTCTTTCAAGTGACGCTTCTGTTTCTTCCCAGCCTTTGGTCCACTGTGCCTCTTGCGATGCTGTTTCTTGTTTTTTTCCTCCATGTTTCTTCTCAGTGGTCAGCTATCTCCACGGCCAACAAGTAGAATCAATGTCCTTCCAATACCAGATAAACAAAAATGTATTGTATAGCCTGTTATTTTCATATGTGTGAGAAGCCAAATCCTATTAATGAGTATTGACACCAACACATTCATGGGGTTGCACTGGATGGCCCTTATCGTCACTCCCAATTCAATATTCTATGTTAGTACTTGGTGTCGGACACTAGTTTCCCTATTTTGAGAAGTGACCTAGCAGGACACTACTGGTATCAAGAGCTACTGAGAATTCCAGCCAAACCAACACATTCCAGGTTCCTGGTGAAGGTCACCTTTCAATGGGATCAATGTCATTTTAGTTCTGTAGTCAGGAAGGAAGCTATCACTTAGAAGTTTCTGATTAATAAATGTGCAATCATTAGCATGCAAGCAAAATGCACAAATTAACCGTATCTGTGTGAATTAATAATAATAATAATTTATTTATTTATTTATGGTATTTGTACCCCGTAGCTTCTCACCCCCGCAGGGGGACTCAGCACGGCTTACATTCGCAGCACTACAGGCCGCAACACCACAATACCAATTTAAAATACACCATGCAATCAACGTCATTAAAAATCATTATAAACATTTAAAAACATTACATTAAAAACCACTACATACAACCATAATTAATTAAAGCCATCAAGCGGAACACATTGTCAGTCCAGTCAAGTCCAAAATGTCAATCCAGTCAAATCCAAAGGTACAATTCACATCTGCTGCCCAAAGGCCTGGTCCCAGAACCACAACTTTAGCTTTTTTCTAAAAGCGAGGAGAGATGGAGTCGATCTTATTTTGTTTGGGAGTTAGTTCCATAGGCGAGGGGCCACCGCCGAGAAGGCCCTGTCTCTTGTCCCCACCAGCCGCATTTGCGATGTTGGCGGGAGCGAGAGCAGGGCCTCCCCAGATGATCTTAGACTGCGAGAAGGGACATAGAGGCAGATGCGTTCGGACAAGTAAGCTGGGCCAGAACCATATAGAGCTTTATAGGTCAATACCAGCACTTTGAATTGGGCTCGGAGATGGACAGGCAACCAGTGGAGCTGACACAGCAGGGGGGGGTGGTATGCTCCCTGTATGACGCCCCAGTTAGCATTCTGGCTGCCGCCCGTTGGACCAACTGAAGTTTCCGAACCGTTTTCAAAGGTAGCCCCACGTAGAGTGTGTTGCAGTAGTCTATTTGGGATGTAACCAGAGCATGGACCACCATGGCCAAGTCAGACTTCCCAATAATAACTTTATTTATACCCCGCCACGATCTCCCCAAGGGTACTCGGGGCAGCTTACAAAGGGACTATTATTATTATTATTTACATTATTTCTACCCCACTCTTCTCAACCTCAGGGGGGACTCGGAGCGGCTTGACAAAAGCAGCAATTCGATACTACTATTAGTAGTAGTAGTAGCAGAGGCTGAATGAATATCATCATAATCATTATTATGAATAAATTCAGGGGCTTCTTATACTCACATTTAGTTGAATTCAGTCTTAAAATACATTTTATGGCTCTCACTGAAATACATTTCGAAATATAATATCCCGGAATATATGGCAATGGAGACTCATCTAATCCAGCTCAAAGCAGACAACCTGGGATCCGATCCTGGGCTATTTATAAGATCTGGATCTATCTGTAAGGCCCTTCCACACTGTCTTTATCTCGGATCCCAGGTTTTCTGTTTGTCCCGGATTATCTGGCAGTGGGGACTCATATAATCCGGTTTAAAACAGAAAACCTGGCAGTGGGGATCTCTATAAGGCCCTTCCACACTGTCTTTAATCAGGTTTTCTGTTTGTCCCGGATTATCTTGGGGAAAGCAGAAAACCTGTGATATTTATAGGATCTGGATCTATCTATAAGGCCCTTTTCCGGATCCCAGGTTTTCTGTTTGTCCCGGATTATCTGGCAGTGGGGACTCATATAATCCCAGAAAACCTGGGCTATTTTAGGATCTGGATCTATCTTGTCCCGGATTTTCTGGATTATCAGTGGGGACTCATATAATCCGGTTTAAAGTAGAAAACCTGGGCTATTTATAGGATCTGGATCTATCTGTAAGGCCCTTCCACACTGTCTTTATCTCGGATCCCAGGTTTTCTGCTTGTCCCGGATTATCTGGCAGTGGGGACTCATATAATCCGGTTTAAAGCAGAAAACCTGGGCTATTTATAGGATCTGGATCTATCTGTAAGGCCCTTCCACACTGTCTTTATCTCGGATCCCAGGTTTTCTGTTTGTCCCGGATTATCTGGCAGTGGGGACTCATATAATCCGGTTTAAAGCAGAAAACCTGGGCTATTTATAGGATCTGGATCTATCTGTAAGGCCCTTCCACACTGTCTTTATCTCGGATCCCAGGTTTTCTGTTTGTCCCGGATTATCTGGCAGTGGGGACTCATATAATCCGGTTTAAAGCAGAAAACCTGGGATATAGGGCCTGTCTGGAGGGGGGTCCCGGGCAGATCCTGGCCCTCGCCCCGCATTGCCAAGGTTCGGCCTCCCTGAACGTACCTGTCCTCGCCGAGCCCTCCGCCTCCGCCGGCAGAGCCAGGACCAGCCAGGCAGCGTGTCTGGGCGCCCAGTCAACCCACTTCCGTCCTCCCGGAAACAGCAACCCGAAACATTCTGTTCCGCCGGCGGGGGAGGGCAATGCTTGCTGCACCGAAAGGAAACCATGGCAACCGAGCGCCAAGCCTTGTCTCCGCCCCTTTCCTTCCGCAGGCGGAGGGAGGCGCTACTTGAGCGCCGAGGGGAAACCATGGCAACCCAAGGCAGGCTGCGCAAGCCAAGCTTCCTTCCCCCGGAAACAACAGCCTGGGGTGATTTGCTCCGATGAGGAAAGACGGAACGGGAAGCGGGGAACCTCAGGGCCCGTCTACACTGACATATAATCCGGATTATCAAGACAAATGATCCAGACTACCTGCTTTGAACTAACTAGATCATATGGGCCGACACTGCCATACAAACCTGGTCATGGGGGATCTGTATTGTAATTTGTAATTCTGGTCTGTATTGGTCATGGGTTGAGGGTCGCGTTGTGAAGTGGGACATTTGCCCCCCCCCCTGTGTGCCTATATTGGTCCTGAACCGTCACTGCTGTGGGCCGCAGTGTCTGACTGCCTGAGGCTTTTCCTTTTTTTCTCTGAGTCACTTTAGAATGTTGGAATGTGGGTGTCCAATCGGAGTCCTTTATGCAAATACCATTTCAGTGGCAACCAATCCCCTCTGTCTGGGGCCGTAGAATGGTGGAATTATGAGGCTGGCCAATCAGAGTCCTTTATGCAAATAATCCCATAGTGGCAACCTATCGAAACGCTGTCGCATATTCCTTGGCACCTTCGCAGCTCCCAGAATATGAACATTCCATTTCCAACTGGGAAAAAATTGTCATTTGGCTAACTCAAGCATGCAGGTGGATTCTGTTTTACTGGCCAATCAGAGTCCTTTATGCAAATTGTCTCTCAGTGGCAACCAATGCCCTCTGTCTGGTGCCTTAGAGCAGTGTTTCCCAACCAGTGTGCCAGGGCACACGTGTGCTGTGAGCGATCATCAGGTGTGCCGTGGGAAATTGGAACCGGGGGGGGGGGGAGTCTAGTGTGTTGAAGTATAAAAACCCTAAGAAACCTACCTTGATAAAGGCACAAAATTACAAATACCCTCCTCCCCCCCCCCCCCCTGTCTATCTGGTCTCTCCCTCTCCATGCATTGGGAAGACCCGCCTCCCTTACCCCAAGTAGAGACCTCCTCTTGCCTCCTGGGGTTCTGTGTGGGAAGTTTGGCCCAGTTCTATCATTGGTGGGGTTCAGAATGCTCTTTGATTTTAGGGGAACTATAAATCCCAGCAACTACAACTCCCAAATGTCAAGGCCTATTTCCCCTGAACTCCATGTACGTTCATATTTGGGCATATTGAGTATTCATGCCAAGTTTGGTCCTGATCCAACATTGTTTGAGTTCACAGTGCTCTCTGGATATAGGTGAACTACAACTCCAAAACTCAAGGTCAATGCCCACCAAGAGCATTTTCTCTTGGTTATGGGAGTTGTGTGTGGGAAGTTTGTGTCTTTCTGCCATTCCTGCCAGGATATCTATGTTGAGTTCATCGAAACAGGCCCAGGTTTCACACTGAGTGTATAAATACATTTAAAAACATATTAACTATATGTATTACTGTGTTAGAGTGTCATTTTGTGTCATTTTGGTTGGTGGTGTGCCCCAGAATTTTGCAAATATAAAAAGTGTGCCGCAGCTCAAAAAAGGTTGGGAAACACTGCCTTAGAGTGTTGGAGTTCTGAGGCTGGCCAATCAGAGTCCTTTATGCAAATAATATGGTGCCTTAGAGTGTCTGAGTTCTGAGGCTGGCCAATCAGTGTCCTTTATGCAAATAATCCTACAGTGGCAACCAATCGAAACGCTGGCACGTATTCCTCCCTCTGCACCACCGCACCGCCGCAAACACTGACTTTTATTATATAGATAGATAGATAGATAGATAGATAGATAGATAGAGGGCCATTTACCTAAAAATACGGGATATTTCACACAAAAAGGGACACTTCATAAAACATAACTGAGGTTATGCTTCACATGGCCTCCTTTTTTCCCCACACTCCCAGGGAAACCTCCCGCCACCTTAGTGGCTAATTGAAGATAGAATATTATTCCCTTTAGATCTTAGTCTATAGGATATTTTTGTGGAGTAGACATTTCCTCATATAAGGTTTTCCTTAATATATTACATACTGTAATATATGTCTGGAATGTTAATGTGTACAGAACTGAAAAGGCAGCAAGAGGAAAGACATCAGATGTTTTAGAGCTGTTCCTTTGCAACAAGGGGCCCTTCCACACAGCCATATAATCTAGAAAGTTTGGAAAATGCAGCTAGTGCAATGGGTGCCATCCAGGTTACTAACGAGCTGCATACAGGGAGCATACCACCCCCTTGTTGTGTCAGCTCCACTGGTTGCTGGTCCACTTCTGAGCTCAATTCAAAGTGCTGGTTTTGACCTATAAAACTATACGGTTCTGGCCCAGCTTACTTGTCCGAACACATCTGCCTCTACGACCCGCCGTGTAACTTAAGATCATCCAAGGAGGCCTTGCTCTCGCTCCCGCCAACATCGCAAACATGGCTGGTGGGGATGAGAGACAGGGCCTTCTCGGCCATGGCCCCCCGCCTGTGGAACACACTTCCAAATGAGATATGGTCAGCCCCACCCCTCCTGGCTTTCAGGAAGAAATTGAAATCATGGTTCTGGGACCAGGATTTCAGACAGCAGACATAAATTAGCACTTTGGTTGAAATGGACTGTTAAGGTGACACAGCTGAGAATACTTTTTATTGTTTAATTAATGTTTCATGTACAGTTTTTAATTAATGTTTTATTTATTTTAATGGTTAGTGTATTTTAATTGTTAATATGTAACGGCATCAAATTGCTGCCAAATGTAAGCCGTCCTGAATCCCCCTTCAGGAGTAGAGAAGATATGCAGCTGACGTCCAGATCTGTCACTCCTTCCCACCTGTCACAAAGGAGGCTGTCCAGACTTTGAACCGGTGCTTGACTGGATGAGGGCTAGCAAATTGAAACTTAATCCAGACAAGACAGAGGTCCTCCTGGTCAGTCGAAAGGCTGAACAGGGTATAGGGTTACCGCCTGTGTTGGATGGGGTCACACTCCCCCTGAAGATGCAGGTTCGCAGCTTGGGAGTGATCCTGGATTCATCGCTGAGCCTGGAACCCCAGGTCTCGGCAGTGGCCAGGGGAGCTTTTGCACAGTTGAGACTCGTGCGCCAGCTGTGCCCGAACCTTGGGAAGTCTGACCTGGCTACGGTCGTCCATGCTCTGGTCACATCCCGTTTAGATTACTGCAACACACTCTATGTGGGGCTGCCTTTGAAGACAGTTCAGAAATTGCAACTAGTCCAACGGGCAGCAGCCAGATTATTAACTGGAGCTACATACAGGGAGCATACCACCCCCTGTTATGTCAGCTCCACTGGCTGCCTGTCCACTTCCGAGCTCAATTCAAAGTGCTGGTTCTGTCTATACGGTTCTGGCCCAGCTTACTTGTCCGAACGCATCTGCCGCTACATCGCACCTCGTAATTTAAGATCATCCGGGGAGGCCCTGTTCTCGCTCCCACCAGCTTCTCAAACATGGCTGGTGGGGATGAGAGATAGGGCCTTCTCGGTGGTGGCTCCCCATCTGTGGAATGCGCTTCCAAGCAGCATACGATCAACCCCATTCCTCCTGGCATTCAGGAAAAAAGTAAAATCTTGGCTGTGGGACCAGGCTTTTGCACATTAGCACAATGTAGCACTTTGGATTGGAATTGTAGTGGCAAGTTGATGGATATGGCTCAATGCTCATGTTGTTAACTTAAGTGAATGTATATTATGTGTTAATGTTAACTGTATTTTAATGCTGAGTGTTTAATGTTATGGTTTTATATTGTATTTATATTGTGTATTGGCATCGAATTGTTGCCTTTTTGTTAGGCCGCTCTGAGTCCCCTCTCGGGGGTTGAGAAGAGCGGGGTAGAAATGATGTAAACAAAAAATATAATAAATAAGAGACTGGGTAGAAATACCGGAAATAAATAAATAGAATATCAAGGCAGAATAACCCACAATATCTGCTTTGAACTGCGTTGTCTGAGGTCACACTGCCATATATCCCAGTTCAAAGCAGATAATGTGGCATTTTATTCAGCTGTGTGGAAGGGGCTAAGGACAGCTTTATTTCATCTCATGTCCTCCCTCTTTCAGCTGCTTCTAATTTTTTTCTCTTTTCCTCTTCTCTCACTTTGTTCCTAAGTTACTTCAATGGCTGCAAACTGGTTTAAATGCTAAAGTGGTTCTACTCACAGCTGTGGTGGGGAGTGGAGCAGGCAGGTTCTTGCCCTTCCCATTTCTTCCTCATTGATCACTTTTGCTATCTTAAAGGACATTCTGATGACATTTTGGAACATATGGTAAAACACATTTGCTTTAGGTTTTTTCATAGAGAATTGCATTCAAACTATGTACCAGACGGATTGGGGGATTCTGAGAGTTATAAACCAAACATATCTTTTTGGTGACCTGAAAAATGCATTGTGGGATTTCATATGTTTAAGGAACTCTGGGTTCCTTAAACATATGAAACTTTTGTCTGGTTTTGATGACCTCCTTACATTCCTAATGTTTTGGTCTGAGATAGATCTAATATTGAACTTGCTATGAAAGGTTGTGACAGCCCCAGATCTTTCAGCATCAGATATGATTACAGACTTAGCCAGGAGTCTTTTTATTAGTGCCTGACTGTCAGGGCCGTAGCCAGGATTTTGATTCGGGGGGGGGGGGGGAGTTTGGTTCGGGGGGGGGGGCTGAGACTGGGTGGAAGAGGGTCTACCCTAGCAAACATTTTGTATTGTTATCCCAATAACCTCATTAATGTGGGATATAATGAGCATGGTGATCAGATCATGATATGAATAAATAACAGTTTAAATAATGTACCAGTAAGGCCTTTTCGCGGACTACCCTGAGAATTTCCGGGGCTGAAGCCCCTTAGCCCCCCCCGGCTACATGCCTGCTGACTGTGTTTATAGACTAAGACATAGGCAAAAACAATGGCAAGGAAAGCACTTTAACCTCCCACTGATCCATTTGGAAGACTGATAAGCATGTGCTTAACTTTAACTTCCCAGGTCTTCATTCTACTGATCCCTTACCTTTCAGTCCTTACATGTTTTTGCAAACTTGAGAATGACACATTATTGCCTTCCAAGGTGCTAATCCTCACTTCTACCTTAATTAACTCTGGGTGAGTAACTCCCAAACGTGGAGGTAGAGCCCATAAGTATTAAAAAGGAGAGAAAAAACACATTAGTTCATTTATTTTATTTATTTGCTATATTTATATCCCACTTTTCTCGACCCAAAGGGGACAGCATAGGCAATAATTCAGTGCCCTAAAAATATACATCCAATATACTGTACAATTAAATAAACATTTCAATTAACAATTTAAAAACAAGGAAACATTGAAACATATAAAACATTAAAATGACTACTATAAAACCACATTATCCACAATCATAGTCCAGGCTATCCTGATAATCATTACACATAACTCCAAGTTGCATTAAAACTTTGGTTGCCTCTTAAACTGAGGAGAAGACCCTTGATGACGACTGCGGGCGGGTTTCTACTCTTTCAGCCCAGGAAAGAAGAAAAGAGTTAGAGACAGTCCGACTTTTAAGAACAAACTTTATTACAAAATGTTAGTGACAAATTTCAGTCAGAAATTTTATTTATTTATCTATTTACATAATTTCTACGCCACCCATATCAGCCCAAAGGTGACTCAGGGCGGTGATCAGTCGGCACAATTCGATGCCATATATAAATAGACACATCAGTAGAATAAAAAACATCACATTACAAAGTATGTAAAAACATCAAAAAATGAGCAATAAAATTTTTAAAAAATATTCAATAAATTACTGTAAACTCATAATTATTAAATAAAGTTATGTTGGTGCCTGTGGGTGACATTGTCAAGTGCCAAATTTAAAAGGGACCCTGGTACATAGATTGTCCTGCCCTGGCAGGGTCCCCCACTGTGAACATGGGGGCCACTGTGCAGCAGACAGGAGATATGGCTGGCAAGTGCTGAAAGTGCCCATGGGACTGTGCTCCACAGAGGACACCTGACCCCAGGTGTAGTGGGTACTGCAGAACCACCATCTTCTTCTAAATATCTTATGATGTCCCTGATGGGTCCTGTTTATTCTTGATTTACCATGGAGCCCTGGACAACTGAAGCCTGCCTGCCCAACTGTTGGGTTTCAGTGCGATAAACTTGTCCTTGATCACAGTAGGCACTGAAATGAAAACCTGAGTCCCAAGGAGTGTATTCCGGCAGGCTCTGTTGTTGCTGTCTCCAGGAGTGGCCTGTCCACTCCCAAATTGGCTACTCCCACACTCACAGTCTTGTGTGAAGAGATGGTCCTGGCTTGTTTATGATGTTTTAAGTTGTATTTGGCATTGAATCCTTGCTGTTAACCAGCCTGAGTCCCTCTGTGGAGGTAGAGAAGATCGGTATATAAACGTTTTAAATAAATAAATAAATTGCCCAGGTCTGTCCTAACTGAGGATGAGTCCCAAAGTGTCCGGGGTGTCCAGTCCAGCTGGACTGCTCCATTGCCCTCTGTGTAGCTGCTCCTGTGGCGGTGGGGGGGGGCTCCTGGTAGCCTCTGGGGGGCTGCCCTCTTGGCACTCCGGGGTTGCGGTTGCTTCGCCGCCTTCTTCCCCGGATCTCCTTCCTCAGCCTTTGGGAACCTGGCTCTTCTGTTCTGGAACCAGACCTAAAACAGGATAATCTGTTGTTTATTATTTCCAGGCAGTGCATACATACTTCTTGACACAGGAACACATCAAAGACCTGCCTCTCATGAGCACTGGAGCCCAAGAGAGAGCCCACCAAGTTTTTAGGATTACTCCTTCCTCTCCTTCTGTGAAAACTACTTTTGGAGGGTGAACGTGCAGTGTAGCTGGCATGACATGGGGCTAGCTTCCATTGCATCCTCCTTGTGCTCATTTCCTCTCTTGTGGAGGAAATTTGCAATTTGATGCCTGCCTTGCTTGTTTTCTCCACATTGATAGGAAGCACTTCCTTATCATTACCATTTGCTGCAGAGCAGGGCTGTCCAAATGGCGGCCCCGGGGCCATACACAGCCCCCCAGCCTGTTGGACACGGCCCCCGCTATGCCCCCGGCCGCCATTTTTCATTTTTTAAAAAAAATTCTAATTTTTTTTAAAGAATGGCGACCGAGGGAGGGGAGGGGGCAGGGAGGGAGGAAGTGAGCCAGCTCCTCCTCCCTGCGCCCCCTCCGTCCCTCTCTCTGCGCCGCCGATGCAAACCGGATCGCATCGGCACAGGTGAGAGAGGGACAAGGGTGGTACAAGGAGGAGGAAGAGAGCTAGCTCCTCCTCCCTGCACCGCCCCTTCTCCCTCTCTCGGCAGCGCCAATGCGATGCAGTTTGCATCGGCGGTGCCGAGAGAGGGACAAGGGGGCGGTGTAGGGAGGACGAGCCAGCTCTCTTCCTCCTCCCTGTATCGCCCCCTTCTCCCTCTCTCGGCGCCGCCGCTGCAATCTGCATCGCATCGGCGGCGCCGAGAGAGGACAAGGGGCGGGGCAGGGAGGAGGAAGAGAGCTGGCCCCTCTTCCTTCACCCCTCCTCCTTCCCCTCCCGCACCGCGGCTCGCGATTGGAGCCGGGGCGCGTCCGCGGGGGGAGGAGGGGCGAAGGAGGAGGAAGTCAGCTGGCTGCCTTCTTCCTCCTTCGCCCTCCTCCTTCCCCTCCCCACGCCGGTGCTCGGGATCCGGGCAAGAGCGCGGGCGGGGGGAAAGAGGAGGGACGAAGGAGAAGGCCGTCAGCTGATTGCCTCCTCCTTCGTCCCTCCCTCCTCCCGCCCGGGATGCAAGGGCCGGCTCCAGAGGAGCAAGGGAGTTCTCCCCTCCTCCTCCTCTTCCACTGGTGCCGCTGCTGTTCCGTGCGCCGCGGTGCCCGGGAAAAAGAGGAGGAGGAGGAGGGAGAGTTCTCCCTCCTCCTCTTCCACCGGCGCTGCGGCGCACGGGACAGCAGCGGCGCCCGGGAAAGAGGAGGAGGAGGAGGGAGAGTTCTCCCTCCTCCTCGTCTTCCCCCGGCGTCGCTGCTGTCCTGTCCGCTGCAGCGCCGGCGGAAGAGGAGGAGGAGGAGCACGGGCCTCCTCCTCCTCCTTCCCGGCGCCGCTGGTGTCCCCCGGCGCCGCTGGCGCCGGGCCGGGAAAGAGGAGGAGGGAGAATGACAGTTTTAGGAGGGGGCTGTGGGGGGGCCTGGGGCGGGGCCGAACGGCCCCCCAGGTCATCAGTGACCTCAATTCCGGCCCTTGGCCGGTTAGAAGTTGGACAGCCCTGCTGCAGAGAATACAGGCACAGTATCCCGGTCTCTGTGTGTGAGTTTCCAGTATGGCTGCCCCTTCCCACCAGTAACATTTCCCTACTAGAGTTTGCGGATACACAGACCCCTTCTACACTGTCCTTATATCCCAGGATCTGATCTCAGGTTATCTGTTTATAACTGGAATATATGAGACTCCATTGCTAGGTAATCTGGGATCAGATCCTGGGATGTAGGGCAGTGTAGAAGGGACCACTGGCTGGGCTTAGGTGACCTCCCTTCTTGTCCCAAAGCCTTCTTTCTCCGGGCAAGGGAGGGCCGCCAGGTGGCGCTGTAGGCCAGCAAAAAGGATATCAGTTTGGTGATACAGTATCTCAGTGTTTTTCAACCTTTTTTGAGCCTGGACACATTTGTTACATTTACAAAATCCTGGGGCACACCACCAACCAAAATGACACAAAATTACACTCTAACACAGTAATACATAACTGGTGAACAATGAATAGGAGAGTTGATACACTGTCACTAGAAAGGCTATCACATCCAGCCAATGCCAAATGTAGTAATAGTTGGTAAAAATAAACATGAAAACGTACCCGGTCCTCAGGGAAGCCGGCTGGAAAGAGAGCAGCCAGACGGAAGCATAGTCTGAGGCAGAGAGTTCCACTGCTGAACAGCTCTCACAGTCAGGAAGTCCTTCCTAATGTTCAGCTTCCCTATGATGTTTGCTTTTCTGCCTGCGCTGTTGTGCTCTCTCTCGCTCTCTCTCTCTCTCTCTCTCTCTCTCTCTCTCTCTCTCTATATATATATATATATATATAAATGTAATGTTCATTTGTGGGATTAACATAATTCAAAAACCAGTGGACAAATTGCTGCCAAATTTGGCCACAAAACAGACTAATACTAACCCAAGGTCAAAAAATTGATTTTGTCATTTGGGAGTTGTAGTTGCTGGGAGTTATAGTTCACCCGCAATCAAAGAGCATTCTGAACTCCACCAATGATGGAATGGAATCAAACTTCCCACACAGAACTCCCATAACCAAGAGAAACTGCTATAAGAGTTTGGTGGGCATTGACCTTGAGTTTTGGAGTTGTAGTTCACCTATATCCAGAGAGCACTGTGGACTCAAACAATGTTGGATCAGGACCAAACTTGGCATGAATACTCAATATGTCCAAATGTGAACACAGATGGAGTTTGGGGGAAATAGACCTTGACATTTGGGAGTTACAGTTTCTGGGATTTATAGTTAACACACAATCAAAGAGCATCCTGAACTCTTGCAACAATGGAATTGAACCAAACTTGGCATATTGAACTCTCATTACCAACAGAAAGTACTGAAAGGGTTTGCTTGGGAATTGACCTTAACTTTGGAAGTTGTAGTTCACCTATACCCAGAGAGCACTGTGGACTCAAACAATGTTATGTTGTGTTGTTGTTTGTTTTCTATCCAGAATCACAATGTTGGAAGGAGGCTCACCACTTTAAGGTCCCTAAAACAGACAGGGGAAAACTTCGGCCCTCTGGGTGCTTTGGACTTCAACTCCCACCATTCCTAACAGCCTGAGGCCCTTTCCTGCTTAAGTGGCTGAGTGGGGGAAAGGAAAAGGGCCTGAGGCTGCTAGGAATGGTGGGAGTTGGAGTCCAAAACACCTGGAAGTTCCAAGTTTGCCCATGCCAGCTTTCGACAGAGACCTCTTCCTTCCCCTTCCCCTTCGCGCCCTTTCTTCCCCCTCCGGCCAAACACTTACCTTTTCTTCTCCACTGGGCTCCCTTCTTCCCAGCCTTGCTCTGCTCGCTTTGCCTCGCGAGCAGAGCAGAGTGACCCGTGTGGGCGCTACTGCACAGACTCACCCTACGTCTTCCTCCCACTCCCCTCCTGAACACGCTCATGCTGCCCCCTCGGATCAAAATGGCGGCAGAAGCGGCAGCGTGAGCAAAGCGAGCAGAGCGAGACTGGGAAGAAGGGAGCCTGAGTGGAGAAGAAAAAGTGTTCGGCAGGAGGGGGAAGAAAGGGTATTGGGAGTTCCAATTCCCACGGCACACTTGATGATCGCTCATGGCACACCGGTTGGGAAACACTGCACTAGAGAATGAATCCACTTTAAATCTGGTTGCTGCCTCCTACAGAATTCTGGGGCTTGTATTTTAAGGAGGAGCCTTTAACAGCCTCACTAAACTACAAACCCCAGAATTCTGCAGGAGGCAGAACCCGGATTTAAAGTGGATTCATTCTCTAGTGTTTGGTAAACCTCTTGGTAGATAAACAGCCAAGCTATCAGGGAAACAAGACCTGAGTAAGTAGTACAGTGCCCTGCCCAGCCTCCTTCCTGCCTCAAAGCCACTATCTGAAAAAGGCAAAGCAAACCCCAAAAGGAAAAGCCTACAAAAGGATTTACTTGCAAAGTATGCTTCTAGTTCCACTTTCCAAATCTAAAGGGGAAGAAAGGACATTATAAAAAAGAAACCCAAAGACCCCCTGGACCCTAGAACCCCTCCCTTTCGGGGCTGGCAATGGAATGACCCGCACCTGAGAGAGGGGGGGGGGAGAGAGAGAAACCCAAGGAACGCCCTAGCAGAGGCTTCGGGGATCCCTACACCGCCCCAATATGTTATTTCAATTGAGCCAAGGAAAGGATAGGGGCGTCCCCTTCCCTGGGCCAGTACAAGGGACCCCGGGATCCTGGCTCTGTTTCTCCTTTAAAGGAGACGGGGTCCCATCTTCACTGCCCTATCATGTGGGTTCAGAATGCAGGGGGACTACATTGAAGTGGATTATATGACTCTACAGTGCCTTGTCATGTTTAAGATCATCCAGAGAGACCCAGCTCTTGGTCCCGCCTTCTTAGCAGGCACGATTGGCGGAGGACGAGAGACAGGCCCTTTTCAGTGGTGGCTCCTCGGCTTTTGAACACCCTCCCCTAGTGACATCAGATCGACCCCCTCCCTCCTGACATTTTGCAAGAAAGTCAAGACCTGGCTGTTTGAGCAGGCATTTGCTGATGAAATATAACTGCTTAATTAGATATATGGAATGACGGACGAGGTGATGGAAAGTGATTTCAACCTGAGGCTGAGAACTAATTGTATGTTTTTAAATTGCTAATTGTTGTGTTACATGGTTATTGTTTTGTTTTATTTATTTATTTACTTCATTTCTATTCCGCCCATCTCACCCCCGCAGGGGACTCAGGGCGGATTACAATGTACACATTACATTTAGACACACAAACACACAAGACAGACAGAGGCAATTTAACATCTGGCCACCAGGGGGAGCTGTCACACTTCATTCCTCAGCGGGTTTTCTGGAGATCTTTTTTATGGCTTCGTAAATCAGTAAAATTTAGCCTCCACACTAAGTGGTACCTTAATTTCCTACTTGACAGATGCAACCGTCTTTTGGGTTACAATGTGCTATCCCCTAGGATTTGTGTTATCTCTTAGGAATTGTTTTATCCTTGTAGTTTTATTGCTGTTGTAAATTTGTTGTTTTATTGTGGTGCTTGATGTAAGCCGCCCCTAGCCGGCTGGGAGTGGCGGCCAATAAATCTAACAAATAAAATAAATAAATAAATAAATAAAGGTCAATAACAGGCTACACAATAGGTCGAGAGCCCACCTCAACCTGGGCAGGCCTCGAACTCATGACCTTCTGGTCAGTAGAGATCTTATGCAGCTGACACCCAGCCAGCTGCACCACATTCCCGGTGTTTTGGTTGTGTTTGGATTGGAGGGCAGAGATTGGAGGGCAGCTTGGGAGTGATCCTGGACTCATCGCTGAGCCCAGGTCTCGGCGGCCGGGAGAGCTTTTGCACAATTAAGACTCATGCGCCAGCTGCGCCTGTTCCTTAGGAAGTCTGATCTGGCTACGGTCGTCCACGCTCTGGTCACATCCCGAATAGATTACTGCAACGCACTCTACGTGGGGCTGCCTTTGAAGACAGTTCGGAAGCTACAACTAGTCCAACGGGCGGCAGCCAGATTACTAACCAGAGCTACATACAGGGAGCATACCACCCCCCTGTTGTGTCAGCTCAATTGGCTGCCTGTCCAATTCCGAGCTCAATTCAAAGTGCTGGATTTGACCTTTAAAGCTCTATACGGTTCTGGCCCAGCTTACTTGTCCGAACGCATCGGCCTCTATGTCCCACCTCGTAATTGGGGGGGGGGGGGCTGCTCTCGCTCCCGACAACTTCTCAAATGCGGTTGGTGGGGACGAGAGGGAGGGCCTTCTCGGTGGTGGCCCCCCGTCTGTGGAACGCACTCCCTATTGATATCTGATCAGCTTCATCCCTCCTAACATTCAGAAAAAGAGTGAAATCCTGGCTTTGGGACCAAGCGTTTGCACCCTAGCACGACACGGCACTCTAGACTGGTCAGTTGGCAAATTGGTGGTTAAGATCTAAGACTTTGGATGGAACATTGTTTTAATGGTGATGAATGTACATGTTTTTAATATTAACTGAATTTTAATGTATTTTAATTTTAACTGTTGTTTACTGAGTATTGTGTGGCATCGAATTGTTGCCGTCTGTTAGGCCGCACTGAGTCCCCCCTCGGGGGTTGAGAAGTAGCGGGGTATAAACACTGGAAATAAATAAATAAATGGCCTTGTGTAAACCGCCCGGAGTCGCCTTTGGGCTGAGAGGGGCGGTATAGAAATGTGAGAAATAAATAATCCAGCTCGATGCGGTTAATCTGCATGCAGCAGAAACGGCATTCTAGGGCAGTGGATTTGGGGGCTGAGGCTGGATCCACGCCGCCCAAGTGAAATGCATTGGTTGCTCAGCGTAGACTCGTGTAGGGCAGCCTGAAGGGGGCTGGGCAGCATTCTGTGTCTCTACCCGCATCCCATCTAACCAGCCTCAGTTCCCGAAAAAGGCCCCACGGATGTTTTGCAGGGCTATTCAGGTTCCATCTGTTGTAGAATTAAATCCGTTTGATGCCACTTTAAATGCGGTGCCCCAATCTAATGCACTTGTGGGATTCGTAGCGCGGCGAGGCCCCAGTCCATTAGTGTGGGCAGAAATCCAGCATTATAAAGTGTAATACTGAAAATCCGTAACAAACTTTAACAATATATTTGCAAGCAGAATCTTAGAAAGGAAGAGAGCAGCCTGAATCCTCAGGTGAGTCTGATCCAAGAAGCAGACATTAATAATAATAATAATAATAATAATAATTTATATCCCAACATCTTTATACTCTGATCCAAAAAGCAAACAATTCATCAGGTCAAAAAAACATTTAAGTATTTCAAATATTAGACCTTATTCAAACATGGTATGGTGCACAAACATTAAAAAGCACAGCCTGCCCCACCAGTGTTTCCTCCTTGTAGGGCAGTGTTTCTCAACCAGTGTGCCGGGGCACACTAGTGTGGCGTGAGCGATCATCAGGTGTGCCATGGGAAATTGGAACCTGGGGGGGGGGGGGGTAGAGAGTCTAGTGTGTTGAAGTATAAAAACCCTAAGAAACCCTAAGAAATTACAAACACCACCCCCCCTCACCACACGTTGTCTACTTGGTCTCTCCCTCTCCGTGCATTGGGAAGGCCCGCCTCCCTTTCCCCAAGTAGAGACCTCCTCTTGCCTCCTGGGGGTTCTGTATGGGAAGTTTGGCCCAGTTCTATCATTGGTGGGGTTCAGAATGCTCTTTGATTGTAGGGGAACTATAAATCCCAGCAACTACAACTCCCAAATGTCAAGGTCTATTTCCCCTGAACTCCATCTGCGTTCATATTTGGGCATATTGAGTATTCATGCCAAGTTTGGTCCTGATCCAACATTGTTTGAGTCCACAGTGCTCTCTGGATATACCGTGTTTCCCAGTATGACACCCCGATTGTAAGACGTATCGGGGTGTCAGAGGGTCGGCTTATATAAGCCGTACCCGAAAGTAAGACGTACCTGGCGGCATGGCGTGGCTTCGTGGCTGTGCGACGAGAGGCTCCCAGAAAGGGCTCAAAGGGGCCCGGAATCCTCCTCCTCTTCCTCCTCTTCCTTCCAGCGGCACCTTCCATCCTCTTCCTCTTCCTCCTTCTTCCCAGCGGCGCCTTCTCCCTCTCGTCGGTTTGCCCCCTCCCTTCAGTGAAGGGAGGAGGGGCAGAGCGCCGCCCGGCGAGAGGGAAGAAGGCGCCGGCGGTCCCGCCTGCAGGGCGACTCAGGCGCTTTTGCCGCCGCCCCGCCGCCCGCTCGTGTTTGGAGCGCGGTGGGGAGTGGGCGGCTGCGAGCGCCTGAGTCGCCCTGCAGTGCGGGACTTCCGCCCGGCTCCTTCTTCCCTCCGCCGGCGGCAGCTCCACCCCTCCTCCCTTCACTGAAGGGAGGAGGGGCGGAGCTGCCACCGGCGAGAGGGAGAAGGCGCCGGCGGAAGTTTAGCCTGCAGGGCGACTCAGGCGTCTTTCCCCGCCGGCGCCCCGCTCGCCCGTGCTCCAAACACGAGCGGGGCGGCGGGGAAAAGCGCCTGAGTCACCCTGCAGGCGGGACTTCCGCCGGCGCCTTCTTCCCTCCGCGGGGCAGCTCGCCCCTCCTCCCTTCAGTGAAGGGAGGCGGGAACCGCGAGAGGGAGAAGGCGCCGCTGGGAGGAAGAGGAGGAAGAGGAAGGTGCCGCTGGAAGGAAGAGGAGGAGGATTCCGGGCCCCTTGAGCCCCTCTGGGAGCCTCCTCGTCGCACAGCCACGGCCACGCCATGCCGCCCGCAGTAAGTCTTACTTTCATCTTACTTTCAGGGTACCGTCGCCCAATATAAGACGTACCCCGAAAGTAAGCCGTAGTGGGGATTTTGGGAGTCAAAAGAAAGTAAGACACTGTCTTACTTTCGGGGAAACACGGTAGGTGAACTTCAACTCCAAAACTCAAGGTCAATGCCCACCAAACTCTTATAGTTTGTGTCTTTCTGTCATTCCTGCCAGGATATCTATGTTGAGTTCATCGAAACAGGCCCAGGTTTCACACTGAGTGTATAAACACATTTTAAAAACATATTAACTATATGTATTACTGGGTTAGAGTGTTATTTTGTGTCATTTTGGTTGATGGTGTGCCCCAGGATTTTGCAAATGTAAAAAGTGTGCCACGGCTCAAAAAAGGTTGGGAAACACTGTTGTAGGGAATGCTTGGCAGCAACCTTTGTCTTCTTTTATGGTGGGATTTGGAAGGGGAAGCGGGTGAGTTTTGCCCAGCACTGAATCCTTTGGCTCCATGTTCTGGTTTGCTTTATCAGCAGGTGGCGTTGCTCCAGGTGTGAGCCAGAACCCCCAAAGTGGTCTCAACTGTGGGATTCGTGTGAATGGGGCACGGACACACCAGGTAGGAAGGATTCCAGGCAGGAACAGAGTGCCCGCAAACACCTCCCTCTTGGACTTGAAGGTCCCACAGAGCCCTGCCACTTTCAACCAAGTCTTGAATTCCTCTCCTGCCCTTCCTTCTTCAAATGGGACTCTTTTCGGAAAAGGATCAGGGGGGTCGGGGCCTGAGGGACCGCCACAGATTTAGAGAGTACATTGGGGCACGTGGGCATTTACGCACAGGACATGCTTACAACCCACAAACAAGTGAACATGTCGTTAATCAAGGTCAAGCGCCCTCCTCTCTTAATCTAATGCAGTGTTTCCCAACCAGTGTGCCATGAGCGATCATCAGGTGTGCCGTGGGAAATTGGAACCTCCAATACCCTTTCTTTCCCCTCCTGCCGAACACTTTTTCTTCTCCACTCGGGCTCTCTTCTTCCCAGCCTCGCTCTGCTTGCTTTGCCTCGCTTTCCTCGCACTGCCACTTCTGCGGGAGGGGGGGAGGGAGGAAGACGTGACCCGTGCGGGCACTACTGCGCATACCTGCCCCACGTTTTCCTCCCTCCCCTCCACAGTGCTCTCTGGATATAGGTGAACTACAACTCCAAAACTCAAGGTCAATGCCCACCAAACTCATAGTATTTTTTCTTGGTTATGGTAGTTCTGTGTGGGAAGTTTGATTCCATTCCATCATTGGTGGAGTTCAGAATGCTCTTTGATTGCGGGTGAACTATAACTCTCAACTGTTGAGCAAGACCTTCGTGTGTGTCTTTCTGCCATTCCTGCCAGGATATCTATATTGTGTTCATCGAAACAGGCCCAGGTTTCACACTGAGTGTATAAATACATTTAAAAACATATTAACTATATGTATTACTGTGTTCATAAGAACATAAGAAGAGCCATGCTGAATCGGGCCTCAGCCCATCTAGTCCAGCATTCTGTGTCACACAGTGGCCCACTAGTTGTACACAGGGATCTCTAGCAGAAAGGAGGGCAAAACCCTCACCTGCTCCTGACCCCCCACAACCAGTACCCGGGGAAAATCCTGCCTGCCTCCATCAACACAGAGGTGGCACTTGGATGTTCGAGTGTCATTTTGTGTCATTTTGGTTGGTGGTGTGCCCCAGGATTTTGTAAATGTTAAAAGTGTGCCGCGGATCAAAAAAGGTTGGGAAACACTGATCTAATGTCTGGGGAACACCTTTTGCATTTGAAAAGAGTCTGAGTTTACAATCCATTGCCGGTTAATTGAGATTTCCCCACCTGCAACCCACTCTGGGAGTCAGTGTTGCAAGAGCCAAGGAGGAAGAGCAATCCATGGCAAGCTAGCAGACTGGCTTTGCTCCCTGATTCCCAACTCCCTCTTGACACAAAAAACTAATTATTCCAAGTGAATAATTGGGGGGGAGGGTGTTTCTGAATCCCAAATCCAGTTTTTAAATACCTCAGATGGCATGTTGCTACAGTCCACAAACTTTCATTTTAGGATTTAAAAATCTACCTTTTGGAAATATGTATGTGGTGACCCCAGTTGATAATATGTTAAAAGGGGGGTGCCTTCTGTGCCACCAAATAAGCCACAATCCACCTAGAATGATGCATTTTTCAATCCAAAAGAATGGTCTTTGTCAGATGCCACAGAACAAGGTGTTTGCACATGGCAGGACACTGTCACGCTGCCAAATAGCACTATCTAGACTTGAAATATGTAGTTTCCAAAAACAAAGAAACAAGCTTTGCCCCCAGCATTTTCCCTCACTTCATACAGCCATACTTCCAGACTGGATTCCCACAGCACTGCGAGTATTTACTATTTACATTTAGGTTCTGTGCCCCCCTTGCACACCTATTCCAGAGGTACATCCCCATGCCACCCCCAGCAGCCTCCCAAGGCCACTTCCTCCCCTCCACACCCAAAGAGCTGGAATAGATAGAGGAGGGGAAAACTCAGTGTATGTGTGTGGTTGGGGTGCATCTATATCCCCATCTTTCCCTGAGGGAGCCAACTTCAGATTTGGTTTGGTTATTTTGGATGCTGATTCAGAAAATTGCATTGGATAGACCACATCAGCTCTAGTTTCCAATACAGAATGTATGCCATCTGCTCTCCCACAGAAAACCATATTTAATAATCTAGAGCTGCAGACCTTATTTTAGATCTCATGGCACCAGTGGGCCGCAGCCCATGGGTTGGGAACCACTGCTTTAAACTTTGGCCTTTGAAGTTGGCATTTGAAGGACTTCTCCAGATTCCAAAAAAGACTGAGAGCTGAGACACACTTGGAAATGCTAGTGTTTACTGGAGAGGGCAGGGCTTTCTGTGCTGAGGAGGGCCTACAACTGGGGGTCTAGGCTGATCCCAAAATGGATATCAGCACAAAAGGAGGTGTCACACAAGTCCAAAAAGAACAGGAGTGGATTGCTGTTTGCTTTGGAACAATGTATTGCAATTGGCACTTGACTGCAAATAAAAGAAATTTCAAAAATATAGTATGACCCCTGAAACCATGGATAGTAGTGAACCCTATGTTTTGATGATACTTAGGCCAGAAGTAGACTACAGAGTGCCATTGGAGGACCTAGAGAGGATGCTTGTTTGTTTTTTAGTGTGGGTTAGTGAAAACATGGGTAAGGAATCTGTAGGTGGAATCTAGATTTGGATTTGTTTAACTATTTAAAATTGGTGTTTATAATTTGATGTTTTTAATTAATGTTTTAATTGTGAATTTATTAATATTGTTTGTTTGGCATTTAATGGTTGCTGGTTGTAAGCCGCCCTGAGTATGTCCCCCCCCCCACCCCCCCTCCCACCCACCACCAAGGATGGGATATAAATGTCTGAAAGAAATAGTACTGTTTATATGTTTTAATTGATATCTTACCACCAGCTAGATGTTGATTTTGGTGTTTTATACTGTTTTGTATTGATGGCATTGCATTGTTGCCAACACTGTGAACTGCTCTGAGTTCCCTTCAGGGTTGAGAAGGGCAGTATACAAATATGTATATAAATAAATATTATATAATCAGAACAGATTAGATTCTTATTGGTATGGAAAGTGGAGATATAAAAAGTTATGCTGTCCCCTTAAAATTATAGCTCTATTACTTTGATTTGTTAAGAACTAATTCTGTCTGAATTTTGTCTGTCTGTAAGGCCAGAGAAATACGGGGAACTGGAAGACTCAGATCCCATGCAACTAGTGGGTGGCTGTAAGACCCTCTTCTCAGTCAGTTGTTCTTCTCAAACAGGTGGTGGAGACCTGTGTCTTCCACTCTGAACCCCTTGAGGAAAGAAGGGGTATAAATGCAATCCCTAACTCAGTCAAGCATTCTCTCAATAATTTATACTTGTGCATTGTGGTTGTGTGCTTTCAAGTCATTCCTGAGTTATGGGGACATTAAGTCGAATCAATCATGAAGTTTTCATGGTAAGATTTTGTCAGAGGGTTTTGTCTTTCTAGTTCTCTGGGGCTGAGAGAGTGTGACTTTCCCACAGTGTGATACCTTGACTGAGCAGAGATCCAGACCCTGGTCTCCTTGAGTCTTAGTCCAATGCACAGGCTACCATCCACCACGGAGGATCAGAGGTATTGGAAGAGGAAGCCCTTTGGCTTCTTCTCCACCAAATAGGGAGAGTACAAAATGGGGAGTAAGAAAGTTGCCTGGACTCTCCAGAGGAGAGGCGCAGAATATGTACAGTACATGTAATGAAGAGATGGCCCTAAGCTCCCAGTTTTCCTATCCTTATGACTGAAATGTTCCTCCACTGCTTCCCATAAATGTATTGCCATAGTTCATTAAAATTGTTCTATTTGAATTCTGAAGCTTGGGCTCAAGTTCCTCCTCTCTTCAGAGACAAGATGCAAACCAACTGAGGTTGGGCCTCTTCACACTCTGCTTGACCTTCCCCATGTATTTGGTGCAAGGATAAAGTAAAAGAGTAAAGCAGTTTTGGTACTTTCTGTGGAGGAGAAAGGTCAGAGAGCGATGCTGCACACGTGTAGAGCTTAGAAAAGTGGGTTTCTGTGCCAAGAATCAGGCAGGCACTTGCTCCGTGAATGTAACACTGTGATTGGTGCTTCTAATCGATGCTATGATTTGTTAAAGTACACCCCGTGCCTAGCGTGAGATAACGTAGGCTCAGATTGGTCTAACAGTACAGGACGTGCTACTTGTTGACATCAGTGCCAAAGGGAGAAGAACTGCGCATGTACAGAGGGATTCTGCCCCATCCGTTGCTGGCAAGGAAAGGCAGAAATGAAATGTTGCAAATCGGGAACATGAGAGTCCCGACCACTGATAGCTGTACTGTGATTGAAAGGACTAACTTAGAAATGTTCATTGTTCTAACACATAGGTGGGGGTGGAGATGAGATGCTACTGAAAATGTAATGGTTTATAGGATCAATGAAATGCTATGTAACACCAGCCAATGATGTTGTGTAAAATCCATGAAGGAGGGCGGGCTTTTCTGGATGCCGCCATGAGGGTATATATGCTTTGTACTGAGAGTGACTGGGGCCGTTTGCCCCTGATAACAGCTTGTTCTGTTGGCAACCCCACCAGCTGGTGTTATCAATAAACCTCTTTGATTTCACATGAGCAGTGAAGTTGTTGCGTGATTCCTCATCCTTGCGCCCGCACGTCTACGCGCCAGTTTGGTAAGAAGTCAACTTGCCACCCGGAGTTCCATAACTCCCAAATTTGCTGCTTCAAGAGAAGAGCTAAGAGCTATTTACATCACTTGGAGCACATGGGAAGAAAGGGGCGCCATATACTGTGTTGAATTTAAACAAGGAAGAAAAAGGACAACTCTTTGTTGTCAGTTGTTCAAACTAGCAAGTCTACAAACCAAACGTTACTTCTTTAATCTAAATCCTGGCTCACACTGCCTCCTGTTTGAAGGTGAGGTCAGTTCACCCCAACTGTAAGTTGTAATAACTAATGAGCTTGGAACTGCCCACTTCAACTCCAAAGGAAAGTCTGAACACTTAGCCTTCACCCACAAAGACTCAGAAGAAAGTGATTTTCTGAGTCAGCCCCACATTAGTCCTTTCCACCATCCCAAGGGTTGGAGACACCTCCTTTGCCCACTGAGATACAAGGTGTTCACCGATAATTCAAATGCCCCCCCCCCCGTACTTTAATACCTTTGGAGTGATTTTGTAACACACTTGAACACATGCTTGAACATATTGCCACATGAGATCTGGGGGTGAAATGCCCCATTCTCATAAGAGGCTCCATGATTCATATAAAGTCCTCCAACTTACAAGTAGGTAGAAAAGCGAATTGAGGGGGAAAGTAATTGGGGTTCTGAATTCTCAATTTGGCGAGTAAACCAAGCTTTACTCACCTGAGTAACACTTCTCACCAGGGTAAGCTAAGGTCAACTGTCAGAATCATCTTGGCTCCCTGGTTGCCAGGCAACCTTATAAAAACAATGAGGGAAACTGTCATCCTTACATCAGGGACACAGGTCTTTGTCCCCCTCTTTGAATGAGGGATTTCCTCCTGAGCCATTTTTCTGGCTGCTTGCTCCAGGATCAAAGGGAGAGGAAACTAGTAGGTAAGGATTGCCTCTACGTATTCTATTGGGGAATCTGAGCTGTTAGCCTCAAAAATAACCTTCAGTTAGGGCAATTCCACCACAAATATAGCAGAGGACCAGAAGCAAACTTCATAACCAGCAGGAATTTACGTGTGGCAAGTTGCCATCAAAAATACTCTTTAGGCACCCAGAGAAAGGGAGCAGGAAATGTTACAAAGAGTATGTGGACACAGTAGATGAGTTCCGGTTTGAACCATTACAATGGCCAACACACATTTTGGTGTTTCAAATGTTAGACTTGTTTCTGAGTATTTTTGACCTGCAGATTCCAAAAATTGCACCAGTTTCACCTATCAGCTCTAGTTTTTTAAATATGCCATATGCGAGTTGTCATCTGCTCGCACATAAAGAGTGATAACCATATCTTAGACATTAGAAGTAATGGTGTCCATCCAATGCCATTTTCTGATTCAGCATACCAAATAATCCCAGGAACAGGCCTAAAATCCAAGGCAGCAAAAAATTGTTGGACTGTGTTATCAGCAACCCACTGTGTTATCAGCAAAAACAGGGAGCAGAGGCATCTCACAACCATTTTATATATCTTAATCTGTGATGTTATGGTGGGTCCTTAACATTTGTCTGATAGAAACAACATCTGATAATTGGAAGGATTTAGCACAACAGGTAAATCACCAGCAATTATAAGATTTACCAACCAAAAGGTTGTCAGTTTGAAGCCCTGGGTTGGCATGAGCTGCTGACTCAAGCACAGCTTCCTTTTGACCTAAGCAGTTAGAAAACAGCTTGTATTGTAATTAGAGAAATTAGGTACCGCTAAAACAAGCAGGGAAGGTATTTTATGACACCATAAAGAAAAAATATCAGAAAATGCTGGGCATCCAAAAGGAAGGAGGAAGTCCTGATGGCTCTTCTTCATCACGGATGGAGCGACAGCACCTCCCTGTGGCTGGATTTTGAGCACAACCTTCCAAGGCGCCAAAAAAGTTGGATGTTGACATTGACACAAGATACTTCTGTCTGTCTCTGTACTGTCTATCCAAAATGCTATTGAATGTTTGCTGTGTATGTGTACACAGAGTCCCCTTGGGAGATAGGTCAGAATATAAAGTGCTATTATTATTATTCTGCAGATAAGTCATGTGCCAATCTGGCCAAGGTCTTGCCAGCAAATGCCAAGCAAAGTAAGGCACACAAAAGAGGTATTATTACAAAAGCTTCAGACCTCTTGTTCTGAACAATGGTGCTGCCAAACCATCTATAAAGACAATACAATATTTTTGCCAGGCTCTCACAAAGATGTGTATACTCTGTACTTAAGATAATGTGTAGCACTTCTTAAGCAAGCAAGCAAACAAACAAAGGTTGTAATCTATGACTGAATCTACACTGCCTTATAATGTTTCTCTAGTGTATGTATCTTTACTGACCATATAATGGAGTTCCAAACTGCATTGTGTGATAGTTTAGTTGCAACCTATATCAAGATTTCCTCATTATGTAAATTGCTTTTTCAAAGGAACAGCTCTTAGGCAGCCCTATCAATGCAAACACAGGTTTAGCTATTCAAATTCATAAATTTGGAATGACTTGCTGGAAGATATTCAGCAGCTGAATGAGCTGTGTGAATTTAAAGCACAATTAAAGGCCAACCTCTTCTAGCAAGCCAGCCCAGTCAATTTTAAATGGGGAATATTAAATTTGCATTCTATGCCACTGTATTTTCATTTTATTATATGTTTTAATGGGTTTTTTTGCATTGTATTGATTTTATAATGCTGTTTTAAATGTTTTCATTTTATATTGTGGATTGTTATCAAATTTCTGCCAATTTGTAAGCCACCTTTAGTCGCCTTCAGGCATGAGAAAGGCAGGATAGAAATATTGTAAATAAATAAATAAAATAAAATATTCGTCCCATGTATTTATATAGAGGGGGGATGTGTTTTAATATATGAATTTTATTATATTTATTCTGTGCTGCTGTGTTTTAACTGTTATGCCCTATCTTGAGCCATGAGGAAAGGCGGGTAACAAGTAAAAGTTATTACTATAAAATAAAAAAAATGTACAAAGTGGTGTTATTGAAAATGTCTGATTTTCCTAGGCATTTCATTTTACAGACAGATGCTGCAGAATATGGGTTGGGAAGCCTGGGAGCAAGGTGGCAAAATGGAGAAGGATGGAGGGAAGGGATCAACTAAATTCGAATGTATACTATAGAAAAATATGTATATAAACCACATGATAGGTTTGCCTTTGGGTTGCTATAAGTCTGAAACAACTTGAAGGCAAACAGCAACAACATATATATATATATATATATATATAGAGAGAGAGAGAGAGAGAGAGAGAGAGAGAGAGAGAGAGAGAGAGATACAGGAGCCCTGGTAGCATAGCGGGTTAAACCACTGAGCTGCTGAACATGCTGATCAAAAGGTCGGCAGTTAGAATCTGGGGAGCAGGGTGAGCTCCTGCTGTTAGTCCCAGCTTCTGCAAACTTAGCAGGTTGAAAACATGCAAATGTGAGTAGATCAATCAGTATTGCTAGGGCGGGAAGGTAACAGCACTCCATGCAGTCATGCTGGCCATATGACCTTGGAGGTGTCTATGGACAATGCCAGCTCTTCGGCTTAGAAATGGAGATGAGCACCACCCCACAGAGTCAGACACGACTAGATTTAATATCAAGGCAAAACCTTTACCTTTATATACTACACAACTGTAGAATATATACTGGCTAATATATTCTGCAATAGGAAATATTTTCTGATGTTTACATAGCACATTGTTCTAAGAAAAAAAACTATTATTATTATTATTTCGAAATTCAGGCCCTTTCTACACTGCAATATAATCCAATTTATCTAATTACATTATCTGCTTTGAACTGGATTATATGAGTCTACACTGCCATATAATCCAATCCCAAACAAAACTGGATTTTATGTAGCAATGTAGAAGGGGCCTCCCATTTCCAAAAGAGGGAAGGCATATATTTTTCAGGCAGGTTTTTAAAGAAGAATATTTTTTTAAAAAACTGAGAGGGAAGGTGTTGACTGGTGTTTGTGTATTTTAATAGATTTAGAATTATTTAAATAGTTTTAGCTATTCATTTGTAAAACTCCTATACTTAATTCTACTTTAATGTGTGTGTGTGTTTTAAATTGTATGTTATTTTTAACATCGTTGGCCACTTAAGGGTTTTTTTTAAAGGTAGGATATCATTATTTATAACATTAATAAATAATGATGATGTAAAGGGCCGGCTTTAGCACAGCTGGTTAATCACTAACTGCAATTGCAGTAAATCTTGCCAACAGTTGACAGTTCGAAGCAGGGTCAGGGTGAACTCCTGACCTTCAGCCCAGCATCCCCAACCACTTTGCAGATCGTAAACAGCATTGTGAGCAGATGAGTAGATGAATAGGAACCGCATTATTAGGGGAGGTATTTTAGGCCTGGCTTTTCGGAGGAAAGTTTATGAACAAAGAAAACTCTTTGGCAAGGAGATGGAGCAACAGCATTCCCAAGTGGCTGGAACCGAGCACAGTCTCCAAAAGATGCCGAATGATGAAAAAAAAAGTATAAAACAACAACTTCTATCTGTTGTCTGTATTGTCATTGTATAATCGACTTTGAATGTTTGCTGTATATATGTTCTGTGATCCGCCCTGAGTCCCCTTTGTGGTGAGAAGGTTGGAATATAATTACTGTAAATAAATAAAATAAATAAATGTAACTCCGATCTTCAAGAAAGGATCCAGGGGTGATCCAGGAAATTATAGGCCAGTTAGTCTAACCTCAGTTCCAGGCAAAGTGATGGAAACCATTATTAAAGAAAAAATTACTAAGCACATAGAAGAACAGGCATTGCTGAAGGAAAATCAACATGGTTTCTGCAAAGGCAAATCATGTCTTACTAACTTGTTAGAATTCTTTGAGGGTGTAAATAAACACATAGATAAAGGGGACCCAATTGATATTGTTTACCTTGACTTTCAAAAGGCTTTTGACAAAGTCCCTCACCAAAGGCTCCTAAATAAGCTCTTCAGCCACGGAATCAGGGGACAGGTCTTGTCCTGGATTGGAACCTGGCTAAACTGTAGGAAACAAAGGGTGGTAATAAATGGACACTTCTCTGGGTGGAAAGAGGTGGGAAGTGGTGTACCCCAAGGTTCAGTTTTGGGTCCGTTACTTTTTAATTTATTCATTAATGACCTGGATGTAGGAGTAAATTCTGAGGTAGCAAAGTTTGCAGACGACACTAAATTGTTCAGGGTAGTTAAAAATGAAAGTGATTGTAAAGAGCTCCAGAAAGATCTCTCGAAATTGAGTGAATGGGCAACAAAGTGGGAAATGCATTTTAACCTAAACAAGTGTAAAGTCATGCACATCGGGGCAAAGAACCCCAACTACACCTACCAATTGATGGGGTCAAAGCTTTCCGAGACAAACCAGGAAAGGGATCTTGGGGTCTTGGTGGACAGCTCAATGAAGATGTCAACCCAGTGCGCAGCAGCAGTGAAAAAGCAAATTCTATGCTTGGCATGATCAGGAAGGGAATCGAAAATAGGTCGGCAAATGTTGTATTGCCTCTCTACAAATCTATGGTGAGGCCACATCTGGAGTACTGTGTACAATTCTGGTCACCGCACCTCAAGAAGGATATAACGGAACTGGAAAAGGTACAGAAAAGGGCAACAAGAATGATCCAAGGGATGGAGCAGCTCCCTTACGAAACCAGGTTGCAATGCCTTGGTCTTTTCAGCCTTGAAAGACGGCGTTTAAGAGGTGACTTGATCGAAGTGTATAAAATCATGCATGGGATAGAAAAGGTGAATAAAGAAAAAATATTTTCTCTGTCACACAACACTAGGACTAGGGGGCACTCCCTAAAGCTCCAAGGTAGGAAAGTTAGGACTAATAAAGGGAAATATTTCTTCACCCAGAGGGTCATTGGGTTATGGAACTCACTTCCAGAGGAGGTTGTGACAGCAGTCAGCCTGGACAGCTTCAAGGCAGGATTAGACAGATTCATGGATACCAAAGGAATCAGTAGCTACTGAAACGGACATCCAAGTGCCACCTCTGTGTTGATGGAGGCAGGCAGGATTTTCCCCGGGTACTGGTTGTGGGGGGTCGGGAGCAGGTGAGGGTTTTGCCCTCCCTTCTGCTCGAGATCCCTGTGTACAACTAGTGGGCCACTGTGTGACACAGAATGCTGGACTAGATGGGCTGAGGCCCGATTCAGCATGGCTCTTCTTATGTTCTTATGTAACAAATTTCTTTCCTGCAAACTCATCACACTAGAGGATGAATCCACTTTAAATCCAGTTTTTGCCTCCGGCAGAATTCTGGGCTTTGTAGTTTGCTGAGGCTGTTAAAGGCTCCTCCCTAAAGTGGTAAGTGATTATTTCTCTGAAGACTCTAGTTCTTTGTGGGCTGGAATGAACTGGAAGAAACATTTGAACTGAACTGACTTGGAAACTTTCCTCACATATCACTAGAGCTGGTCCGATTGGACCATTAGGATATTATAGTCACTCTCTCTCAGAAGAATGCATTTCCAGTTTACATTGATCCTGTGACCACTATCCCCTTTGTTTGGTTGAGTGCCATCCAGTCCTTTTCGAATTATGGTGACCCTATCACAGGGGGTTCTTGGCAAGTGGTGATAATTAGTAGGCCTGGTTGATCAAGAAAAAATGGTTCAAAACTTGTTTCGGATGTAGGGGGTGCTGGTGCTTCGATTCTGAATGCCTTCCAAAAAAAATTGGGAACGTCCCTCTCTCCCACAAGAAAGACCTGGGGCAATAGCCCTGTTAAACCCGGTTTGGAAGGCATGGGTTTGAAAGCCCAGGCCTTCCCTCCGCTTCTGAACGGGGCCGTTCAGAAGCAGGGGGAAGGTCTGGGCTGGGCTTCCAAACCTGGAATAGAAGGCCAGGGAAGGGAAAACCCTTTCCGAAAATGGCGATTCTATTTCCGAAAATGGTGGCGGCGGCTTCAAATTTGGTAATTCACTTCCGGGTTACTTAAAGCACTTCAGAAATGCTTCAAAACAAATTTAGAATCAAATTTAATACGAATTTCATCGAGATACGAAAAATCTAACCAGGCCTAATAATTAGCTTGTCACTGCCCAGAAGGTCTCCAGAGTGAACTTCCACCCACACAGACTCAAAGAAGGGAGGTATTCTGGACTGGCCCCCAAAGCAGGCCCTTCCACCATCCTAAGGGTTAGAGACACCCCCTTTGCCCATGAAGCACCCCAAGGCAGTCACCAATATTTGAAATGGTGCCCCCTCATTCTTTATTACCTGTTGAGTGATTTTCTGGCACAGTTCTCTCCAGAACGTATTGTGCCACATGAGACACAAGGGAGCAAGGGAGGCAAAATGCCCCTCTTCTTATTCCTCTGGGCCCTGCAAGTAATGGATGGGCAGGTGAGCAGAAATGCGAACTAAGAAGGAAGAGGCAGCTAGCTGGGGGTCCTGATATCTCAAGGGTCCAGGGCCAGCTTTTCTCTTTAGTATGCTGGATCTACACTGTCCTGCATCCCAGGATCAGATTCCAGGTTATCTGCTTGTCCCAGATTATCTGTCAGTGTAGACTCATATAATCCAGTTCAAAGCAGATAATCTGGGATCGCTTCTTGGGATTTAGGAAAGTGTAGAGCCAGCCTTACACACTCACACAACACCAGATCACACTTTACTCATCCGAGCAACACTAATCACCTGAGGAAGCTAAACTCAACTGTCACTCTCTCAGCCACATGGTTGCCAGGCAACCTTATGGAAACAATGCTGGAAACTGTCATTCTTACATCAGAGGCTCCTGTCTTTGTTGCCTACTTTGAATGAGTGATGTCCTCCTGAGGCCATTTTTCTGCCTGCTTGCTCGAAGATCAGAGAGGAAGCCAGAAGGCAAGGATTATGTTATATATCTTCTTATTACCTTACAGTCCCAGACAATATGTTATGTTAGTTTCCATATATTTCCACTTACATTCCACTATATCCCAGTGAATAGACACGTACTCCTCGTGCTGCCTACTATTACCATGTGAGTTCAAGAGAGGTTTTTCTAAATTACTCAGTTAATGCTAGAATTAAATATTTGGATTCCTCCAGCCCTTTAACATCACGCTGCCCTGAAGTCTCAAAGATTGTAACCCAACCTTTTAACCATCCCCAAATAGTAACGGCTCCTTATTGTTGGGTATGCAATTATTATAATTACCATTTTGAAAAGATGGCACTTTGGTGAGAAGTTTCCATCATAAATATGTTCCACGTTGCACTGCACTACGCAGTTAATAATTATCTGATTTTAACCAGTGCTATTGTTGTAATCATAAGAGAAATGTAAAGCCCAACCAGTCAGAGATGATCTAAAACACATATTTTAGCATTTTGGGAACCTAAAGTTATACCCAGTTCTTCCTTCTCCCCACCACAAACCTATGTTAGGTCACTTTGGACTGATGGAGGTTGACTTTCTAAATTATTCAGTTATTCTCACAGCTCAGTTGAATTTGTACTTGGATGTACTGTCTACAGTACCTTATTATTATTATTACCCTGATTTTTCTCTCCGCAATGAGACTCTAAATAGCTGTTACTGAAGCAGAACCGGGAGTTCTAGAACTCCAAGTACCAAGTTAATCTTACCAACGCTGCCCGAACGTGCGGATACTTAGAGGAGGGAAACTCGTGACAACTGTGAAGTAGGGTGAAAAACAAAAAGGTTTATTATCAATCACCAGCTGGAGGGTTTTTGCCAACAGAACACAGCTGTAGATAGGGGCAAAAGACCCCGTCACATTTCATACAAAGACTTTTATACTCCTAATGGAGTCCATCCAGTTATACCCACCCCTTCTTCATGGTTATAACAATCATAATTGGCTGGTGATTTCTGATGTTACATGACATTTCATTAATCCAATAAACACTAAACAAATCATTTGCATCATGTCTTTGTCATCACTAAAAGGAGAACACTAGCTTTCTGTACACTTTCTTTCACACAGCGCAAGCGATCAAATATTCCCTCTCTCTGATCTTTTCTTGTTACTTTTGTCCGGGCTTCCTGCCAGCAGTGAAGATAGGACTTTTGCCATGCGCACTGATGTTTTCCATTCACATTAAGAATCCCATTACTTTCATAGCTTAAACTGCACTGTATTCCCACTCATCTAGCATATAGTATAACTTGGCACAGAGTGGATTAGAATGTATATAATCAGGGTGTTAGTCTTCTATAACATGTGCCTTATTGATTCCAGGCACCAAAACCCTCTTTTTCAGAGTTGACACACAGGTAGCATCACTTTCTGACTGTACTTTTTATGCTCGGAAAAGTACCAAACCTGCTTCATTCCAGGATTTCTCTTTTGTGGGAAACCCATCGCAAGGGGTTTCCTACACAAACATCTGGAACACCTATTTAGACCAATCAACCCTCCAGTCTCGTGAGACCCCGGGTTTTCCAGTTTTAACAGTATGCACACTCTTCACTGACTCCAAAGAACTCTGTACTGCCTTAGCACAGCATCTAAGTATGATAGGCAGACAGCACATTATGATTAACACTGAACAGACCACCACAATGGTTATCATCACAAGGGAACGCAACCAATGTAAGTTCGGCAGCCAGCCCAACACAGTATTCCAAAAATCACTTGGATCTGAATAAGTCTTTTGTATTTCTCTAGCAGCACCCTGAATTTTACTCAAATCTAGTTCAATCTCTCCAGTCTTATTTATAAAATGACAACACGTTTGATTTAACCACGCACAGAAACCGCCCTCTTTTGACAGCAGATAATCTAATGCCAGCCTTTGCTGCATCTCCATTTTTGCCAGAGAATTCACTTCTTCCTGCAAAATTAACAAGCCCTCATGGGTGTCATTAGCCAAGGCCTCTAAATCATATGATAACACACGCAACTGCTTTATGTTCCAAGCCACCCCTATCCAAGGGCCTGCAATTGCTACAATCTTCTGGCCTTCTGTTAAGTAAGTTCTGTCAGGATTATATCCATAGCGCTGCACATCCGCAAAAGAGCGTTTCTGAACATGTAAGTATAGATTAGTCACATGAGCCTCTTTGGGGAGCACCCTCAAGCCCCCTGGTTGCAGTTAATTTGCTATTTTATATAGTGGACATTGTTTATAATGGCATTTATTCATCCATGCATTGTGTTATCCACAAAGGTCCTGGAACCACATCCAGCAGATACTACATGTCCACTGCATGGCACTATGTTTCTACTTCAACTACCATGGCTTCACTTTGGGGATCTTGTGGCTTGTAGCTTGCTGAGGGCCCTTCAAAAAGCCATATAATAGGCTTGTTTGATTTAAAAAAATGGTTCAAAACTCGTTTCAGATGTAGGGGGCATTGGTGGTTTGGATCTCAAGTCAATTCAATTTTCACAGAAAAAAGTTCAAAACTGTTCAAAACTTCTGAGACTTTTGAATCCTTCGTTAATGGTTTCAAAGTGTTATTTCCTGATTCATTGGGTGGTCTTTACTTTGAAAGTATTTTTTTATTCCAGAAATTGGGGGGGGGGGGGGAGCAAAGGGAAGAAATCCGCATCCAAATTGGGTTAAAAATGGCTCTCGCCCAGGACTGTTGCGGGAGAAAGAAATCCGCATCAAACTGGGATAAACAGTGTTTAACCAAGTTTGCATGCAGATGCCTTCTCTCCCGTGCCAGACCTGGGGAGAACCACATCCAAAAATGCATTAAACACGGCTCTCGCCCCAGGTCTGATGCAGGATGGAAAGGAAACGAAGGGAATCCATCCACTGGTTTGAAAAGCTGAATCATTTCTGACTCACTTACTGATTCATAAGAGAAATGGCAGAAAAAGCTTTGAAATGGCAAGGATACTTCCGGGTTCCCAAATCGCTTTGAAATCGCTTCAAAAAGGAATTTGATCCGAATTTATTCTGAATTACGAAGATTCCGACCGAACCTACCCAGAACCTACCATATAATGCAGAATATCAGGGTAATAATCCACAACATCTGGTTTCAACTGGGTTATCTGAGTCCACACATATAACCGAGTTCAAAGCAGATAATGTGGGATTTTATACAGCTGTATGGAAGGAGCCTAAGGGTGTTCTCTGGATGAGATTTGTTTTCACTGTCACTCCACAAACTGCAACTTCCAGGAGTCCATACGATGGCAGATCCATGTCTGTTAAAGTAGAGTGACTTTAAAGCAGAGTTGTAGTGCTATAATTCTGTAGTGTGAAAGGATTTGGGGTTTCAACAACATGAGTAGGTAAAGAGGACCTTCTTAGTGTGGATCTACATTGTAAAATGAATGCAGTTTGACACTACCATGGTTCTACCAGTTTGACACTGCTATTGCCATGGCTCAATGCTATGGAATCCAGAGAGTGGTAGTTTGCATCGTGCTGCTGCTCTCAGATACCAACTCAGTTATAACCTATAATGCTGCCAAGTTTTTTGCACCAGCACTCCAAGCCCCCAAAGTTGAGCTGAGAATGAGTGAGCAAGAAAGTGGCAAGGCAATAAGATGGAAGCCAGGACACAACTGTGTTGCCAAATAGGGGTGGAGGAGCCATTATCGGCTGCCTCGTGGTCCCGTTACGGACAAAAAACCATGATGGCTGGGCCCTTGCTCTAATGGCCAACCAATCAAACTGACCAAGCCAGATTGGCCAAAGGGAACCGAGCACTCTGAATACGTGCACAAGCCTAGTTATCACACCCTAGTTATATTAAATTAATGCAACTAGGGTGTGATAGGGTCTTTCCTATCTATAAACCCATACAAGTATGACAGGGCATACATATATATCATGCAACTGGTGGTACAAGTTATTGTGATTTTGAATGCTTAATTTAGGCAAAGCCATCTGACTTTACACCCACGCACTGCAATTGGAAGAATCAACAGCATTACCTAGACTTCAGTGCATCAATGCTATCATCCGGGAAGATTGAATACTCCAACAAGTCTGTCAGTGGCGCCTAGTCCAATGCGGGATAGCGCAATGGACAAAGACGCGGCTGCCATCTTGGAAGAGGATCGAGCGATCGGAGGCGCGGCCGCCATTTTGGTTCTCCTTGTTCCCTGTTGTTTCTGAGCTGTTGGAGTTCCCGCCGAAAAAGGACAAGAGGGGTGGGGTTCCGGGGTTATCTGTTCAAGGATTGGCTCTTCGCCAGAGGGGGGGCCCGGGGGGTTTTGAGCAGGGATTTTTGGAGGGAAGGCTTCAGTACGGTTTTACTGCCTTGGATTAAGGACTCATAAAGCATTTCCTCAATACCAGTGAGTGTGATTATTGAGCGGCCTACCAGCGCTCACACAAAAACCGTACTCACAACCTGAATCGCAGTCGAGCCGATCCGACCTGAACCCCCCCCTGAGATGTCTAGTGGAAGGGAAGACCTCCAGGAGCCCAGTGGAACCGCTGGCGGGGATCCGAAGAGGTGGAAGATGGGATCCTCGGTGAGGCGGCTGGAGGCCCGGAGGGGAGAGGCCTGTGACTGTCTCCGGAGCAGGCGACCAGGAGCCGCGATTCCTCCCTCCTGTGGGACGAAAAGGTGAGCCGGCGGAAGAAGGGAGCCCCAGGCCCGGGGGGGAGTCGGTCAGGAGCCCAGTGGAAGGCACAGTCGGGGCGGCGGATGGAGAGATGATGGGAGAGATGGCCAGAGCCATAGCCGACATCCGCCAGCAGATGGGAATGATGCAGAGGCGGATGGACACATGGGGACCCCCACCGGAGGAAGACCGAGGCACGGAGGAGCGTTCAAGCTATGCGGCCCGGAGGGCAGAGAGACCGCCGTCCGGCAGGGCCGCCTTTGGAGGGACCCGATGCCCCGGAGCTTAGGGGGTCTTGAGGCCTTCCTGAGGGCGCTGCAGCAGCGGTTTAGAGACCGCACGCGGAAGCAAAAGCTAAAAGCAGAATTGAACGGATCTACCAGGGGTCGAGGGCGGTATCCGAGCACGCCCTGGCGTTCAAGGCCCTTGCCAGAAAAACCGCGATTGGTCAGAGGCGACCAAATTAGACTATTTTAAAGCAGGACTGAGGAGAGAGACCCTGGATTGGGCTCTGAACCGCAGAAACCCGGACACCCTGGAAGGATGGATTGACCTGGCTGGCCAAGTAGAGTGCGATCGGGAGGCGGCACCCAGGGAGGCCCCGACGCCTCGCGAGCACGCGACCCGGCCCCAATCATGCGAACGGGGCTGGGAGGTCGCCAACCCGGCGGAGGTCGCCAAGTCGAGACACAAATAAACCGCGGAGGCGCTTGCTTCACCTGCGGCCGAGAGGGCATCGGGCGGTCGAATGCGAGGAGGCCGCCCGCCGCTTGGGGGAGAAGGGTCCGGACCCGACCCGGGACACCGAAGACGACCAAGGCCAGGGGAGGCGGCTAGAGAGTTGGCCCGAGAGCCAACCAACCCGAGGGGCGGAGGTGACTACGGGAGGCGCGGAGGAGAGCGGATCGGAAGAGTCGGCGGAAAACGAGCCCGATCTGCCGTGAGCGCCAGCGGCAGATCTCACCTTCCCAGGGCGGTGAGTCGGAGCCTCCCAGTGGAGGAATCCTCACAGTTAAAGTAGCCGCGCGCCCCGCCACCGGCAAAGAGACCGAGGCTAGTGCCATGCTAGACTGTGGGTGCACCAGATGCTTAATGTCCCTGGCTTAGCAGCCCAGCTAGAGTGACCCCGGGAGTTAGTGGCCCCGGTCCTGTTCGCGCAGCTGGATGGGACCTTCGCCAACGGGGCGCCAGCCACTAGAAAGACCGGGGGAGTTAGAGGTGCGGATAGGGACCCACCGAGGGCGCATCAAGTTTGTGAGCTCCGAGATGGCTAACCAACCCTTAATTCTGGGCAGCCCCTGGTTGAGGAACAATGCAACCGAGGATCAACTGGAAGACGGGAGGTGCGCTTCAGAGATGGGCAGGTTCAGGCTAAGATAGAGTACCCAGGAGAAGGAGGGAGTCCTAACGGCAGGAGCGGGCTCGCCCCAATTGGCAGGAGTACCGCAGGACTATTGGGAGCTGGCTGAGGCGTTCAGCGAGAAAGAATACGACTGAGCTGCCACCTCCCGCGCCATGGACTGTGCCATTAAGATAGAAGAAGGGGCGACACTCCCCAAACCCAAGATGTATGCAATGTCGAGCCGGAGAAAAGGGCGCTGAGGAGTTCATAGACAAAAACCTGGCCAGGGTTTTATTAGACACTCAGATAGCCCACTGGCGGCCCCTCGTGCTCTTCCGCCCCAAGGCGGATGGGAGTCTCTCCGGCTCTGTGGACTACCGAGGGATAAACGCCATCAGCTCGGCGAATCCGTACCCCCTCCCCTTGATGTCCGAGATCCTGGCCCCAGCTGGGGAAGGCCAGGCTGTTCACTAAGCTAGACATTCGAGAGGCATTCTATAGAACGGGTCAAGCCAGAGAGGACTGCTGGAAGACGGCCCTTCAACTGCCACTTGGGCCATTTCGAGTTTTAGTCACCCTTTCGGCCTAAAGGGGGCACCAAAAATCTTCCAGCAGTTGATCAACGTGGCCCTCAGAGACTTGTTGTACCAGGGGGTCATCGTGTACCTGGACGACGTCTTGATCTACACAGAGACTCGGGCGGAGCACGTGGCGTTGACCCGGGACGTCCTGAGGAGGCTGAAAGACCGCAATTCATCCCGAATTTTGCAGAGACTACCTTAGCGCTAACAGACCTGCTTAAAAACTAAGGGGTTGGGAGAAACCAGAAAGACCAAAACCCCTAGCGCCAAACTTCAATGGACACCACAGTGTCAAGAGGCGTCGTGAACCTCAGCGGCAGTTCACCAGCCAGCCCCTGTTGATTCACCCGGTGATGAGCAGGCCCTTCACAGTGCAGTGATTGCGCGTCCGAGGCGGCATACGGAGCAGTCCTCCTCCAGCCGGATGAAGAAGGCCACTTGAGGCCATGTGCTTATCTCTCCAAGAAGTTCACCCAAACGGAAAAAAGATGGCACGTATGGGAGAAGGAGTCGTTTGCCATACGGGCGGCTCTGGCCCATTGGAGGCACTTCCTGGAGGGAAGTTTGGACAGATCATAAGAACCTGCAGGCCCTGCAGACCCCCCAGAGACTGAACGCTAAGCAGCTGAGATGGGCCCAGTTCTTTAGCAGATTCAATTTTAAGTTGAAATACATCCCGGGCCCGAAAAATGTCGTAGCGGACGCTCTCGCGCATGCCTGATGCGGACTACTCGGCCCCAGGGAGAGATGGGAACCGTATTCTCTAACCCACAACTGGGTTTGGTCGCGCCACCCGGGCAGCAGTCAAAGCAAAGGTCACCGGCGGAGAGCTGGCAAAGCCTCTCCTGGACCAGATCAAGACAGCGTCCCGCACAGACGAATGGCTGGTCCGGCACCCGGAAGGCCTGGAAGAGAATGACGGCATCTGGAGCCAGGGAACCAAGGTTTACGTCCCCGAGGCCCTGAGGGCACAGGTCCTAGAAATAGGGCACGACATGCTCATGGCAGGACACTTCGGGCTCTCAAAGACGCGCTGCTACTTGCCCGGCAGTTCTGGTGGCCGAGGATGAGGAGGGACGCAAAACAATACATCGCCGAAAGTGTGACGTGTGCGCCAGGAATAAAACGAAGGTGGGACGCCCCACGGGCCTATTGCAGCAAGTAGCTGACCCTGCGGAACCATGGAGAGAAATAGCCATGGATTTCGTAGTGGACCTCCCCGGAGAGCGGGGGTTCACCGCCATCTGGGCGATAGTGGACCTGTTCTCCAAGCAGGCCCACTTTGTGCCCTTTGCGACGACTGCCAACGCGCCGGAGCTGGCCAAACTTTATACATCATGTATTTCGCCTGCATGGTAGCCCCCTCGGGTCATAAGTGACCGCGGGCCGCAGTTCGCTGCTAAATTTTGGAAGGCGTTCCTGGTCGCCCCTGGGGGACCCAACGGGGTGTTGAGTACGGCATTCCATTCCGAGACAGACGGAGCGACCGAAAGAGTTCAGCGGACGCTCCAGCAATACTTGAGGTGCTTCTTCACGTATCAGCAGGACCAGTGGGCCAACCTGTTGGATGTGGCAGAATACTGCTATAACAACACCGACCACGCGTCCACGGGGTGTCTCCGTGCCCGGGGCCGTGGGTGGTCGGGACTTCCTGCCCTTCCCAGCTATTGATACTTCTGCACCTCCGCCTTGCACCCCGAAGTCCTGGGGGCGCGGGTTGCCGCAGCCTGGCCAGAGATCCAAAGGACGCTGAAGAAGGCCAGAGAAGACTACAAAACTCATGCAGATAAAAAGAGAGGGCCACAGCCAACCTATGTGGCAGGAGACATGGTATATCTCTCCACTAAGCACCTGCGATCGACCCAGCCCTCCAGCAAGTTTGCGGACAAGTTTGTTGGCCCCCCACGGGTGACTGAAGTGGTCAACCCGGTCACCCTTAGGCTAGACCTTCCCCACACGTGGCGCAAGGTGCACCCGGTGTTCCACGTTAGCCTGCTTAAAAAGGCAGTAACCCACCGCAGTGGTCTCCACAGGACGCCCCAGTCCCGATCATGATCGGGTAACATACCCACTTTGCGCTTACGGATATTTTAGACTCTAAAAGGCTGAGGGGAAGACTTAATTACTTTGTGCAGTGGCTTTCCAAAGACTTGCAGCCGGTGAGGGTGGTAGCAGAACCTGTCAAGGCACCCAGATTAGTCAAAAGTTTTCATAGGGCCTTCCCGGACAAGCCAGGGCCCTGAAAATACTTTGCTTCTCTTCCCCAGGTCGGTGGACTCTTCGGAGGGGGCGCTATGTCAGCGGCGCCAGTCCAATGCGGGATAGCGCAATGGACAAAGACGCGGCTGCCATCTTGGAAGAGGATCGAGCGATCGGAGGCGCGGCCGCCATTTTGGTTCTCCTTGTTCCCTGTTGTTTCTGAGCTGTTGGAGTTCCCGCCGAAAAAAAGGACAAGAGGGGTGGGGTTCCAGGGTTATCTGTTCAAGGATTGGCTCTTCGCCAGAGGGGGGAGGGGCTCGGGGAGTTTTGAGCAGGGATTTTGGAGGGAAGGCTTCAGTACGGTTTTTACTGCCTTGGATTAAGGACTCATAAAGCATTTCCTCAATACCCGAGTGAGTGTGATTATTGAGCGGCCTACCAACGCTCACAAAGTCTCGATAACAACTGGAATTTACTGAATGAAGTTGAAATAAATATGCAAACTTACCAACATGAGGGGAAAATCCCAGTGCACGATGGGTACTCTTGAAGCAAAAAACTTGCTCACAAAACTTACACCGCCGTCTCTTTTGTCCATGCAGGTGCATGTGGCCCGCTGCGTTGTTTGTGATTTTAGATATTACATTTGTATATTGCTTTCTTATCGATATGTTTGTATTTTACTGTATTGTTGTTGATGTTTTGATTTTTGTTTTATTGTAATTCGTTGTTTGGGCTTGGCCTCATGTAAGCCGTTCCGAGTCTCCGTTGGGGAGATGGTGGCCTTGTATAAATAAAGATTATTATTATTATTGTTATTATTGATGGTTGTAACTTTAAAATAAGACACTCTTGGACACATTGATGCTGATGGCTTTGAAGTGCTCTATCTTCTAAAAGACAGTTGTCTCTAGGGACACAAAAATTATTGCACATTGATCAGCCATCCAGGCAATCAGCAGTTGGAGATTTAGTGCTGATAGATTCCTAATGTTTCCCCGGTTGCCTAAAACAATTGCCGATGTGACACCCAAAGTGGTTTGATTGCTTTTATGGTGCCAAAGAGCACTTACTCTCAGCCCAGAAAGAAAGGAAGGAGTGGGGAATGCCAAGGACACCCAGTAACCTTCAGGCATCTGACACGTAACCTGGAGAAGCTGTGCAAAGGAATTAGCCAAGGATATTATGGCTAAATGGTTCAATGGTTTTCTAAATATGGGCTCTGTCATTAATCTGAGTAGAATCAAGAAATTAGAGGAAGACTAGAACTTGAAAGGGCAACTATGAAGGAACTGAACAATATCCTCAAGTGTCATTTAGGATAGTTCATGCCATCATAACCCCAATTTCTATATATGGTTGGAAAGCTGGACAGTGAAAAAAGGTTGATAAGAAGAACATCAAGTCATTTGAGATGTCATGCTAGAAGAATTCTATAGATACATGGACAATTAAAAAGACAAATGAATGGATTCTGTAATGAACCAGATCTGTGTTATTCCTATAAGCCAAGCTAAATAAATGAGGATATTTTACTTCGGCCATTCACTAGTGGAGAAGAGTAGGGAAAAAGGTAGAGCAGATTCCAGATTGATGTCCACGTTAAGAATGTTTGCTGAAGTCTGCTTTCACCAAAGGTTTCCAGTTAGAACTTACTAGCTCTTCACTCACCAATAAATTTTACTTGCTATTTTGCATACTTATGGAAATGTAGAATTTGTTTAACATAATCTCTTGATCCATCTAGCTCAGTGGTATCTATACTATTGGTAGAGAAACTTGAGTCATTCAGAGACTCTGGCCTATTATTCCATTCAGATTCACCGGTATGGACACTGCAAAAGGACTGTGTGACATGTATCACAAAATATCCAAAGAGGCAAAGGTCTTCCAGTCCTGATTCATACTGCTGAGAGGAGTACTCCAAAATTTCTCACAGGAACCACTTTGACAACATTATTTATTTATTATTATTTATTACTTCGTTCTTGTATTCCGCTCCTCCCTACAGGCTCGGGGCGGATAACAGCTACAACAATAGGCATCATGTCACAGACATGGGGCCCTACAATAAAAGAATAGTACCAAAAGGGTTGTGAATCGGTTTTTGTTCCACTTTAGATTTGTTTTGGGGTGCTGATTCAGAAAATTGCATTGGATAGACCACATCAGCTTTAGTTTCTGATACAGAACATATGCAATGGGCAGTGACAGGGAAGGAGTGGCAGACAGTATGAAAGGAGCAAAAATAAAATAAAATAATAAATAATAAATAATAAATAATAAATAATAAACAATAAACAATAAACAATAAACAATAAACAATAAACAATAAACAATAAACAATAAACAATAAATAATAAAAATAAATAAAAAATAGAGGAAGGAGGCTCGTAGACCAGATATTTTGTCCACTGGTGGTCTGCAGTCCACAGGTTAAGAAACACTTATATATGACACTAAAACATTCAAAAGGTTTCTACTGGGTGATGCTATGAGATCTATATGGTCTATATTAGTGTTCTGCTCTTAGATAATTTCTGTCTTTACTTTCAGTCAAAGGAGTTAGCCTCCATCTGAAGCACCCAAGAAGAACTAGCCTCATTATTAGTACCATCTCTGTCCTTTGGCTTTAAGAATATTTCTTCTCCTCATTTATTTCGTACAACAAGATATCTTTACCATCACGTCGGGGTCACCAATTGAAGCAGAACCGGGGTTCTAGAACTCCAAGTACCAAGTTAATCTTACCAACGCTGCCCGAACGTGCGGATACTTAGAGGAGGGAAACTCGTGACAACTGTGAAGTAGGGTGAAAACAAAAGGTTTATTATCAATCACCAGCTGGAGGGTTTTTGCCAACAGAACACAGCTGTAGATAGGGGCAAAAGACCCGTCACATTTCATACAAAGACTTTTATACTCCTAATGGAGTCCATCCAGTTATACCCACCCTTCTTCATGGTTATAACAATCATAATTGGCTGGTGATTTCTGATGTTACATGACATTTCATTAATCCAATAAACACTAAACAAATCATTTGCATCATGTCTTTGTCATCACTAAAAAGGAGAACAATAGCTTTCTGTAAACTTTCTTTCTCACAGCGCAAGCTATCAATTTTTGCCTCTCTCTGTTCTTTTCTTGTTACTTTTGTCCGGGCTTCCTGCCAGCAGTGAAGATAGGACTTTTGCCATGCGCACTGATGTTTTCCATTCACATTAAGAATCCCATTACTTTCATAGCTTAAACTGCACTGTATTCCCACTCATCTAGCATATAGTATAACTTGGCACAGAGTGGATTAGAATGTATATAATCAGGGTGTTAGTCTTCTATAACATGTGCCTTATTGATTCCAGGCACCAAAACCCTCTTTTTCAGAGTTGACACACAGGTAGCATCACTTTCTGACTGTACTTTTTATGCTCGGAAAAGTACCAAACCTGCTTCATTACTACCACATCACACTGTCATGAAGTCGCAACCCTCGGCACCACAATAGCAAATTCTTTAATAACTCTTTCTGATGACTTTGCAATAGATATAATGACATAATTAAAATGATGTCAAAAAATGGCAGTTAGGCGAGAAATCTCCATTATAAATACAATTGCTTGATCCCATATTTCACCACTGCATGCCATAAATAAGAGCCCAGGCAGCATAGTTGTTTGAGTGTTGGACTCTGATTCTGGAGACGAGAGTTTGCATCTTGGCCTTCAAAATCCACTGGACTACTCTGGACAGGTCACACACTGCCAGCCCCAGAAAACCCTGTGATAGAGTTGCCATACCTTGGAAAGACTGATATTCCACAGCAGCAATGCTATTAATAATTGCCAGATCTGAATTATTGTTATTACTGTAATTGTAGGAAGAAAATAAAGCATAATAAATCAGAGATTATCTAAAACAGAACCTAGTTGTGTACATAGTTTAGCTTTCTGATGTCATCCAAGCCAGCAAGAATAATTGCATCATCCATCCAACTGGTTGCTGTGTTGACAGAGCTCTGACAACACTGGATTTGAATAGTTAAGACCATCTTCAAACTGATAAGGATGTGTAAGAGCGGTCCCTTTGAAATGGAGTTTATATTAACTGCCCAAAGACTTCAGGCAAATCTTGACATAGATTGCAACACCTATATATTTGTTGGCTTGTTTGCTTCACAAGAGCAATAGTAAATAGAATAACAACTCTTGTCCTAACTCAACTGAAATGGGGGAAACAGGTGAAAGAGGGTGGTTGGGTTTGAATTTATGCAAACATAATAATAACTTTATTTATTTATTAGTTCTATTAGTTCTATTCCATCCTGGTACATAAATTCCTACATTTAGGTTATGCACACCTTTGTGAGAGCCTGGCAAAAATCTTGCATTGTCCCAAAGATTTAACCCGATGATGCAATGGGTTAAACCCTTGTGCCGACAGGACTGCTGACTGATGTTGGTGGTTCAAATCCGGGGAGCGGGATGAGTTCCCATCTGCCAACTCCAGCTTCTCATGCGGGGACATGAGAGAAGCATCCCACAGGATGGTAAAACATCCAGACATCCCCTGGGCAACATCCTTGCAGATGGCCAGTTCTCTCACACCAGAAGCAACTTGAAGTTTCTCAAGTCACTCCTGAAACAGAAAAGAACTGACAGAACTGAATGTTTGGCAGTGCTATTGTTTGGAACAAGAGGTCTGGTGTTTCATATTGTTTTGTGTCTTGTTTTGCCTACCTAGAGAAAGATATTTTCACAATAAAAACTTTGCCTTATGACAAGTTCATGCTCCTAACTAAGATGAAAACGGGGAAAGTTGCTACTCAGGTAACCACAAAACCACTAAGGGAAACACCGAATATTTAGTGAAATATCGAAACTAATGATACCAATAACATACATATAATCATCACCCGGATGGAGTCACAATAAAGTAATATTTCAACCCAAGCGGCGGGTTTAAGTCTTATATAATGTCCCATTAGACCAAATTCCAATAGCGTATGGTCCTAGTTTCAGGACTGTCCCTTGTCTGTAAGTAAGTCCCAAGTAAGTCCACAAAAGGTAAGTGAAACAAATCTGGACGTTCCAGTTCAATAACAGTGTGTCCCAGTGTCCGCTGGTAAGACAATCAAAGGTAGGTGATCCAATCCGTGGAATACAACACCACCGCCGTTATGCGCTAATATATCCAATGGAAGGCAACCTGTGTAAACATATAAGTATTCTCCAATGAGGGAGTTTGGATTTTACCACTATAGGTAATACCTTCAATTAATATGTAAACATCAATGGATTGATTAGGCCGGCGAGGAAAATATAATACAGGACTCCATCACTCGTTTCGACCCTTGCGGGTCTTTCTTAAGGCCAGTCAACACGTAATCAAAGCCATATCCACAACATGCGTAGATGCGGATTATATATACAAGTGCGGCATGTAATGGTCTGTATACCATAGAAGCGGATTCCAACATCTATTTGCCACTGGTTCACACTGTTATTGAACTGGAACGTCCAGATTTGTTTCACTTACCTTTTGTGGACTTACTTGGGACTTACTTACAGACTAGGGACAGTCCTGAAACTAGGACTATACGCTATTGGACTTTGGTCTACTCTAACGGGACATTATATAAGACTGAAACCCGCCGCTGGTAGGAACCCATTTGGGTTGAAACATTACTTTATTGTGACTCCATCTGGGTGATGATTATATGTATATTATTGGTATCATTAGTTTCGATATTTTACTAAAGTTCTTGCTCCTATTCATCTGCCTTAGAGATGGGCCAGGCTTTGCTGCTCAGAACCTGGGCCAGATCGGCAGACAGTTAACCAGTAGAAGCTATCCTTCTGATCTTATGAGATGTTGCACTGATCAGACAACTGCTCACCACCCTATCACAGATTAAGATATAAATGGTTACCAAATGCTCCTGCCTTCTGTTTTTTTTGCTCTCTAGCTGCCTGTGACTTGGGTGCCAATGGCCTCAGGGTTTTCCTTTCTCTAGTAGTCAAAGAACTTGGAAGGTGGTCTTATGCAATCCTTGTTTCATCATCTCTCTTAAGGCAAGTTAAAGATTAATGCCCAGTTCTAGCAAATCTATTCCCAGGCTGACTGTAGAATTAATGTAGTTTGACATCACTTTAACTGCCATGGCCCAATGCTCTGAAATCCTGGGGTTTGCAATTTGGCAGAGCACCAGCACTTGCAAAGCTACAACTCCCGTGATTCCATGGTATGGAATCAAGTCAGTTAAAGTGGTTTAAAACTGCATTAACTTTACAGTGTAGCTGCACCACAAAGTAATGTGAGACTAACTCACATGCTGTCTGGAAAGGATTCAAGCCAAATCTCTCTGGTTTCTATCCAGTGCATTGGAGATAGAAGGTCCTTCTTCTACAGGCTTAAGAAATCTGTGTGCTTGGGGGAATGGGGTGGGGGGAAGGAGGAGGAATATGCAGGTTCTGGTAAGTAGCCTCTTAGCAAATGATAATATTTTCGTATAATGGTCATGTCTTCAAATGGACACCCAGGAAAGACACATGGGGTGACGAAAGGATCATCTCTCTTCACTGCAGATCTAAAAATATAAATCTAACATGTACTATGTGTGTGTGTGTGTGAGTTAAGTGTGATGGTGGTTTACATCCCTAAAATGGATTGAAGTGGTTGGTTCTCTCGAAAAGTTTCAAAGGGCAGGGGAGCTTTCTGCATGTGTATGCGCTGTGTAGACAATGGTAGCATAAAACCTAACAACAACTATAATAATAACTTTATTTTTGTACCCCACCTCAATCTCCCTGAAGGGATTTGGGGCGGCTTCCATGGGGACAAGCCCAATCAACATAGTTAAATACATTAAAATACACAAACAACAGCATAAAGAAAATAAAACAAAATATAAAAACAACTTTACTAAAGTTTATTAATTTAATATGTAATATTATATAAAATTTATTAAATTTAATATTTATTGAATTGAATAAATTTAATATTTATTAAATGTATTAAATTTATTCATTTAATTAAGAAATTAAATGAATAAATTGCTGCAGGCAGTCTACTGGTAATCCAGGCTTGAATCTCCTCCACTTCCAACCCTATTTCCAGCAGCTGCTTGGCCTGAGAGAGCGCACGTTGCCCCTTCATGACATTGTACAGCAGAGCACACAGGAAAGTACTGAACACTAGATATTATTTCTCCTTTTGCACCTTCAGCAAGTCAGAGGCAAATCTATTCTTCAGAGAGGGCTTACCATTGCCAACCCAGTGGGTTTCCATGATTGAGCAAGAATTCAAATTCTAGTTTTCCGGAGTTGTAATTCAACACAGAAACCTCTTCATTACACTGGTTCCCATAGTTCAGTGGTTCTCAACCTGTGGGTCCCCAGGAGTTTAGGACTACAACTCCCAGAAATCACAGCCATTTTCCCCATCATTTGTTGAAACCTGTTTGATTTTGAAATGCATTTCAACACATATGCACCAAAAAGGAACCTGTTTTCATTTGACAACACAATTTTAACAATATCAAATGATTACATGGTGCAGAAGGCCAAGGAGTCATTAATAATGGAAAGTCCAATGTTAGAAGAGCAGCACTGGATTTTCCTTGTTCGAAAAATGTCTTTTCATGCTGAAACTTAAGGCTTAGGGACAATTTATTGTTTTATAAAACAGTGGAGTTAAACATTTAATAGTATAGAGATGAAAATATGAGAGAGGAATAGAGAAAAATAATCAGAAAAAATATAAATACAAGTATAACCTACTTTACTAGGTTTTGACTGAAGGTTTTTGGGATCTCTACCATTGGAAACCAATAGTGTCCTGTTGCTTTAGGTGTATTCCAGCTACTCAGCCAGGTAGGATTTTTTCCCCAGAGTTAAGACATGATCTGTTTTGTAAGCACAATGTATCTATGCCTATGCACACTAGTATGGGTGCAATGGTTTGAGCATGGGCCTACCACTCTGGAGGCCAGGGTTCGAATCCCTGCTCAACCATGGAAATCACAAACTCTGGCTGGATCTACACTGCCAGATAATTCAGATTATTAAAGAAGATAATCCACATTATCTGTTTTGAATGGGATTATATGACTCCATACTGCCATATAATTCAGTTCAAATCAGATACAGTAATCTGGATTTTATATGACAGAAGGGGCCCCTGAGTTTTGGTAACCTTGTGAATTTTGTAGGGTTTTCTTAAGGCAAGGAATATTTAGAGATGGTTTAAGTAGTTCATCCATCTGAAATATTCCTTGGTGGTCTCCCATTCAAGTACTAACGAGGGGTGATGCTGTTTACCACGCAAGGTCAGACAAGATCCTATGGGTGTTTAGGCATGTTGTTCATTACTGCTACCAAAAGGGATCAAATAGCACAGAAGTTTCCTAAGAAAAAGTTTAAAAATACAGTAAGTCTTTTAAAAAAAAACAAATTATGCAAAAAATATTGTTCTAAAATGTCACAGTGTCTGGATATTACTCCAAATCTCTGGTGGCCAGAAGAAAACAAAGAATGGATTTGAGTGTATTAAACACTCATATTTAATTAATAATACCCAATGGCTCTGATAATGCTAGCATGTTTTATATATAAGTATATGATAGATGGATAAGAGGGTTAAATGAAAGGTAATGCCTCCACCTTCGCTACTTGGATTTGGATGGGAATATTTTAATAAATCAAACACAGAAATATTCCATGGAATGTGCCCTTTAACTACCACTGTTCACTTTTCTAAGTAACCACCAGAAAATGGGATACATTTCTGCCAGCTATGAACAAGTTTTCTGAAGCTGTCATGGTTCCTGGTAAATTTCAAGTCTGCACTTTCATTTTAGGTGTCAACATCCTGGATACCCATCGTGCACAGATGTTCCGATAGCAAAGCAAAGCAATAATGTGACCCACATATTACTGTAAAATGCCGATTATGCTTGAAATTTCTCTCTGAGTGAAAAGACGATGGTCCTCAATCAATCTGTCAACATTTTGCTTGTGAAACTCAGTGGTTGCTGTCACAGGATGTCTAACTTTTTGTTTGTCATGCAAGTAAAATGTTCCCACCTCAACATCTATAAACTTACTCGCCCAACAATGCACAGTACTCACATCAACACAATCACCACAAACAGCTTGCATTCTCCGATTAATCTCCTTTGGGGTGACACCTTCTCAGGGCCGTAGCCAGGATTTTGATTCGGGGCTGAGTTTGGTTCGGGGGGCTGAGACTGGGTGGAAGAGGGTCTACCCTAGCAAACCTTTTGTATTGTTATCCCAATAACCCCATTAATGTGGGATATAATGAGCATGGTGATCAGATCATGATATAAGTGCACATAACAGTTTAAATAATGTACCAGTAAGGCCTTCTCGCGGATCACCCTGAGAATTTCGGGGTGAAGCCTCCTTAGCGCCCCGGCTACATGCCTGCACCTTCTGCTCTCAAGAATTTAATGACTGCATGTTGCTTAAGTCGCACTGACCGACTGTCTGCACAGGGTTCCATACTTTGCACTTTAACAACACAACTGTTCAATGCTAAGGATTCCTGCCAAAATGGAACTGCAGAGGAGTGTCTACTGAAGAAGCCAGTTCCTGCTGCATACCATGTTGAGGAGTTTGCATTACTTTTCATTCAACCGTGGTAGATAGATAAATAGATAGATAGTGAGGGGGGGAGAGATGGGGGGAGGGAGGAATGCACTGTAAAAGAGGCTGAGTGTGCTGCCAGGCTTCACAAGCAGTGGGTAGATCTGTTCATTGGAGAGCGCCTTTCTGGACAGAATAGGGGAGGTGAACTCCCTCCTGTTAAGAATCTTCATAACTTCCAAGTTCATAATTTCAAGTAGGTTGCAAGGGCATTCAATACTGTTTAGCCTACTTCATCCAAACCATCTGGCATTGTGTTGAAGGGATGGGATACACAGTCCTTCTCTGGTTAGGCTGCTAGGCTATGCCCACTCACCCCCTTTCTTTTATCAGTCTCCTAGCATCATGGAAGATATGACTTAAACAATAGTATTAAAGCAAAGATCTTAGGTGTGTAGCCAGGTTACTCAAGAAGGCAAGTGCAGATAAGGAGGCTCCTGTGACTGCATGCAGAACTGAAAAGGCAGTAAGAAGAAAGGCATCCTATGGGTTATAATGCAGAATATCCAACTGTTCCCATGCAACAAGGAGAGCTCCAGTTGATCTCCTCTTCTCACATTTTTTCAGCTGCATTTAATTTTTTTCCTCATCTTTTCCTTGTTTCTCCCTTGGTGTCCAGCTAAGTGTCGCAAACCAATTGAAATGCTAAAGTAGTTACACTCAGCTCTAAAGTAGTGACACTCAACTCTGTGGTGGGCAGGTTCTTTCCCTCCCCATTTCTTCCTCACTGATGACTTTTGCCATCTTAAAGGGCACTCTGGTGTTGCTTGAGCACTCCTGTTCCAGTTTTCATTACTGAAATATTATTATTATTATTCAGGTTTCTATGCCGCCGACTCCGAGGCTCGCGGCGGCTCACAGGAACCGAAGGTACAACTACACACAAGCAATGCGATAAAACATCTAAGACAATTAAACAGTTAAAACAGCAAAATACAAAACCCCCAGGTACAGTTCAGAAATTAGATAGCGTGATACCCCAGGACAGCGGCTAAAGCGGAACATGGGCAGGACCTACTCACCGAAGGCCTGCTTAAACAAATAAGTTTTGCAGGCGCATCTAAACGGGAGCAGGTCCTTTATAGCCCGCGTTCCAGCCGGGAGGGCGTTCCACAGCGTAGGAGCTATAACGGAGAACGCCCTCCGGCGAGTAGATGTCAGTTTAGCCGATTTCGCCGAAGGTATCTCTAACAAATTAGCATCCTCGGAGCGTAGTGATCTCGGGGGACAGTGTGGGGTGAGTCGGTCCCTCAAGTACGCTGTTGGCGCATATGGTAATATTTATATTTTTTGGTATTTCTTAGCAGCCTGCATTCAAACTACATGCCAGACTGAATGGGGGATTTTGAGGGATGAAAACAAGCATACCTTTTTGGAGACCTGGAAACTGCATTGTGGATTGGATATGTGAAAGGAATGCCAGGTCCCTAAGGTAGCTTTGGTCTGGTTTTGGCAGCCTCCCTCGTAGTTACATTCTGAACAATCTGGTCAGAGAAAGCGCTCAATTTGAACTTGCAATTAAAAGTGAAAGGGTTGTGACAGCCACCGATCTTTCAGCAATAGATATGATTACAGAATTAGCCAGTAATCTTTATATTAGTGCCTGTCTGTGTTTATCGACTATGATATAGGAAAGAACAATGGTAATCAAAGCACTTTTAACTCACACTGATCCATTTGGAAGACCGATAAGCTTGTGCTTAACTTTAACTTCCCGGGTCTTCATTCTACTGACCTTTCAGTCCTGAAGTGTTTTTGCAAACTTGAGAATGACACATTATTGCCTTCCAATATGCTAATATTCACTTTTACTATAATTAATTCAGGGCTAGTACCTCCCAAACATGGAAACAGAGCCCATTTGTTTAAAAAGGAGATAAAAAACCTCTTTAAATGCATAAAAACATGTATTGCCATATATACGGAGAAGAAGACTAATCCCTTGATGACAACTGCAGCCGATTTCTACTCTTTAGCCCAGGAAAGAAACAAAGAGCTGGATGAAAATTGCAGGAAAATCACACAGTCCAATTTCAAGAAAAAACTTTATTACAAAACTTTATTACAAAACAAGGAAAAGTGACACATTTCATTCACAAATTTTTAATATATTACTGAAAAATCTTTATTAAAGTTATTTATGAGCAAGACTAAAGGTTTACTGGTTGTGAAGTCCCATCAAGCCATCCCACCCATCCCTTGTGTTGACTCCATGAACAGCAGGATGGCCAGAAGTCAACAATAAAAACAACTGCTATCATTAATCTGTTTCCTGCTTGTGGGTGACGTTTCCAAGTGCCATTTCGAAGGGACCCTGATAGATCTGCCAATGAGAGGGATTGCCCTGCCCTGGCAGGGTCCCCCACTGCGGACATGGAGGCCACTGTGCTGTGGGTGGGAGATATGGCTGGCAAGTGCCGAAAGTGCCCGAGGAAGCGACCTCTCCAGGGAGGGCTGGGCTGATCCCGGGTGTAGAGGGCACTGCACAGCCACCATCATCTTCTAAATATCTGATGATGTCCATGATGCGGCCTGTTTGTTCTTGATTTACATTGGAGTCCTGTACAACTGAAGTGTGCCTGCCCAGCTGTTGGGTTTCAGTAGGAAAAACTTGTCCTTGATCACAGTAGGCACTTAAATGAAAACTCGAGTCCCAAGGAGCGTAGTTCAGTTGGTCCTGCTGTTGCTGTCTCCAGGTCCAATCTTGAGCACCAGCGCCAACACAACAATGAGGATTTTGGACACTCGAGCTCCAAGGGGAACTGTTGCTGAAACCAGTGGCCTGTCCACTCCCACAATGATGGCCTTGGTTTCTCCCACACTGATGGCCTTGTGTGATGTGATGGTCCTGGCTCGCCCAGGCCTGCCCTATCTGAGGACAGGTCCCAAGATGTCCGGTCCATCTGGACTGTCCCATTGCCCTCATTGTTGTCGCTCCGGTGGGGAGAGGGAGGGCTCCTGTCTGGCTCTGGGGGGCTGTCCTCTTGGCACGCCGGGGTTGCTTTGCCTTCTTCCCCTGATCTCCTTTCTCAGCCTTTAGATGCCTGGCTCTTCTATTCTGGAACCAGACCTAAAACAGGAGAATGCTTATTATTTCCAAAAAGGGAATACATACTTGGTACAGTAACACATCAAAGACTTGCCTCTCAGGAGCATTGGAGCCCAGGAAAGAACGTTCCTAGTTTTTAGGATTACTCCTCCCTCCCCTTCCCCTTTCCTCTGTGAAAACTTCTTTTGGAGGGTGAACATACAATGAAGCTGGCATGACATGGGGATAGTTTCCATTGCATCCTCCTTGCACTCATTTCCTCTCTTGTGGGGTAAATTTGCATGTTACTAGGTTTGATGCCAGCCTTGCTTGTTTTCTCCACATTGATAGGAAATATTTGCTTATCATTATCATTTGCTGCAGAGAATACAGGAACAGTCTCCAGGTCCCTCTGTGAGTTTCAGATTGGTGGCCCCCTCTCACCAATGACATTTCCCTCCTATAGATTAAGGGCTGGGCTTTAGCACTGCAGGTTAATCAGATGCAGCTGCAGTAAATCTTGCCAACCGAAAGATTGACAGTTCAAAGTCAGGGTGAACTCCTGACCTTCAGCCCAGCTTCCCGCCCACCTAATGGATCAGAAACAGCAATAGGAGTAGATAAATATGTACCACATCCAAAACGCAGGGAGGTATTTAGGCACTGTGATTCTACCAAAAAGGAGGAAGTTTACAAACAAACAACAAAAAAAAACTCTTTGGCATGGAAGGTTGAGCAACATCGCCCCCTGTAGACAGAACTGAGCACAGCTTCCAAGATGCTGGAAGATGGGGAAGCCTATGTACCTCGATTGAGGTTGGCTGTCTTGCCATTGTATAATTGACATTAAATGTTTGTTGTATATGTGTTCTGTGATCCACTCTGAGTCCCCTTTGGGATGAGAAGGGAGGAATATATATACTGTAAACAAATAAATCATTTGCTGAGACACAGGCCCTTTCTACACTGCCCTTATATCCAAGGACCGGATCCCTGGTTATCTGCCTTGAACTGGAGCATATGTGTCTCCACTGCCAGGTAATCTGGGATCAGATCCTGGGATGTCAGGCAGTGTAGAAGGGGCCACTGATGAGTCTTAGATGACATCCCTTCTTGTCCCAAAGCTGCCTTCTTCTTGGCACCATCTTCTCCTGACAAAGGGGGCCACCAGGGGTGCTGCAGGCCAGCAAAAGAAACACTGGACAGGATCTCAACTTGGGGAAACAATATACAATATATAATAATATCATATAATATATAATATCATAATGTAATACAATATATTACTAATACAATATAAGAATTATATTTTTAATTACAGGTAATATTACTAATAATATTACAGTATAGTGGTATAGCACTATATAGTAATACATAATACTAATATTGTGCTGTGTTAATATTATAATATATTGTATACACATAATATTGATAATATAATGTAATACAATATAATAATAGAGTATAATAATTATATATTTTATATTACATGTAATATGACTAATATTACAGTAAACTGGTGTAGTACAATATGGGAATGTATGTTACTAATATTGTGCTATGCTAATAATATAATAATATAATATATTGTATTTACTGATAACTTGTAAGCCGCTCTGAGTCCTCTTAGGGGTGAGAAGGGAGGCATATAAATGTCGTAAATAATAAATAATCATCTATGTAAAAAAAGTAATGTTTGATTGTGGGATTAACTTAACTCAAAAAACACTGGATGAATTGACACCAGATTTGGACACAGTACACCTATCAGGCCAACAAGTGACAATCACTCATAAAAACACAATGGAAGGGCCTAAAAAGCCTAAAAAGCCAAGCAACATACTGCGCACACAATAGCATATCTCCACTCTCTTCCAGACTACCGTTCCCAGCATCCCCTAGACCAGGCCCTTTAGGAGAGGGGGGGGGGGGAATCCAAATGCACTGCTTCCAAGAGGCAAGCTTTCTTATCCTTGGGTTTCTTTGAGAGGATCCTAATTACTGCATATTTCCCATTTCCTATTCCTGGACTACAACTCCCAGCAATCCTCCAGATAAATAGATTAGATAGAGGGAGGTCGATCAGGAGGACTGATGGGAGTTGCAGTCCAAGAATAGGGAGAGGAGGAAGAAAGGGGAAGGGAAAGAAAAGGTGGGGAAGAAGGGAAAAAGGAGAGAAGGAAGGAGAGAAAGGAAGGAAGGAAGAAAGAAAAGGACAGGGAAGGATGGAAGAATGGAAAAAAGAAAGAAAAGAAAGAAAAAAGGAAATGAAAGAAAGAAAGGGAAGGAAGGGAAGGAAGAAAAGAGGGAAGGAGACAAAGAAAGAAAGACGAGAAAGAGGGAGGGAAGGTTGGCTACAACAACGCCTGAGTCTTAGGCCTGTTAATGCTTCAATCTAAATGTTTCTAAAGTACTTACAAAACTAATATCCTGAGGTTGAACACTAGGTGGCGCTGGTACTTTGTTTCTGTAGTGTTGCTAAAGGTCTGGTGGTACCAGAACTTTAGCAACACCAGAAGCAAAGCACCAGCGCCATCTAGTTTTTACCCCCAGAATTTTAGTTTTATAAGTACTTTAGAAACATGTAGACGCATGGTTTAACAGGCCTAGTAGCTACAACGTTACATGATAAAAAGGAAACCCAAAGAATGGTAAGCTTCCATTTTGGAAGCAGCTCTCCCTTTCCTTTGGCGAAGGAAGAACAAACCAGGCGGAGGCTTAAGGCCTGCTGCAGCCCCCTTTGGAGCCCCCCACCATAGTCTGCACTGGGGGCTCCGAGAAGAAGGGGGGGGGGGAGAAGTTGTGCAAAAGTCCCTCCAAAGAAAGGGACCAGCACTTGCTGAAAAGGAGCAGCCCGGCCGTGGGTTCCCAGCAGAGGCTCCAATGCCCTTGGGCGGGAAGGCAGAAACGAGCAAGGCTCCTGCCCAACAGACCCACGTTCCCGCCTGCCTTTCTTACCGCGACGCGTCCTTCCTCGACGCCGAGGGGTTTGGCGAGCTCCCGCCGCTGATCGTAGTCCGGGTAGGGGTCCCGGGAGAAGAAGGCCCGCAAGGTCGCCACCTGCTCAGCATTGAACTGGGTCCGCTGCCGCCGCTGCTTGCTGGGCTTCGGCCCTTCGCCGCCTGAGGCGCTTCCTGCCAAAGGGAAAGGGGTCCAGGGAGAAGGAAGGAAGACCAAGGAAGGGGGTCAGCTTTCGTCAGGGAGGCCCAGGAAGGGACCCCCACGACCCCAGACCCTCCTCCCTTACGGGGATGGCAATGGAAGGACCCCCGCCTTAGAGAGAGAGAGAGAGAGAGAGAGAGAGAGAAACAGAGAGAGAGGGAGAGAGAGGGGGGGGGAGGGAGGGAGAGAGAGAGGGGGGAGGGAGGGAGAGAGGGGGGGAGGGAGAGAGTGAAAGACAGAGAGTGAGAGAGAGGGGGGAGAGAGAGAGAGAGAAAAGAGGGGGAGAGAGAGGGGGGGAGGGAGAGAGAGAGAGAGAGTGAAGGGGGAGAGAGAGAGGGAGGGGGGGGGGGAGAGGGAGGGAGAGGGAGAGAGGGGAGAGAGGGGGAGAGAAGAAGGACAGAGAGAGGGGGAGAGAGAGGGAGAGAGAGTGAAAGAGAGAGAGGGGGGAGGGGGGGAGAGAGAGGGGGGAGAGAGGGAGAGAGGGAGGGGGAGAGAGAGAGAGAGAGGGAGAGGGAGAGGAGGGAGAGAGTGAAAGACAGAGAGAGGGAGAGGAGAGAGGGGGAGGGAGAGAGTGAAAGACAGAGAGAGAGGGAGAGAGAGAGAGAGAGAAACCCAAGGGACGCCCTAGCAGAGGCTTCGGGGATCCCTACACCTCTTCCCCCCCCCCCCCCAAAATACGTTCTTTCAATGGAGCCTGACCCCCAAGGAACGGATAGGGGCGTTTCCATGGACCAGTACAAGGGACCCGGGGATCCTGGCTCTTGTTTCCCCATTAAAGGAGACGGAGGCCCCATCTGCACTGCCCTATCATGCGGGTTCAGAATGCAATGGAACTACATCGAATTATGTGAATCCAGAGGGGCATGCAACATAGTCCAGCTCAACGCGGTTAATCCGCATGCTGAAACGGCATTCTAGGGCAGTGGAGATGGGGCCTGAGGCTGGATCCACACCGCCAAGTGAAATGCATTGGATGCTCAGCGTAGACTCGTGTAGTGCAGGGGGCTGGGCTGCTTTCTGTGAATCCACCTCGACCTCACCAAACTGCATTATAAGCCAGCCTGTCCCCACCAGCCTCTCCTGCCCACCTGTGCTCTCCACCCAGGCATGTAGCCAAGGGGGGGGGGGGGGCTAAGGGGGCTTCCCCCCCCCGAAATTATCAGGGTGGTCCATGAAAAGACCTTACTGGTACATTATTTAAACAGTTATGTTTATTCATATCATGATCTGATCACCATGCTCATTATATCCCACATTAATGGGGTTATTGGGATAACAATACAAAAGGTTTGCTAGGGTAGACCCTCCTCCACCCAGTCTCAGCCCCCCCCCCCGAACCAAACTCAGCCCCCTCCGAAACAAAATCCTGGCTACGGCCCTGTCTCCACCCATTCATCTCCACTCCGCCTTCGCCGCACAACCGGGCTGCGGGGGGAGAACTAGAGGTCCCAAGTACAGGCCCGACCCTGCCTGGCTTGTTCCCGGGAAAAGAAGCCAGGGCTGAGCCTTCCGACCTGGGCAGAAGGCCCACTGGCCCAACGGCACTGGCCTCCGTCAATGCCTTACTTGGCAGTGCAGGCCCAGCCAAGGGTAGGGACACGGGGCAGGCATCTCTCAAGGCCCGTCCCGAGGGGGCGCCCCACTCCGCCTGTCTCTCTCCCCATCCCCGGGGACTCACCTGAGCAGCCTGCTTGCTTCCCGTCTGGGTGGCGGTTGTTCGTCTGGTTGTTCATCTTGTTCATCGAGGAGGAGGAGGAGCTCTGGGGTCTCTGCCTGGGCGAAGGACTGCGGGGACCCTGGCAGGACCCCGGCCTTTATAGCCCCGCCTCCTCCTTTGGACACGCCCCCTTGCTCCCTCCTCTGTCTCCCCCCCCCACACACACACACACCAATTTCCCTCCTTTGGGTTCAACCCAAAGGCCCGCTTCGCACCTCGTTGTCTCCAGGGAGATAAGCGGGGCGGCCACTCCAGCCCATTCCCAGGGTTGTGGGGGAGGTGGCCTAGGAAGACTCTTGACCGTTGGTTGGGTTTAGCCCAGGGCTTTGGGGACGGTATTCTTTAAAAACTGGATTTTTAAAAAAGCTGGATCCAGTGTGCTACGTGTATTTCCTTATTATTGCGTTATTTCTGTTGTCAACCGCCCAGAGTCCCCTGGAGAGAAGGGGCGGGGTATCCATAAACATTCATGGTTAGTTGGTTTGTTTGGGGATGGGGGGGAAATGTGTTTTCTTGTGCTTACTTTTTCGTTTTCTCCCCAATTGACAGGGACCTTAACAAGAGCGGGACACTATGAAAAAAATGCAGATCGATTTGAGGCTGGTTCTACACCGCATCACAGGGTCAGTGTAGAAGCAGTCTCAGTTTCCGGGGTGGGGGGGAAAGGCACAACTGCTGCTTTGCGGGGCTATTCAAGTTCCATCTGTTGAAGACTTAAATCCGTTTGACACCCTTGCAAATGACAACGCAGAAAGAACCGCAACTTGGAAACAACATCACCCAAGGAGACTTTGTGCTGTGCTTTCTGCAACCGAACTTGCCTATCTCAGATTGGCCTTTTTAGTCATCAACGCGCTTGTAAAAAGCGTGGGATGAGTCCTTCCTGAATCTTCGTTAGCAAAGTAATGCGAAGTAATGCCGAGAGAAATGCGATACCCCAATCTTATGCAGCTGTGGGGCTATGTGTGTTCCTTTGTATTAATATACAGCACACACACACACATATATATACATATACATATATACATATATATCCCCACTATATCCGCTATTGCTGAAAGCCATGACTGAAGAAATGGTCAAAATGTGCTGGAGATGGAGCTTGCAGTTCTGGAGGGACTCCTTTTAAGTTTTGCATCTCATAGACTTAGCAGCAGGCGGATTGGGTCCACCAGTTTACATTCAGGAGTAAGCCAGGCTGTTGGGTTTTTTTCTACTTGAAAACCCCCTTCCTCCCCTCCCCCCCCCCCCAGCCCTGCATACACACACATGCATGCAATGCTTTACTTTCTCTTCGAACTGTAATAATAATAATAATAATAAATCCTAGCATACAAGACCACACATAGCCAGAACTTGGGGATGTGTGTTTTGTTGGTTTGTTGGGTAAGTCAAGCTGCTGAAACTCCCGTGTTGACCTTGGGCTGGTCATACTCTCTCAGCCTCAGAGGGAGGAGGCCAAGGCAAACTTATCTGGCCCGCCAAGCCCCAGGATGGGTGTCCCTTAATTTCATATGGACTTTGATTTGCATCGGATTTTTGTCCCGGATTACATGATTATAACTTCTAATGTCACGTTAAGGCTCAGTACTGTTTGTAGAATGTTGTAGATGCTGCTTATATATTAATGTTAATCTATTATATAAAGGGGTTCCCATCATGGCACGACCGTCCCAAACAGAGAAACCTTACAACACAGAAACACCAAACTTGCCAACAGAAATAGGCCTCAAGCAAGGTAGGTTTGTAGCAAAGAAACTTTCCCCCAAAAAACCTAAAAGACCCCCAAAACAGCGAGTAAAAAACTACATTTCCCAGCATCCTCCGGGGCTGCCAACGACTCTCCCAGCCTCTACATTCTGACAACATGATTGGCTGCCAATAAGGGCGGATTTGCATAACTCCTGTACTGGACAGCCAACATGAACATTCCGACCCATAACAAACTGTCAGAGGAGGATAAGGCAAAGGGCTGAGGCACAAACACCCAATTCACTTCCCACAGAAAATTTACACCCCTACAAATCACAGACCATGCCCAAAATTGACAGTAAGGCTTCATTAACTTAATTTCCCTGACTAGGCCTCACTTAATGGAATGCTGTTTACGCTCTGAATTGACAGTAAGGCTTCATTAACTTGATTCTCCTGACTACGCCTCAGCTCATTGGACATTGTGTATGGCCTGAATTGACAGTAAGGCTTCATTAACTTGCTGTTCCTGACTAGGCCTCAGCTCATGGGACATTGTGTATGGCCTGAATTTACAGTAACCTACCTTGGCACACAGAGCCCCTATGACCCATGCTACATTCTACTACAGTTTGGAGGAGGGTGGACCATGGATTATGGGACTTGAAGTACCTCCATGGATAATGGGATTTGTACTACTTCACAACCCATCATTCCCCACAGACCACTGTGGCCCAGAACCAAGACCGATAAAGACCAAACCTTGGCACACAATGCCCCCATGACCCACACTCCATCCGACTGCAGTTCAGAGGAGGACACACCATGGATAATGGGATTTCAAGTACCTCCACTCACTTCCAAAGTACCCCACCCACACAAGCATCAACCTCTACATCAACACAGCAGACGGAAAGACAAAAACATTGTATATCCACAAGCTATGCAGAACGCCAGCAACACCACACTACCAACAACTCCCCAGGACATGGATAATGGGATTTCAACATCCCACCCACCAGAACAATCCACAACGACAAAAAACATTGTATATCCCAGGGCCCCAACAACACCAGGACTTCAACATCCCACCCACAGAACAATTCCAAACCCTTACATACTAACAGACTTTCAGACTTTCTCGCTTCTCCTAAATAGGGCACAGCAATGCGTGCGGGGTACAGCTAGTGTTATATATATTGCATGTTATATATATTGCAAATTTTGTACTGATACTATTTTTTGGTAACACATATGTTCTTATGTCATTTTTATGCAAGAATGAATGACTACTAGAGATTGATTGAAACATACAGTCTCCTCTACTCTTTTGAGTATAAAGATGCATTTCCTCTTTTTTTCTCCCTTAGGTTGTCCCTTAAGGGCGCCATCGCTCTCAAGGGATTTAGAGGCACCCTGCAGGCCAAAGCAGCCCAGAAGGTGGGGAAGGAAAGGGGGCCCTTCTTCTTCTTCCAGGGCTGGGCAAGAGCTCCCCCGCCCTCGTCCAAAGGGGCCCCAGAAGGAGGTGCCAAGGAAAAGGAACCCCCCCCCCCCAATTTGTCCCCAAAGAAACTAATAGGCAATGGCACTCAAGCCTGGAGGGAGATTTCGGAGTGTTCTCTGAAAAGCATAGAGAAAAGGTTTGGGGAGGTTTTCCTGATACAGATTCAGGTTGGCAACTGGCCTGGGGCAGGAATGGCCAGAAGGGAATCTAGTTGGAAGGCAGCTGGGAAACAGGGAAGGGAAGGGAAGGGAGGGAAGGGAAGGGAAGGGAAGGGAAGGAAGGGAAGGGAAGGGAAGGGAAGGAAGGGAAGGAAGGAAGGAAGGGAAGGGAAGGAAAGGAAAGAAAAGGGAAGGAAGAAAGAAAGAAGAAAGAAGAGGGAAAACGGAAATAGCCGTGGGTAGCATTACATCTTCAGCTTCGTAGTAAGAAAAGTCTGCCTCTATTTCTGAGGTCAAAAACTCTGCAAGTGAGAGACCTGGGGGCCACAACTCGCAGGTTTAAAGGCGGCTTTTCAAAAGGAAGACTTTTGTCCGAGTCCTTGAATCAAGTATAGTATACACCAGGTGGTTTTTAATCACGTTTGAACGCAGTTCACTAGCTTGAGGCTTCCCTTTGACTGGTTTATATCCGAATCAGGGCCGTAGCCAGGATTTCGTGGGGGGGCTGAGTTTGGGGGCTGAGACTGGGTGGAAGAGGGTCTACCCTAGCAAACCTTTTGGATTGTTATCCCAATAACCCCATTAATGTAGGATATAATGAGCATGGTGATCAGATCATGATATAAATAAACATAACAGTTTAAATAATGTACCAGTAAGGCCTTTTCGCGGACCACCCTGAGAATTTGGGGGGCTGAAGCCCCCTTAGCCCCCCCCCCCCCTGGCTACATGCCTGATCCGAATATACACTGTGTAAATATATGCATGTGGATATAGAACCCGTGATAGGTTGGTCTTGGGGTCGCCAGAAGCCCGAAGCGAATTAAAGGCAAAGAAACAACAACAATGTATATACTGTATATATATACTACACAACAATATAGACACACGGGTTTTATACACACACTTACTGTAATGTGTGTATCAAAACGACACAACCGTTGAATGTATATTGAATAATATATATAGGGGAATTTTTCCCCCGCTGGCCCTTCCACACAGAATATCAAGGCAGAAAATCCCACAATATCTGCTTGGAAGTGGGTTATCGGAGTCCACACTTGGATAATGTGGGATTTTCTGCCTCGATATCCCGGGATAGAGGGCTGTGTGGCAGGGCCCACAGACAAAGGCTTCTGTGTGGCATGCCTCCCACTGTGGTGCCCTTTTCCTTCCCCTGCTCTTCTTTCTTTGGGGGTTTGAGGAGGAGGAGGGAAGCCCCCCTTTGCCCTTCGGGGTGAAAAGGGCCCAATGTCCGTGTTTGAAATAAATGAGACATAAAATTTAAATGACCTGCTATTACAGCCCCCAGGTAGGGTTGTCACATGAATAAGGGACAAGTACCTAATAATAGGGAATTTTTCATTAAATAAGGGACCCTTTATAAAAACTGGGAAATCATCAATTGATTTTCAATTTTTTATGAAGTGTCCCTTATTTTTTGTGAAAAATCCCCTATTTTTGGGTACCTGTCCCTTATTCTTATATCATAAAGTGGCAACCCTACCCCCAGGTTTCCCAAAAAGTGGAAGGATGGAAGCAAGGAAATGCGGCATTCATGTGTTACAACACAACTCCACAACCAGTTCTCCCAGGGCACAACCACCCGTGGAAACAGGATCCAGATTCAACCTTTGCTCCTCCATTGCCTTTCGAAACTCTGAAAACCTTTGAAAAGGAAGTTTAGCGTTTGGAGGAATGGATTCCTCCCTCCTGTGAAATCCTTCATAATTAAAAAAAAAGGGATTCAGGAGGGAAGAAACCCTCAGGACATTCACTCCAGGCCACTCGGGGTTCCTCTCCCGAAGGGTCCCCCCCCCCCCAGTTTTGGGGCTTCCTGACATGTTCTGGATCTTCTGGGCTGTTGCATTATATGTTCTTTAATTACATTGTATTAAAAAATGTCAAGTGTGTGGTGGCTTGAGAACATCAAAGATCGAAAGTTCGTTTCCAAAACTTACGAACTCAATGCCGACTTACGAATACAGTCTCAAACCCTTCTCATCCCCCCCAACCCCAGTTTGAAATACAAGATTTAAAGGGAGAGTGGCATTAATAACTCTGGTTGTGCCTCCTTTCTTGGGCGGCTCTCTTCTCTCTCTTCACCTTCATTCCTTCAGAAATCTGCATTCTGGCCCCATCTTTCCCTCTCTAGCTTTTCGCACCCCCAATTAGTTTGCAGCGTGATTCCTATGAAGTGTTGGATGTCTTTATGTTTTCAATGACATCTGAATGTTTAAATCGTTTTGTGCTATGCCTAAAGTGTGGTGAGATGGAGAAACCCGGGGGTATTCCTGTGGGAAGGGAGCTCTCAGGAGGGAAGGCAACCCAGGGCAACCTTTCTTGTCAAGGGCTAATCTTTCCAACCCAAAAGCTTTGCTTTATAACATTTATGCAATGCATTTAACACAAAATAATGATAATACAATAATAATAATAATAATGAGGAGGAGGAATGAAGGCAAGGGAGGAAAGGGCCTCCCTCTCCCAGTTGGGCCTGATCCCCGGACTCATCCAGGGAAACCCAGGGCGGGAAACAGGACGAGTCACACTCTCTCAGCCTCAGAGGAACCCACTCTGCTACCAGGAGGGCTTTCTTGGCCAAGTTCACAGAGGAAGGAAGGGGTGGCCATTGCTTTCTTTCAGAGAGAGGCTACCCAAGGAATTCAACCCCAGCCTCCTGGCCTCTGGGCCCCACAGGCAACTCAGTCTCCAATGTAACTCACTCCACACACACACACTCTCCCCCTCTCCCCACACACACACACTCCTGGTGAGCTGTTGAACTTACTGACCAAAAGACTGGCGGTTCAAATCAGGGAGCAGGGTGAGCTCCTGGTGTTAGCTCCAGCTTCTGCCAACCTAGCAGTTTGAAAACATGCAAATGTAAGTAGATCAACAGTGGGAAGGTAAAGACATTCCATGCAGTCATGCTGACCACATGACCCTGCAGACGTCTATGGACAACACCGGATCTTTGGATTAAAAATGCCCCCCCAATGTGAAGGGGAAACACACACACACACTTACATCTATCTATCTATCTATCTATAACTCTATCTATCTATCTATCTAACTCTATCTATCTGTCTATATATCTATCTAACTCTATCTACCTACTGGAGAGCCATCGTGGTGTAGCGGCTTCAGTGGTAGACCATGACTTTGAAATCCCTGTTCATATGGGGAAACCCAGTGGGTCGCACTCTCTCAGCCTCAGAGGAAGGCAAAAGCCTGAACACATCTTGCCAGAAGTCAGAAACCACCCCAAGGCACACGGCAACAGCTTTTCCAGACATTTTGGCAGGGGGCAACCTCCTCTATTTTTGAGGCAAAGTCAAGAGGGTTTCCTTGGCTAAGTTTGTGAAGGGGGCGGGGGGGCATTGCTTCCTGAGAGAGAGAGACTTGCCCATGGAATTCACTTCTGCCGAAAGCGGGTGAAGTCGGTTTGTTTTCCCTTAGAAAGGGAAGGGAAGGAGGGCCGGACTGCTCGCCGGAGTCCTGAAACGGCGTGGGGGGGGGGGGTAGGGCTTTCCCTTTGCCGCCTCCCTCCCTCCCATCCAGTTCTGTTTGTGCGTCCTGCATTCCTTAGTTATTTCCCTTCCTCTTCCTGCATTTGAGCTGCAAACACCCTCACCAAGACTCCAGGAAAAGCAGCTTTGATTTTAAGGAGTGATATTAGAGAGAAGAAGGACTTGGTTTCTGCACAAGATAGAAACAGACATGTTACTGGAGGCCGTGCTGCCGGAGAGAGGTTGTTTTCAAGGAATGTGTTTGGGTCCAGAGCCCTTTCTGCTCCATAACATCAAGGTTGCCCCCATTTTCACAAAAGGATTTTCAACAGAGTAAAAAAAAAAAAAACCAGGACGGTAATAAAGAGCAAAACTCAAAAAGCAGGGGGATTCCAGGCAAGAATTAATCTGGGCCAGCTAACACCTCCCAACCAGGGATTCCCCCAGGCAGCAAGCAGCTGCAAGACCATTACATGCTAATCAGGGTCTCAATTTGCAACATTCACACTTGCCTCAAGCAGGCACGGGTTCTTTCTCCCACCCTGGGCTTTCCACAGATAAACACACCTGGTTTGCCTAGTATCCAACAGACCCCCCTCCCCCAACCTCTGAGGATGCCTGCCATAGATGTGGGTGAAAGGTCAGGAGAGAATGGTTCTGGAACTTGGCCATGCAGCCCGAAAAACTTACAGTAACACAACAGCTCTTTTCATAGCAAGCAGGTAGAGGACAGGAGGAGATCATCTTTCATTGTACGATATGTGTGTGTGTGTGTCTATATGTCTCTCTCTATATCTATATATATATATATAGAGAGAGAGAGAGAGAGAGAGAGAGAGAGATTGATTGATTGTAGGATATCTATTATATAAATGGGTTCACGTCATGTGATGTATACCTCAAACAAAGAAACCATACAAGGCAGAAACACAATACTTGCCAACAGAAATAGGCCTCAAGCAAGGTACTTTTGTAGCAAAGAAACTCCCCCTCCCCAAAAAAAACCTAAAAGGCCCCCAAAACAAGGAGTAAAAATAAAACTACATTTCCCAGTATCCTCCGGGACAGCCAACGACTCACCCAGCCTCTACATTCTGAACAACATGATTGGCTGCCAATAAGGGCGGATTTGCATAACTGCTGTAACCATAGCAACGCTGGCAAGAGCCATCCAAGGCTAGGATAGAATGCTGAGAGATTTCAGTTGGTGTTTGAGGGTTAAACTGCCAAAACCAAACTCTGAGGGAGCAATTCTCCAGCAAATTCCTACCCACATCACACAACATCAATCACAATCACCAACCTTACGGGACCCCGTACACACAACACCTACAAACACCAAAAACAAAAACCAGTCCTTCCTTCCACTAAGACATAAACTGACCCAAAAGACAAGCCATGCCTTATAAAAATAACAGCAACGGACGACACACTCACAAAGCTACATACATCAAACAAAAAAGGGCAGAACAAACGCCAGAACAGAAACACACTGCGCAGCAGAGACACAGACAACAGGTCACTGCACGACGCACAGCTGAGAACCAAATGCAAAGAACTGCACGACAAGAAGAAGCGCGCAGCCAGGAACAACAAAGACGCAGAAATGCAACACAACAGCAGCGCGCAAGGAGCGCAGAAACACGACTTCGCAACACAGAAAACAAACTTCAAAAACACCACAACCAATTCCACCGCCTAGCCTTCAGATACAACGCTGCAGAAGATTACAGCATGGCGCCAGAGGCCGACATTGGCACCCTAACGCACATCTGCACACACTGCAAAGCCCTGAAATACCCAGCAGAAACAACAGTAATGTGCTGCCTAGCCGGTAAAGTCTCTCTACCACCACTTGCCACTCCTCAACAACCACTACAGACTTTGCTGAGTGGGACACTCCAGAATCAAAACACTTCCTCCGCTGTATAAGACAATACAACTCATGCTTCCAGATGACATCATTTGGAGCACACATAGAAAGTGCGCAATTCATGCCTACATGACCCCACCAAGACCGTAAGTAACATCATTTCCAACCCTTACATCTCGCATCTCCTAAATAGGGCACAGCAACGCTAGTATATACTAGATAGATAGAGAGGCCTGGTTGATCCATAGTTCTAAATATCTCGGCATTACTTCAAGAACGAAGATTCTTAGGAAGGACTCATCCCACGCTTTTTTCAAGCAGGTTGATGACCAAAAAGGCCAATCTGAGATAGGCAAGTTCAGTAGCAGAAAGCACAGCAGAAAGTCTCCTTGGGTGATGTTCCAAGTTGTGGTTCTTTCTGCGTTGTCGTTTCTCTTCGAGACCCTTTGGGGTGTCTTCTTGAAAGAGGCCGCAGCATTGTGGATAGTGTGTCTCCATACACACACATACACACACACACACACACACACACATACATTGTAGGATATATAGATAGATTAACGGTAGATAGGCCTGTTTGATCCATGGTTCTAAATGCTTCAAAAGTACTTACAAAACAAAAATCCTGGTAGTGAACATTTCAGAACTCTAACAAAACTTTCAAAATTTCGTTATAAATGTCAGTTCCTAATTGGTGCTGTTTTAAAAATCGCCAATAGTGAAATAATAATGTAATTTTGATAAGAGTTCTGAAATGTTTTGCAAGTACTTTTGAAGCATTTGGAACCATGGATCAACCAGGCCTTATATATATATATATATATATATATAGAGAGAGAGAGAGAGAGAGAGAGAGAGAGAGAGAGAGAGAGAGAGAGAGAGAGAGAGAGAGAGTCTTTATTGTTTTCTGATGTTTTTGATAATTTTTTTTCTGATTTATTGTTCGGGCACAGCCCCATGTAAGCCGCTCCGAGTCCCCTATGGGGAGATGGATGTGGGTTATAAATAAAGTATCATTATTATTATTATTATTATTAGAGAGAGTTTCTGATTAATAACTTTTTCCAGATACTTAGCTATCCAGACCAAAGTCAAGTCAAGAGGAAAAAGGGTCGGAAAGGGGGAAGGCGGGGGGGGGGGAGAGAAGAGAAATCCGAAATGAAGGGACCCAGCAGCGCCTTTTGGAGGGTCACTAGTTCATTGGTGTGGACAGAAATCCAGCACTACAGAGGAAAGTTAGAAGCTATAATCAAAGCCCCCATTGAAGGAGAAAACAATATTGAAAATCCCTAACACGTCTCTCTATATTTTAGAGCCCTGTTATTTTAAACCATTTATTGGATTTCTCTCCTGCCTTTCCTTCTACAAATGGGATTCTTTTCAAATAAAGGAACAAGGAGGTCATGGGATGAGGACCAGCCACATATATAGAAAGCATTTGGGGGCACTGTGAAAGCAACCTCCCCCGCACGTGGCCATAGGACGTGCTTACAACCCACAACCAAATAAACATGCCCATTAATTAAAATGAAGCCCATTCACTCTTAATCTAATGCCTGGGGAACATGTTTTGCATTTGAAAAGAGTCTGAGGTTGCAATCCTTTGCCACTTAGTGCTCTTCCCAATCTGGAATCAACTCTGGGAGTCAGTGTTGCAAGAGTTGGGTTGGCTTCTAGCAGGCCAGTTTGGTTCCTAAATCCCAACTCCCTGTTTAAGTCCCCCCATAAAAGAGAATTCCTCCCCTAAATAAAGACTCTGGGGAGGTTTTTTTTTCCTGAACCCCAAAACCAGTTTTGAAATATCCCCGAACGGCCTGGTGTTTAATAGTCTGCAAAGTCACACTTGGAAGATTACACAAACCTCTTAGAATAGATGCTACCAGCATGCAGCCTTGTTGAAAACATGGAGATGTGTGAAGATCCCAATTGCCAATGATAAGTCAAGGGGTGCCTCCTGTGCCCCCAAATAAACCACAATCCACCTGGAAGCATGCACTTTTCAATCCAGAATATGGTCTACTGTTGGATGTCACAGAACAAGGTGTTTGGACATGGCAGGGTCCAAACATCAAACTGCCAAAAAGCATTATTATTATTATTATTATCCTCATCATCATTATCCTGAAGGAGACGCAAAGCAACTTAACATAAAATCATTAGCATATAATTTAAAATATACCAACATGCAAACAATTAGAACAGAATTAAACATAAACAGTCTTTTAAAATGCACAGTTCAAAACCATTAAAACATATCCAAAGTTCAAAAGTTCAAAACCACAGCACCCCCTGAATTGATCAGCAAACCCTCCAGAGTAGAAATAGGTAGGTAGTCTCCAAAAGCAAGGGAACAAGGATTTCACCCACACCTCCTGATTTGGTTCCCACATAGCATGCCTACGGTAGGATATCTTTTTGGATGAATATTTATTTTCATTCATATTTTTCCAAAGGGTTTGGTAGGGAATACAGAGAGGGGTGGGAATGTTAAGATTAGTATTAGTAAATCAGTAATTTATGTGGGGAGGCTAAATTTAACTGATTTACGAGGTCATAAAATCTCCAGGAAAGAACACAAAAAGAATGAAGGAATGCAATAGCTCCTCCTGCTGGCCAGAAGCTGAAATGTTAAATTGCCTCTATGTCTGTTTATATATGGTGTATGTCAAATGACATTGAATGTTTGCCTGTATATGTGCATTGTGATCCACCTGTTGGGTGAGAAGGGTGGAATATAAATGATATAAATAAATAAATAAATCTTAGCAAACTATATACAGTATATATATGCTCTAGCAGGCCGGTTTGGTTTCTAAATAAATGTGACATCATAACTCAAAATCTACTGGACAAATTACCACCAAATTTGGCCACAAGACACCTACTAATCCACGGAATGACAATCACTTAAAACAAATACAAGATTTTGTCATTTGGGAGTTGTAGTTGCTGGGATTTATAGTTCACCTACAATCAAAGAGCATTCTGAACTCCACCAAGGATGGAATTGAACCAAACTTGGCACAAAGGACTATCATGATAAATAGAAAACACTAAAAGGATTTGGTGGGCATTGACCTTGCATTTTGGAGTTGTAGTTCACCTACATCCAGAGAGCACTGTGGACTCAAACAATGAAGGATCTAGAGAGACCAAACTTGGCACAAATAGCACCGGGAATGTGGCACAGCTGGCTAAGTGTCAGCTGCATAAGATCTCTCTGAACAGTAGGTCATGAGTTCGAGGCCTGCCTGGGTCGAGGTGCATGCTCAACCTTTAAGTGTAGCCTGCTGTCGACCTTTGCAGCCCGAAAGACAGTTGCATCTGTCAAGTAGGAGATAAAGGTACCAAATTTTGACTGAATTATGAGGCCATTAAAGAACTCCAGGAACGCTGAGGAATGCGGAAGGAACAACAAGGGACGCTGGGAACGCTGAGAGATGAGGAGTGCGTCAGCTCCCCCTGGTGGCCAAAGTTTGCCTCTGTTCGTCTATATGTTGTATGTGGAAACAGCAGGGATTGTCTGCTAGTATGTGTACCTGTAATCCGCTCTGAGTCCCCTTCAGGGTGAGAAGAGCGGAATATAAATAAAGTAAATAAATAAAATAAATAAATACTCCATATGTCCAAATAAGAACACAGATGGAGTTTAGATCTTGACGTTTGGGAATTGTCGTTGCTGGGACTTATAGTTCACCTACAATCAAAGAGCATTCTGAACCCCACCAATGATAGAATTGGGCCAGACTTCCCACACAGAACCCCCATGAACAACAGAAAATACTGAGAAATACTGACTTAAGACCATCCAGTCCAACTCTCTTCACTAGGACAAGAAAACACAATCTAAGCTCTCCTGACAAAGAGACATCTAGCCATAGATATAGATATATAATTCACACACACACACACACTTATATGTATATGACAGATATAGTATCAAAGATTTGAAAGGGACATCTAAAGAAGGACATCAACACTGACAAATAAACAAGAAGAAATACTGTTTACCAACACACGCATACAGGAATTACATAGATTAGAAACCAACACTTTCTCATTACTTTATTTTCCAGATCACCAGTCTGGGCCACAGCAACGTGTGGCAGGGGACACAGCTAGTTTATCTAATAAATCATCAAATGAGAGGAGAGATGTTTTACATCCAGTTTTTGATCTCTGTTACCCTAACAGAGTAACAGAGAATAGGCCCACTGATGGCCCAGTGGGTTAAACCTGCTGAGCTTCTGAACTTGCTGAAGGTTGGTGGTCGAAATGCTAGGAGCAGGGTGAGCTCCCGCTGTTAGCCCCAGCTTCTGCCAAGCCATACTGCTAAGAAATGGAGATGAGCACCCCCAGAGTAGGACATAACCCTAACATCCATTGCTTAAACTACTTAAAATATTTTTAATTCCACCACAAAAAATGATGTGGTATCTATTTAATCCATTTTAATTTTGGCACTATTGATTAATCCATTCAGAATTTCCTGCTGTTTCATAACATCAATATGTTTAGGATATTTAAAATACAAGTGTTCTAATAAATACCTTATAGGAGGCCCTTCCACACAGGCCTATATCCCAGAAGATCAAGGCAGATAACCTGACATTCTCTCAGTGTGGACTCGAATAACCCAATTCAAAGCAGATATTGTGGGATTTCCTGCCTTGATATTCTGGGCTATATGGCTGTGTGGAAGGGCCCTCTGAACTCAGATAGCCCATTCAAAACAGATATTGTGGGATTTTCTGCCTTGATATTTTGAGATATAGGACTGTGGGGAAGCGCCCTGCAGTAACACTTGCATTGTCGCATATACTGAAGGCCCTTCCACACAGCTAAAAAAATCCCACATTATCTGCTTTGAACTGGAATATATGGCAGTGTGGACTCAGATAACCCAGTTCAAAGTAGATATTGTGGGATTTTGTGCCTTGGTATAATGGGAAATAAGGCTGTTTGGAAGGACCCTCAGATAACTCACGCTCCTTGCACACAGCTGAATAAAACCCTACATTATCTGCTTTAAACTGGAATACATGGCAGTGTGGACTCAGATAACCCAGTTCAAAGTGGATATTGTGGGATTTTGTGCCTTGGTATTCTGGGATATAAGGCTGTGTTGAAGGACCCTCAAATAACTCAGGCCCCTTGCACACAGCTGAATAAAACCACACATTATCTGCTTTGAACTGGAATATATGGCAGTGTGGACTCAAATAACCCAGTTCAAAGTGGATATTGTGGGATTTTGTGCCTTGATACTTTAGGATATAAGGCTGTGTGGAAGGATCCTCAGATAACTCAGGCTTCTTGCACACAGCTGAATAAAACCCCACATTATCTGCTTTGAACTGGAATATATGGCAGTGTGGACTCAGATAACCCAGTTCAAAGTGGATATTGTGGGATTTTGTGCCTCGATATTCTGGGATATAAGGCTGTGTGGAAGGACCCTCAGAAAACTCAGGCCCCTTGCACACAGCTGAATAGATCCCCACATTATCTGCTTTAAACTGGAATATATGGCAGTGTGGACTCAGATAACCCAGTTCAAAGTGGATATTGTGGGATTTTGTGCCTTGATATTCTGGGATATAAGGCTGTGTGGAAGGACCCTCAGATAACTCAGGCCCCTTGCACACAGCTGAATAGATCCCCACATTATCTGCTTTAAACTGGAATATATGGCAGTGTGGACTCAGATAACCCAGTTCAAAGTAGATATTGTGGGATTTTGTGCCTTGATATTCTGGGATATAAGGCTGTGTGGAAGGACCCACAGATAACTCAGGCCCCTTGCACACATCTGAATAGATCCCCAGATTATCTGCTTTAAACTGGAATATATGGCGGTGTGGACTCAGATAACCCAGTTCAAAGTGGATATTGTGGGATTTTGTGCCTTGATATTCTGGGATATAAGGCTGTGTGGAAGGACCCTCAGATAACTCAGGCCCCTTGCACACAGCTGAATAGATCCCCAGATTATCTGCTTTAAACTGGAATATATGGCAGTGTGGACTCAGATAACCCAGTTCAAAGTGGATATTGTGGGATTTTGTGCCTTGATATTCTGGGATATAAGGCTGTGTGGAAGGACCCACAGATAACTCAGGCCCCTTGCACACATCTGAATAGATCCCCAGATTATCTGCTTTAAACTGGAATATATGGCGGTGTGGACTCAGATAACCCAGTTCAAAGTGGATATTGTGGGATTTTGTGCCTAGATATTCTGTGATATAAGGCTATGTGGAAGGACCCTCAGATAACTCAGGCCCCTTGCACACAGCTAAATAGATCCCCACATTATCTGCTTTAAACTGAGATATATAGCGGTGTGGACTCAAATAATCCAGTTAAAGGCAGATATTGTGGGAGTGTCTGCTATGATATTCTGCGTTATATGGCTGTGTGGAATGGTCCCCAGTTCAATGGAGATAATGTGGGATTTTCCGCCTTGATATTCTGAGTTATAGGACTGTGGGGAAGGGTCCTACTGTAACACTTGCATTGTCTCATATACTCAAGGCCCTTCCTCACAGCCCTATATCCCAGAATATCAAGGCAGAAAATCCCACAATATCTGCTTTGAACTGGGTAATCTGAGGTCCATTCCACACAGCTGAATACAACCCCACATTATCTGCTTTGAACTGGAATATATGGCAGTGTGGACTCAGATAACCCAGTTCAAAGCGGATAATGTGGGATTTTGATATTCTGGGATATAGGGCTGTGTGGAAGGGCGATAAGAGTGAAGGTACAGCACTTACACTGGCTCTTGGATAAGTCAACCCATGGGTTTGGGATTGATTTTTTTTAAAAGAATTCCTTTCCTGAATCACCAAAGTGTGTGGGGGCAGGGGGAGGAGTAGCTAGCAGGAGGAAGACAGACAAAGCCCTTTTGGGAAACATGCATGGTCAATGGGGAAAGGAATCTCTCAGCTTCATCCTATCTCTCATCTAGCTACTCATTGAGGTCTGGAAACTTGATGACACAAGAGACTTGCGCAGTCCAAGGATGAAACCCAACAGAAAGGACTGCCCAGCTCTGTCAGGGTCCTCAACTGAGGAGAGTGCAATAGAAGAGCAAGAAGGGTGGTGGTTACTGCTGTAAGTGGGATGAGTCTATTATTGTTATTATTATTTATTTGGCCCCAATCTCTCTCAAGAGACACTTTGCGTGTCAGGGGCGACTTGAGAAACTACAAGTCCCATGCAAGTACGCCCGGATGTTGTACCATCCTTGTTGGGAGGCTTCTCTCATATCCCTGCATGGGGAGCTGGAGCTGACAGAGGGAGCTCATCTGCGCTCTCTCCAGATTCGAACATCTGACCTGTCGGTCTTCAGTCCTGCCAGCACAAGGGTTTAACCCATTGACCTACCGGGGAGGGGGGTTCCTAATTGTTGAAATACAGCCAGACAATTTCATATTATAGTTCATACCCCCCCCCCCCCCCCGTAATACAAGGCTGGTGCTGGCGTCAATGGGTTATCAAGGCCATCTCTGTGTCTAGCAGGGCGGTGACGGGTGCTCACAGGTTTGAGTGTTTCTTATTGCGCCCTCAAGGTGTGAGTCAATGCCCACCAAACCCTTCCAGTATTTTGTATTGGTCATGGGAGTTTTTGGCCTCTTGGACAGGGAGGAGAGCTCAGTGGGATGGGCAGGACGCCAAGGAAGGGGGTGCAAGTTGGTTCTTCTCTGAATGTAGAGCCAGAGAGACCCCCAAAGATCCCAGACCAATGGTTCTCAACCTTCCCAATGCTGCGACCCCTTCATGCAGTTCCTCATGTCGTGGTGACCCCCAGCCATAACATTATTGTTCTTGCTACTTCACAACTGTCGTCATTTGAAAGTTGTAGTTGCTGGGATTTATAGTTCACCTATAAAGTTTGCGAGTTGTAGTTCACCTACATCCAGAGAGCACCGTGGACTCATATAATGATGCATCTGGACTAGATTTGGCACTGTGGAGGATATCTCAGTATGGCCCAATTGTGAACACTGCTGGAGTTTGGGGAAAAGAGACCTTGACATTTGGGAGTTATGGTTGCTGGGATTTATAGTTCACCTACAATCAAAGAGCACTCTGAACTCCACCAATGATGGAATTGAACCAAATTTGGCACACAGAACTCCCATGACCAATATAAAATACTGGGTTTGGTGAGCATTGACATTGAGTTTGGGAGTTGTAGTTCACCTACATCCAGAGAGCACTGTGGACTCATATAATGATGCATCTGGACTAGATTTGGCACGGATACTCAGTATGCCCAATTGTGAACACTGCTGGAGTTTGGGGAAAAGAGACCTTGACATTTGGGAGTTATGGTTGCTGGGATTTATAGTTCACCTACAATCAAAGAGCACTCTGAACCCCACCAATGATGGAATTGAACCAAACTTGGCACACAGAACTCCCATGACCAATACAAAATACTGGAAGGGTTTGGTGGGCATTGACATTGAGTTTGGGAGTTGTAGTTCACCTACATCCAGAGAGCACTGTGGACTCATATAATGATGCATCTGGACTAGATTTGGCACGAATACTCAGTATGCCCAATTGTGAACACTGCTGGAGTTTGGGGAAAAGAGACCTTGACATTTGGGAGTTATGGTTGCTGGGATTTATAGTTCACCTACAATCACAGAGCATTCTGAACTCCACCAATGATTGAACCACACTTGGCACACAGACAGGGCCGGCCCTAGGTAATTTTCAAGTGTAAGGTAGCAGTATTTTGGTGCCCCCCCCCCCCCCAACCAATCACTGAAATAGATAGATGGAGATGGAGATATGGGGGCATAGACAAATTTTGGCCCTCCAGGTATTTTGGACTTTCTACTGGCTGTTTGGAATTGTGAGAGTTGAAGTCCAAAACACATGGAAGGCCAAAGTTGGCCCATGCCATACACACACACACACACACACACACACACACACCTTCCTTCCCGCAATTTTCCCTGCCCTATTCCTATTCTTTTTGTGTGTGTGCACGTGCGTCTATATCTATCTATCTATCTATCTATCTATCTGTATATATCTATCTATCTATCTATCTATCTGTATCTATCTATCTATGTATCTGTATCTATATCTATGTATCTATCTCAGGCCTGGGCCAATTTCAGGCCTCCTTCCAGGTGTTTTGGACTTCAACTCCCACAATTCCGGCTGTTAGGAATTGTGGGAGCTGAAGTCCAAAACACCTGAAAGGAGGGACAAAGTTAGCCCAGGCCTCTGTGTGTGTGTATTCCCCTTCTTTCCTGCCCACCCTTTTCCCTGCCCAATTCCTATTCTCTTTGTCTGTGTCTATATCTATTTCCCTTCCTTCCTTCTCAGGGCCTTTCCACACAGCCCTATATCCCAGAATATCAAGGCAGAAAATCCCACATTATCTGAGTGTGGACTCAGATATTCAAAGCAGATATTGTGGGATTTTCTGCCTTGATATTGTGGGATATAGGGCTGCGTGGAAGGGCCCTCACCCTTTTCCCTGTCCTCTTCCTAATCTCTTCGTGTGGGTCTGTATATTCCCTTCCTCCTCACCCTTTTCCTGACCTCTTCCTATTCTCTTTCCCCTTCTTACCTTCCCCTTCCTCCCTTCTCACCCTTTTCCCTCCCCTCTTCCTATTCTCTTCTTGTGTGTATGTATGTATATGTGCGTAGGCTAATTTTGACCCTCCTTCCAGTTGTTTTGGACTTCAACTCCCACAATTCCTAACAGCTAGAATTGTCGGAGTTGAAATCCAAAACATCTGGAAGGAGTGCTGAAATTGGGCCTGGCCTGTATGCACGTGCGCATGTGTGTGTGTATCATATATACTTGAGTATAAGCTGACCCGAATATAAGCCGAGGCACCTAATTTTACCACAAAAACTGGGAAAACTTATTGACTCAGAGTATAAACCGAGGGTGGGAAATGCAGCAGCTATGGGTAAATTTCAAAAATAAAAATATATGCATTATTATTTATTATTTATTATTTATTATTTATTATTTATTATTTATTATTTATTATTTATTATTTATTATTTATTATTTATTTAATATTATTTATTTAATATTATTTATTTAATATTATTTATTTAATATTATTTATTTAATATTATTTATTTAATATTTAATATTTAATATTTAATATTTAATATTTAATATTTAATATTTAATATTAATATTTAATATTTAATATTTAATATTTAATATTTAATATTTAATATTTAAATTACATTGAGGCATCAGTAGGTTAAATGTTTTTTTTAGTATTTATCATATTTCAAAGTAAAACAGTAGGCTAAACTAGCTCTGTAAATGGAAAAGGAGGGTCAACAATATGGTATCAACAATAACTTTATAATAATGGGGACTCAGGGCGATGTCCAAGCTCCTGGTTGACTAAGACACTTTTCTTAGAATCGTAGAGTTGGAAGGGGCCTCTAAAGACCATCTAGTTCAAACCTCTTCATTCTGCCTTCATGCAGGGAAAGCACAATAAAACACCCCTAACAGATGGCCATCCAGCCATAATAATAATAATATTAATAATAATAGAAGTGGAAGGGAGCTCTAAAGGCCATTTAGTCCAACCCTCTTCATTCTTGCTTCATACAGGGAAAGCACAGACAAAACACCCCTGACAGATGACCATCCAGCAATAATAATAATAGTAATAGTAGTAGAAGAAGAATTGGAAGGGAGCTCTAAAGCCCATTTAGACCAACCCCCTTCATTCTAGGCCGCCGCTAGATGGCGCCCTAGGCAGATGGCGCCCTAGGCAGCGGCCTACTTGGCCTATATCTGTGACTGCCCCTGTCAAAGAGCATTGTACACCACCAATGATGGAATTGAACCAAACTTGGAACACAGAACTCCCATGACCAACAGAAAATACTGGAAGGGTTTGATGGGCATTGACCTTGGGTTTTGAAGTTGTAGTTTGCCTACATTGAGGGAGCACTGTGGACTCAAATAATGATGGATCTGGACCAGACTTGGCACAAATACTCAATATGCCCCAAATGTGAACACTGGCAGTGTTGAAATTAAATTGCAAAATACTGTAGTTCAATATGTTTATACTGAAGTCTAGATGAATGTGTTTTGTCTGGTTCATAAGATGAATGATAGAAGCAGATTTCCGCTCTCATGAGCACCATCTAGCGGTAGAATAATATTATAGTTGGAAGAAATAAACCATTGTTGCTAGGCTCTGCCTATTGGCTCACTCCCTCTTCCAATCACAGCGATGAAGAAGGGAGGAGTTTAGAGTTGCTGTTAGTCTTCTGCTGTATACCTCCATTTTGTGTGCCTCATGGTATGTTTTCTCCTGTTCTAACTTGTTAAACATGCTGTTGCATGTGTATTACTGCCTTTCTGTTGCTTTCTACAATAAAGTAGAAATGCTTTAATAACATGGCTTGTTTGCTCAGATGCTTTATTTCCAGTGTGAGTCCTCATATGCCACATTTGCTGTGAACCCTTTTAAACTGCTTATCTGCTGTGTTTTATACTTTGCATCAAACCCTTTTTTATTTGGAACAACAGGTTACGGGCCCAGCATTGATGAATTTTGCAGTCATGTGGCTAGAGAATATGAGTGACTTTTTTTTTGGAAAGTTCTGAGCCTCTGCCAAAATGTGCAGTAACTTTTGTCCTTTTGGCCAAATCTAGCAGTTGGAGTGATCTCTCTTTTTGCAGTGGACCTTTTTGGAGCAACAGGTTTGTTGCATCCCTGGGGATTTCCATTTGCTGGTGAGCTCTCCTGGATTATTTTGCTGGAAAGGTCGGAGGACTGTTAACTATTAGAACGTAAAGTGAGCGGCGAAGTCTTTCTTGGCATAGGATAGCATGCGGTTTTCATGCATTCCTAAATGAATCTATGCACTGAAGGGGACTTCAGAGGATTGCTCATGTTTGCGTGAGTGCATCACAGCTTTCCTTTTCTACAGAGCAAGCGGAAATCGACTGGAGAATGTGAGTTAATTACAGCTAAAGGAAGATTTTAAAAGCTGCAGCTTCTTCCCGGCTTTGCGATTTAAGGCAGTGAAGTTATTACAAAATGGCTCTGCCTGGGATACAAGTCAGCTCTTTGCCTTTTCAACGTTTAACTGAAGTTAACTGGTCTATCTGGCAAATAAGGGCGAAGGCGTATTTAGTTTCGCTGGATTTGTGGGACATTGTATTGTCTTTTCCTTCGCAACCTTCTGCAGCTCAAGTTGCTCAGGATACAAAAGCCCTTGCAGTTATTCAACTTGGTGTTTCTGATGAATTGTTGCCTCACCTTCATGGCATTGTCCACGCTGAAGATGCAGGAAAGTGTACAGAAATATGTTTGAGCGACAGTCATCTGGCACAAAGGTCATTTTGATGAGGCAGCTTTTTAATTTGAAGATGCAGGAAGGATCTTCTGTGCAAACCCATATCACAAAGCTTGTGAACCTTTTTTCAGAGCTGAGAGCAAGAGACATTGTTTTTCCTGCTGAGCAACAGGCTTTAATTTTGATGGGATCTTTATCCAACAGTTACTATGGGTTTGTAGACTCATTTCATGGTCTTCCGCAAGAAGATTTGAACATTCCTTTCATCTCAGGGAAGCTTGCAGAATTTGAATCCCAACGCAAATTGAGGGCCCCTGCTCCTCCGCAAAAGGCTTTTAGAGGGCCGGATAAAGATTTTGGGACTGGGACTGACACTGCTTGTGTTGTAAAGTCTAAGTCACAGGTAGTTTGCTTTAGATGTAAGAAAAGAGGGAATTATGCCCGCAATTGCAGACAAAATCCTGAGAAGAAGGGGCAGATGTCGAGGCCTGATACTACGTCCAAGGATTTTCATCATTCTTTTCTTGTGGCTACTGATGGTCATCCAGAGGACTGTTTCATCGTTGATTCCGGCTGCACACAACACCTGGTGAAGTCCAAGGACCTTTTGAAGAATGTAAAAGACCCTGACATTAATTTCATTTCTCTTGCTGATGATTCAAAAGTTGAAGTGGTTTGTAGTGGTGAATTGTACCTTGACAAACTAGGATGTACTTTAAAAAATGTTTATTTCGTAAAAGAAGTTGCATATAACATTTTGAGTGTTTACAAACTGTTGGAAGCAGATTTTAAAGTGTCTTTAGAGAAAGACAAAAGTTTGTTAGTGAATCCACAGGGAAATTCATTTCCATTGATTCAGGTAAATGTTTTCTTTATCCTGAAATGTGCTAAAAATGAAGTGACTGCTTGCGCATCACAAATTCCTGCAAATCCTGCCCCTTTGCATGAGAATTGTCTTCATGAGTTCCACAGGAGAATGGGGCATTTGTCATGGAATTATTTGCGTAAGACAGCTGAATTAAGTGGAATGTCTATCAAACGGTGTGATAAGTTTCTTGACTGTTCTATTTGTGCTGCTGAAAATTTGAAACATGCTCCAATTGCGAAATCCAGTGCTAGGGTTTCCAAGAGGATTTTGAAGGTTGTACATATTGACATCTCAGGACCCCATCCTGTGTGAATTGGAGGTTCCAAATTTTCTGATCCTGGTGCATGACTTTTCAAGGTTAAAGTTCACTTACTTTATGAAAAATAAAAGTGAAGCTTTTCAGAGAATTGCAGCATGGTTGAAACTGATGAAAACACAGTTTCCAGACACACCAGTTCAACGAATTCAGACAGACAGAGGAGCTGAATTCTTATCAAAACAAATGCGGAATTTGTTTGAGAAGTTTGGTGTTGTGCACAGGTTAACAAATCCCTACTCACCAAACGAAAACGGTGTAGCAGAAAGATGGATTGGCGTCTTAAAGGTTGTCGCCAGAAAGATGATGAGAGATGCAGAATTGAGTGACAGATTCTGGGGTGAAGCAGTTGCAAATGCTGTTCACATTTTAAATCATTCATTCTGCAGGAGTGTAAACAACATTCCTTATGTGCTCTTTTTGGGAAAACTCCTGATTTGAATTCAATCAGAGTTTTTGGGAGTGACGCCTTTCCCAACAGAGATACAAAAAGGACAAAATTTGGCGAAAGTTGAAGTACTTAGGCCCATCTCCTGAGTCAAAAGGTTGGCGTTTCTGGTTTAATGGCAACAGAGTTCTAGTTTCAAAGAATGCGAAGTTTCAGCAACACAGTGGGTGGGAAAGAATTCATGCAAACCAAGAGGTGTTTGTGCCTTTCACATCTGCTCAGGTTGCACCACAAACCATACAACCTGTTTTGCAACCAGATTCACAGCATACTGCTGTAAGTCAAAAAGAAACTAGTGGATCAAGTTTAGATAGCAAAGATCCTCAGTGGAGAAAAGTTGAAAGTGAAACTTCTCCTAGCAGAACCGTAAGTTCTAATTCAGGTTCTGAAACAGAGGTAGCCCCTGATGACACTGATGGAGGGGAAAGAGTTCTTCCTAGACGTAGTTCCAGAAAGACCAAAGGGATTCCTCCGAAACAGTATCTATGTGATCTTGTAAAAACAGAGGTGAAAGATTGGTGTGAACCTCAAAATTACATAGAGATGTTAAAAAGAGGGGAAGCTGAAAAGAAGCTCTGGAAACAAAGCATTGGGAGAAAGCCAAGGTTTAAAGATAAAATGTAGGTACATCAATGCTAGGTATTCAAATGTTCAACAATTTGTTAAAGATAAAAGGATTGTTCTTAATTATGTTCCTTCTGTCGAAAATTTTGTTGATGGTCTGACAAAGCCACTGAATACCGAAAAACATTATGAGTTTTGTAAAGGGTTAAATTTAGAAATGTGAACATACATCATTTTGTGAAGGGGTGTTGAAATTAAATGGCAAAATGCTGTAGTTCAATATGTTTATACTGAAGACTAGATGCATGTGTTTTGTCTGGTTCATAAGATGAATGATAGAAGCAGATTTCCGCTCTCATGAGCGCCATCTAGCGGTAGAATAATATTATAGTTGGAAGAAATAAACCATTGTTGCTAGGCTCTGCCTATTGGCTCACTCCCTCTTCCAATCACAGCGATGAAGAAGGGAGGAGTTTAGAGTTGCTGTTAGTCTTCTGCTGTATACCTCCATTTTGTGTGCCTCATGGTATGTTTTCTCCTGTTCTAACTTGTTAAACATGCTGTTGCATGTGTATTACTGCCTTTCTGTTGCTTTCTACAATAAAGTAGAAATGCTTTAATAACATGGCTTGTTTGCTCAGATGCTTTATTTCCAGTGTGAGTCCTCATATGCCACATTTGCTGTGAACCCTTTTAAACTGCTTATCTGCTGTGTTTTATACTTTGCATCAAACCCTTTTTTATTTGGAACAACAGGCAGAGTTTGGGGGAAAGAAACCTTGACATTTGGGGGTTGTGGTTGCTCGAATTTATAGTTCACTTGCATTAAAAGAGTATTCTGAACCCCACCAATGAGAGAATTGGGGCAAACTTCCCACACAAAAACCCTATGACCAACAGAAAATACCGTGTTTTCTGATGATCTTTGGCGACCCCTCGTGACCCTTTAGGGGCCCCGACCCCCAGGTTGAGAAATGCTGTCCCAGGCCATTCCACTTGCACTAGTGCCTTTGCAAGTCTTGCCTTGAGGGCCACCCAGGTCCTGGTTCAGTCTTTGGATGGAGATTGGTGACAACTGCCAGGTGCTGTTGGTATGTTTTAAAGGAAGGATCCCGCCAGAGCCGGCCTTTGCAATTCCACAAAGTATGCTGCCGCGTAGGGCGCGACCAGCTGGGCGGGCGCCACTGGCTGGGAGCGCCACCGCGCCACCCTGCCTCCGCCGCCACCTTGCCTCCGCCTCTGCCGCCGCTGCACAGCCGGCCCCATGCGCCGGCTGCGGCGCGCCTCCCAAAGCATGGACATTTCTGCGCATGCGTGAATGTCCGCTGGGTCCCGAGCGCGCCTCCCAAAGCGGCGCGCCTCCCAAAGCACGGACATTTCTGTGCATGCGCGAATGTCCGCTGGGTCCCGAGCGCGCCTGCACGCTGGCTCCAAAGCCGCAGGCGCGCGCTGGGACCCAGCGGACATTCGCGCATGCGCAGAAATGTCCGTGCTTTGTGCAGCGGCGGCGGAGGCGGTGGAGGCAGCGGCGGGACCGAGTGACGCGGCGGCGGGGGGGGGGGGCGCCAAAATTTTCTTTGCCTACCCCCCTGGAAAAGGTCAGGCCGGCCCTGGATCCCGCCAAACCACCTTTTGAGTATTCCTTGCCTAAGAAAACTCCACGGAATCCATAGAGTCTCCCAAGCTTGGCAGGCGACCTGAGGGTGCGTATACAGAGTGGGAAGATGAAGTGAACATAATAGGCCAAGGTTCCTGAAATGCAAGGAGAAAGAGCATTGAGGAGGGCAGGAAGGCCAAAGATGTAGTTTATGCTCCTGAATGAGGATCTACTGATTCCCTCTGCCTTCATCTGAGCCAACCTCCCTCTCAATTGCCTAGTTGAGGTCAGCATTGGAGATATGTTATCTTACTAGTTTAGAGCTTTCACACTTGGGGCCCTTCCACGCAGCCATATAGCCCACAATATCAAGGCAGAAAAATCCCACAGTATCTACTTTTAACTGGATTATCTGAGTCCGTACTATCATATATTCCAGTTCAAAGCAGATAATACTGTGTGGAAGGGGCCCAGGAGGTAGAAACCCAGAAGAATACTATATTACAACTTTTGTCTGCAACTTGCAAGTGTGCATTTTGCAAATGCTGCAGACTAGTTCAACCAGAGAAGTCAGCCATAGCAGATGAAGCAACCTGGACACAATGTATTATTTGAGAACCTAGAAATGCTGGACCACGCTAACAACCACCATGCAAAGCCATTGAAATCCACAAGCATGTGGACAATTTCAACAGAAAACAGGAAACCATGAAAATATGGCTACCAGTATTTTTTTAAAATCTAAAATTGGTTAAAAATGATATACAAAAATTGGCTAAGTGTTATCAAAAAATAAATGATAGGTGTTGGAAATGTGAAGAACAGCTTGGCCCATTCTACCACATGTGGTGGACATGCAAAGTGGCAAAAACTTATTGGAGAATGATACATGAAAACATTGAAAAGATACTAGATATAACAATAGAACTAAAACCAGGATATTTTCTTTTGGGAATGATCGATATAGCAATGGATATAAATAAAGATAAACTTTTTAACTATTTAGTGACAGCGGCAAGAATAAACTATGCAAGACACTGGAGCACAAAGGAGACTCCCAACCAAGAACAACAGCTAATAAAGATTATAAACATCATTAAAGGACATATTAACCCAACTATTGAATCCAAATTAAAATTGGAAGACATTGAAGACAGATTGGACACCTGTAAAGAACTATATAATTCAACAAAATATGAAATGGATTATTGAAATAAGATTAAAATAAGAAGATAATGCTCCTAAATAAATTTTTTTTGCAAAAAAGGCAGGGGACTCTGAATGATGAAAGAACTATACAAACTGAGGTGAAGATGACTGGAAGCCAAAACCTCAAACCCACTCCCCCCAACCCTCTCTTCCCTCTAACTTTCCTCCCTTATTTTCCCTTTCCCCCATCCCAACTCTCCACTCAACATTCTACCCTACTCTTCACCCCATTTTATTATTTATCCCAAGTTATAAAACATCAATAAATTATTTAAATAAAAAATATCTAAAATGAGGACAGTAAATAAAGAACAACACTCTGACAACAGGGGAATTCCAGACAAGAATAAATTAGCCAGCTAACACCTCCCAACAAATGATTCCCCCAGGCAGGAAACAGCCAGGCTTTGAAGCTGCAAGGCCACTAAATGCTAATCAAGGTGGCCATTTGCAACATTCACACCTGCCTCAAGCAGACAAGAGTTCTTTCTCCCACCCTGGACATTATTCCACAAATATATAAACCCCACTTGCCAAGTTTCCAACGAACCCCTCAACTTCTGAGGAGGCCTGCTATAGATGTGGGTGAAATGTCAGGAGAGAATGCTTCTGGAACATGGCCATACAGCCTGGAAAACTCACAGCAACCCCATGATTTTGTCCACGAAGGTCTTCAACAATGCAAGGCAACAAATGGACTACAGTCTGTTAGCAGCCAGAAAGCAAGAATATCTCTCAAGAATTTCTTCTCGGGATTTTGATAATATTGACAACAGAGGAAATCATGTGAAATATCCTCTACTTCTCCCATGACACATACACAGAACTTTAAATTTCTCAGAACATTTTTATATCAGCCAAAACAGATAGTATGGGAATGTGGTTCTCTAAATGCAGAGATGGCCAAGGAGAAGCATTTGTAAATACATGGCTTGATTTCAATAGATGACACCAATGGAAAACAATCAAGACTGGAACAAAATCATGACCCTCGTTTCTTTTAATCTTCAACTATGTTTTTTTCTTTTAAAAAAATCTGTTGAAAGGGTTTCAGCAGTTCATAAGTCTTGAAACATCTTAGTCCTGCCACCATTCTTCTATTGTTCATCAAAGCCAGTGGTTCTCAGAATTTTTAAAATCAACATTTTGAGTTTTGTGTGGTTTGTTTTAAGCTTCATCTCCCAGGAACCCTAACAGCTGATAAACTGGCTGGGGACTCAGGGTGGATAACAATGTACACATTGATTTAGGCCAAAACATCAGGGGACCTGGCCACAGGTTGAGGACCACTGAATTCTAAAGCTTAGGGAGACCATGCTTAGAATTTTTAAAATCAACATTTTGTAGTTTTGTGTGGTTTGAGCCCACCTCAACCTATAGTTTTACCTTCTGGTCAAGGTCTTTAGCCTTTAACCTTCTTTGCTAAAAAGTGCTTGTGCCTCACCAAACTACCACTCCCATAATTCTATAATATTAAAGTGGTGTCAAACAGCATTAATTCTGCCATCTAGATGCACTAATACAGCTAATATCCAATAAATGAATCAGTTGATAATTCTGAGTGTTTACGTTGCTCTTTTCTTATAAATTGTTTCCATGTCTCTGGAAAAATGTCTGTGGGGTTTATATGGTAAAAAAAACCCCCCACACTTTTGCTAGCAGAAGGGTTCTTGAAGACCCCTAATGCAGTGTTTCTCAAACTCTGCTCCTCCAGATGTTTTAGACTTCAGCTCCCACAATTCCTAACAGCTGGTAAACTGGTTGGGAGTTTTGAGAGCTGTCGTCCAAAGCACATGGAGGAGCAGAGTTTGAGAAACACTGCTTTAATGAAATCATAGCAACTTGGTAATTTGCTGCTAGAACACATGTAAGTTTGCACACCTCTTGTTCTGAAACAAGGGGCCACTCTGGTAATACCATTCAAAAAGGAAGATTGATTGCTCAGTTGAAACTGCTCCTTCCACTGAGCCAGTGGTTCTCAACCTGGGGGTCACAACCCCCAGGGGGGTCATGGGGCCATTTTCGGGGGGTCGCAAAGCTGCCTTTGTTAGCTTCGCTCCCTTCAAAATGGCTGCCAACCTCCTGTGCCAGCCAAAAAGCTAGCACTACTGGTCAATTCTTCCTCCTGCTCTTCCTACAGGGCTGTGGGGTGTCAAGAGGAGGAGATTGCAGGATAAGGCACGCGGGGGAAGAAGGTTCATCTTCCCATTTGGGCAACCTTTCTGCCCGGCCCCTGTGCCCTTCCCATCTGGGAAGCATGCGGGGGAAAGGCGGAGGCTGCCCTCTCGGCCCCACTGTTTGGGCAGCCTTTCTGCCCTTCCCTCGCACCCTTCCCAGCTGGGAAGCATGCAGGGGAAAGGCAGAGGGCTGCCCTCTCGACCCTGGGCCTTGCTGTTTGGCAGGGGCGGTCTAAATGGTAAGCGAACATTATTTTGGTGCCCCCCCCACATTATTTTTGCCCCCGCCAGGCAGGTGCACACTCTCCCTCTCTCCTCCCTTGACCCATTTTGAGTGACAAGCGTGAGCCGGCTGTGGCTCTGCCCCCACCTTTTGAGGTCGCCACCAGCCAAGCGGGCGGAGGGAGGCTGAAGCTTTCCTTACTGCTGGGCTGACCGAAGTGGCCGGAGCCTAAGCTGCCACTACCTATCCATTCAGTCACCTAAAATGGCTGGAGAGAGGAGGTGGAGGAGGTGAGGCCGAGCGGAGAGGAGAGGAGAGGAGAAGAGAGGAGAAGAGAGCGTGCACGCGAGAGTGAGCCAGTCCCCTGGCAGAGCAAGGCGGCGCGCACGCACTTGCTTCATGGCGTGAGAGACAAGAAGGGTCTGTGCACCGCCTGAGGTGCCCTTCCTCGCCTCGCCCTCCAGATGGCGCCCCACGAAGGGGCGTCCTTTGCCTACTGGTAGGACCGCCCCTGCTGTTTGGGCAGCTTTTCTGCCTGGCCTATGCCTCTTTCCCAGCTGGGAAGCGTGCGGGGGCCAGCCGGTGGGCTGCCGGCATGGCCTGGCCATCCATGGAGTGCCATGGCTGCCCGGCACTCACCCTCTGCTGAGCTCAGGAGGGGCAGAACCGGGCAGAGGGCTCCACATGGCCTGGCAGTCTGTGGAGCCTTTGCCGCCCAGGCCTCACCCCTGCCGAGCTCATCATCATCAGTCCAGATTCCAGGTCTGTGGAAGTCAGAGCTGAATAGGTTGAAGGTACTGTAAATCCCATCATCCATTGTCCATACTCCCCGAGCATATTGTTTTTGTGATCAATCACAATGCTTTAGTGATGTTCAATTTATAATGATGAAAATACATCCTGCATATCAGATATTTCCATTATGCTTCATAAGAGTAGCAAAATTACCGTTATGAAGTAGCAACAAAAATATGGTTGGGGGTCACCACAACATGAGCAACTTTATTTAGAGGTCACGGCATTAGAAAGGTTGAGAACCACTGCACTGAGCAATCACAAATGTTCTCCTTGATCCCTGCAACAAAATTGTCCCACAAGAGAACAGCCTAGGGCAAACTATCACAGAAGTTTCAATGAAACTAGATGTTATGCCTGAAGTAATTTATCAGTCCCAAAGCAAGGCTTGTTCTTGAGAACTTCTCCTTTGATGAGGAGGTCTGCTTCAATAACAAAGTAGAAGGCAAGTTGTAGCACACCCAGAAGACATGCACCACACAAATAGGTATGGACTACAACAGCCTTCCTTACCAGCAGAAGTACATACATTTTGGGGTGAGTCATGATGCTAATGCCCCAGGTCTCAGAAGATGCCCTCTCAGGGTCCCTCCTCCACTTCAAAGTGATCCCATGTTTCTACAAGAAAAAGCAAACTTCTAAACATTGCCTTCAACCATGTCAGACCCATTATCACCATAATCCACCACAACCCTTTGTGGACAATCATGTCCTGTTTTCCCCACCAACAGGGCAGCATAACAATGGATTCTTGAATACTTGAGGAACTGCTAGAGGTCATATCATTACCTTCTAGATTTTTCAACCAACCTCTTCACCTCGGATAAAGGAGCAATTAAATAGGCTTTCCAACAATCCCATTCCCCAAACGTGATGGAGATCTTCGCCAATTCTAAGCCTATGGAGTAAACCAACATTTGGTTACTTTGAGTCATACATGGGAGAAATATGAGATACTAGCTTGGGGACCCGGCCCGGCCCGGGTTATTTGAGAAAGGCATTGTGTGCCAAGGTTGGTCCTTATCAGATGTTTACATGGCTTGCAGTGGTCTCAGGAAGTTAGTGAAGGTACTGCAAGTCCCATCAGCCATGATCCATCCCCCTCCAAACAGCACCAGGATGTAGAGTGGGTCATGGGGGCTCTGTGTGTCACGTTTGGTCTTGATCATTCATTGGATGAGGGTTGCAGCAGTCTCGGAAGGTGAGTGAAGGTACTTCAAGTCCCACCATATGTGGTCCATCCTCCTTGAAACAGCAGCAGGGTGTAGAGTGGGTCAAGGGAGCTCTGTGTGCGAAGTTTGGTCTGTATTGGTCATTGGATGAGGGTCATGTTATTTTCAGGAAGTGAGTGAAGGTACTGCAAGTCCCATCATCCATGGCCCATCCTCCTTCAAACTACAGCAGGATGTAGAGTGGGTCATGTGGGCTCTGTGTGCCAAGTTTGGTCTGCATTGGTCATTGGATGAGGGTCGCAGTGGTTTCAGTAAGTGAGTGAAGGTACTGCACATCACATCATCCATGGACCATCCCCCTTAGAACAGCATCAGGATGTAGAGTGGGTCATGAATATTCTGTGTGCCAAGTCTGAGCTTGTTCTGTGATTTGTAGGGGCTACAATGTTCTGTGGGAAGTGAATCGGGTGAAGGTACTGGAAATCCCATCATATGTGGGCCATCCTGCCGTAAACCGGCAGGATCTCTGTGTGCCAAGTTTGGTCCTGTTTCGTCATTGGTGTGAGCCACAGTGCTCTAAGGAAGTGAATTAAAGTACTGCAAGTCCCATCATCCATGGTCCATTCTCCCTCAAACTGCACCAGGATGTAGGGTGCATCTTGGGAGTTCTGTGTGCCAAATTTGGTCTTGTTCTGTCATTGTTGGGGGCCTAGTCAGGAAAACCCAGTTGAGGAAGCCTTACTGACAATTCAGGCCCTAAACAATGTCCCATGATCTGAGGCCTAGTCAGGAAAATCAAGTTAAGGAAGCCTTACTGTAAATTTTGGGCCTGGTCTGTGATTTGTAGGGGCTACAATGTTCTGTGGTAAGTAAATCACGTGAAGGTACTGCAAATCCCATCATTTGAGGCCCATCCTGCCCTAAAGTGCTCCAGGCTGTAAAGTGGGCCATTGGGCCTCTGTGTGCCAAGTTTGGTTCTGATCTGTCATTGGTGTGGGCCACAATGCTCTAAGGAAGTGAGTTAAAGGACTGCAAGTCCCTTCATCCCTCAAACTGCACCAGGATGTAGAGTGGGTCATGGGTTTTCTTTCTGCCAAGTTTGGTCTTGTTCTGTCATTGTTGGGGGTCGCAAAGTGTTTTGGCCTTAAACTCCCATCATGCCTGACTGCCTCAGGCCTTTGCCTTATCCCCCTCTGCCACTTTAGAGTATCGGAATGTTAGTGGAGCTGGCCAATTAGAGGCGTTATGCAAATAATCCCACACTGGCAACCAATCGGAAAGCTGCCACATACCCGCACGCATACACACATACAAACACTGACTTTTATTATATATACAGATAAATAAATAAATGACTTAGAGGATGTGTATGTCTACATTTCAATCTGACAGGTGTGATCTTGCTTTCTATACTTTATATTGGAACACATCTCTTCTTGGTTTTTTACCCTTTCTTTTGGCCTATCCACAGCCCCATGCATATTAATAAAGTATGTGGCAGTTGTGGCAACCTTTCCCCACACAAAGGGAATGTCCTCCTTGAACATAGACTATGGGCTAGTTCAGACTGGATGAACAGGAACTGAGATTTGAGGAGGCATCAAGGAGAGCATAGATAGTGGAAAGAGGACAGCTATTGCTATTTGTCTCTAGATGTTTCGAAAGATGGACTCTCCTGGCACAGAAAAACCATATCTGTGAATTCACAGATGACCACTTGAAGAAGCAGAGTCACAGGGAAGCAACTGGCTATTGTCCTGACTGAGTGCGGATGATGGGGTTCAGGGGTTCCTTCAGCTGTCCAGATAATGTTGACCAGAGAAGTACCTTTCAATGTGAGTATTCTGATAAATTGTATCCCATCCACCACATTGCTCTTCTTAAATATTGAGAAATTCCTGGCATTTCCCAAATCAGGCTTGGTGCCTTTTTTTTTGAGGACTAAAGCTAGAATTTCCCTGTGGAGAAGTATTTTTCCCCAAAGGACACTTGTCTCCAAGGGGCTCTATTCAAACTATCTCTTGGCTCTCGAGTGGTTTTGCTGAGATGGCCAAGAAAGCCCCAAATACTGTCCTGAACGATGGAGATCTCAACTTCTCTCAATCAATAAACAAACAACTGAGATTAAACTGCTGTCTTACTCATGGATCTCTCTTGTTCTGAAGGAGTCCCTTTGTCTTCTGCTTGTCTCCAGTTTGGAAGATTGCAGATATCTTACCCATGAGTTTTGAAACCATATCTAGGGAGGAGTGGAGTGTTCAATGGGTCTTAGTGGATAAACATGGATAAGATTACAGTGTGAGATGAATAACAAGTTTGGGCACCTTCCAAGTGTAAAACAATGCTTACAGTTAAAAGAGAAAAACGACCATGGCTGAAGTTTATAAGCATAATTTATAAGAATGGGGAAGGAAAGCCTTCTCTCCTACAATATTTACACTTAAGGCCAACAAGTAGACTCTGAAGGCCTGTAGATGCAGAACAGGAAAAATGGGGCATTCTCTGTCTGCCAAACTGACTTATGGCATTCACCATCACAGGAGGGGGTGTTGGGAATCATCTTTGATAGCTTTAAAAGGGAAGGATTTGGCATAATTAATGAAGAATAGGTCCATTAACCGGCAGATTTGGGTAATTTAACTGTGAATGACTGTAACAGAGAAAGTCATTAACTGAATTGTTTGCTTCTGAGGCATAATTAGGCAGACTGCAAGTCAGAAAAAGAAGAAAAAACTTTCTTCAAGCAAATCAGTCTTTGATGTTGATTTTCCCTAAACATCTCAATCAAAACATCAGTAGAAACATTATTTATTTCAATGGCACTGATTTCAAAGTAATATATATTCCAGGAGTAGGATAGCTCCAAATACATACTTTTACATTTTGACCAGTTAATTCCAAAGAACAAGGTGTTACAATTGCCACCGTTTCCTTCTTAAAGTGGTAGCCAACCTTTGGGCCTCCAGGTGTTTGGGGCATCAACTCTCAGGAGTCCCAACCAAATTGGCCAACTGTCAGGAATTCTGGGAACTGAAGTCCAAAACACATAGAGGACCAAACTTGGGAATTTATGCTTCCTTGATAACGTCTGCAAGCTCATGCCCGGGCTCTGCGGGAATTGCCTGCCTTCCGAAGGGCATGCAAAACATATCTGTTCTGGAAAGCCTTTGAATTGTAACTTGGTCTTAATTTGATTTTAAATTTAGTTTTAACTGTTATTAGTCATTGTATTGATTTTTGTAAACCACTCCGAGCCCTCAGGGAGTGGCGGTATATAAAATTGAACAATAAATAAACCTCTAGAACAGTGGTTCTCAACCTATGGGTTCCCAGATGTTTTGGCCTACAACTCTTAGAAATCCCAGCCAGTTTACCAACTGTTAGGATTTCTGGAAGTTGAAGGCCAAAACATCCGGGGACCCACAGGTTGAGAACCACTGTACTAGAAGATAAGTGAAGTCATCCAAAGTGAGAACATGGAGAAATAATGCACAAGAAACAGATAGCTTTTAATGATACTTCTCCCAGTCCTTTGTCTTTCACAGGTGAGGCCACAAAACTGGGCCTTCTTAGATTCCCTGTTTAAGACAAATGAAAGTTGCTGTTCTGCTACTGGCAGGGAAAAGCTTTTATGTAATTTATATAGGAAAGGGCTTTTACAGAATGCAATACTGTCGATACCAATTGTATGGTTTTAAAATTGCTTTTTGTGACTACTAAATAATATATTTTAAAATGGTGTTGTTTACATTTTAATCATAGTTATTATTATGTTTAACTCTGTTTACTGTTTCAATTTGTATGCTGCTCTGAGTCCCAGCTTTCTGGGGGAAAGGGGCATTCAAAGCAGGATACAAATTACATCCCATGTTAATATAGCTCAGCAGGTTTCAGAATTCATGACCCAATATTCAAAAAGTAAAATTATACATAATGAAAATAAATAACAAATTCCCATAAAATATGAAACTGTAGAATATATTTACTCCAAAAGATCTGTCTGCTAGTTTACTTTCAGTCTGAATTCATGGTGCTGGTGACAGCATTTAGCACCTTAAATGGCTTGAGAACTTGAGGCTTGAAGGAACCTTCTCAATTCCCAAGGATTACCCAAGATGTGCTGTCCCATTATCTACATTGGGGAGGCTATGGGGCAAAGGCTTCTCTCTTGGGGGATGCCCTCCTCTTGGAAAAGCCCAACAGTGGTACCTACAGTATACTGTCATTTCTCTGGCACCAAGTCAAAATGTTGTTGTTGTTGTTGTTGTTGTTGTTAAATAATACTTAATAAAACTATTTATATTTTACCCTATCTCCACAAGGGGACTCAGGGCAGATTCCAACATACAAAAAAGGCAAACATTCAATGCCTCAATAAAAAAAAAACAAACGTTAACAAGTAATCCAAAATAACCCTACATATGAAAACAACACCATAACCTAAAATCAATAAATTAAGCAAACGTAATGAAACACTTTGCAACCTTACATTAATGTGCTTGGCCGGCTTACGGGCCGAGCGGGTTGCGGGGCAGGGTCTCCCTCACTGCCATTTTGTGGAGAGATGCAGGGGCTTCTCCTTCCCAGAAGCCCCTGGGATGACTGGAAGTTTTCCCGCCACCGAATGCTAGCCGGCCAATGATGGGGCTGCCCCCCCCCCCTCTTTGCGCCTGCTGGGCAGCCTATTTAAGGCCGCTTGGGGCTGCCCAGGCTACACATGGGGACCAGCTCTGTTTTTCCTCCCACCCTCCCTACTTATTGCATTGCTTTTTGATGTCCATTTTGTTCATTCTTCATGTCATTGTTGCATTGTTCATGGTTATGCATTATTATGTCCTTTGTCACAGCTCCGTGTTTGGCGTGCGGCATGGCCCCTGGATCAGGCTGGCTTATTGCCCCTTGGTTGTAAGGGGGATAATGCCTAGGCCCTCTGGGGTGCCGAGTTTCCGTGGAGAGGCATTGGGCCGCTTGCACCCCAGGCTTGCATATGCCTTTGGACATTCGTGGGGGCTGTACGACCCTGATCCAGGGCCCATGCGTGGCCGCCAACCCTTTTGTTCCTGTTTTCAATAAACGAGTTGTGGCCATTTTCATCCAACCACTTGTGTCTGTATTATTGTCCTTGGCGCGAGGTGTGTCACCCTTGCACACGCAACATGGTTTTAACTTTTACCTGAGGATGGGTACAACTAAGTACAACTTCCCAGTTTTCCAAACAAACAAAATCTTATCAAAATGGTTTGAAAAGACTAGGAGGGTAATTTTCATTCCTGGTTAAATTTTTCTGCTGCAGATGCCTATAATTGTCTTGTAAATTGCTGGGAAAAGAGATTTTTGAAAAACGTTTAAAGCAGTCCACCAAGTAGTAAATGTGAAGGTACTGACCCTGCAAGCACAGAGAAAAATGCTTTTAAAGAAAGATTCTGTATCTTTGTGTTCTCATACCATATTGTCCTATATGCTGACGTAAGTACTGAGGTCATTTAAATATTTTATTATGTCTCTGGTCACTCTTCTGACTGGTATCTTTAAAAAAGGCTTTATTTCCATCAAATATGCATATATTTTCTCATTTAGGAATATATTAGGTACTGGCTGCAATGACTTAACCTCTGTTTAAATCAAGGAAGGTCAGGTCAAAGCAGGAGCAGTTATTAAAGCAGAAGATCTGTGTGACTTCCAGCTCTGGTTATTGTTGTTGTGTGTCTTTTAAGTTGTTTCTGACTTATTGGGATCCTAATGTGAACCTGTGATGGGGGTTCTTGGCAAGGTTTGTTGGGGGGTTGCCCCTTTTAGGCTAATAGTGTGTGACTTGCCAAAAGTCACCGGGGGGCCTCCATGGTTAAGCAGGGGTTCAGACTCTAGTCTCTCCTCAAGTCCTACTCCAAAACTCAAACCATTATCCCATGCTGACTCCCTCCAGTTCCAGCACATTCTTAGGGAGAACAAGGGTTGAGAGGGTTCTGCACCTTTGTACTGTGTACTGTGTATTGTAATTTGTATGTCTTCCGACAGGGACTGTCTGTCGTATGTGTAATGTAATCCGCACTGAGTCCCCTTTGGGGTGAGAAGAGCGGAATAGAAATAAACAGTATTATTATTATTATTTGTGCATTTCTCTCTTAGTTAGGTGGCTCTCTTAGGGGAAAAAGTTTATTTTAAAAGCTTATTAACAGCTCAAGAAATAAATGGTTGACTGATTGGATTTATCCATTGGTTGCTTTTATTTATTTGATTTATTTATATCATAGAATCCTAGAGTTGGAAGAGACCTTTAGGCCGCTCTGAGTCCCCCCTCGGGGGTTGAGAAGAGCGGGGTAAAAATGATGTAAATAAATTGTGGGCCCTCCAGTCCAACCCCTTGACAAGAAACAGGAAAGTTGATTTCAAAGCACCCCCGACAGATGGTCATCCAGCCTCTACGTAAAAGCCTCCAAAGAAGGCTTCCTGCTCTTCTTCCATGAATTAGATTCAATGTGTCAGATTGGAAGGAAACTCACAGTGAGAACCTTTGGAAAATACCTCTCCAAGCGTGCACCTCCTCCCCTTTCCAAACCAGGATAAGTTATCATTGGTTTCCAGACAGTAAGTCTGGAAATTCTCTCACTTCAAGTGTGTTGGTCTCCTTGCTAAAATGGGAGAATACAAGTCTCTGCTTGCCTCCAGCATGAGTCAGGGGAAGAGTCAATATTGCCCCTGTTACGAAATTGAAGTGGCCCTCCGTATGCACAAATTCTGTATCTATAGATTCCACCAGCCACAGCTAAATAAATAAATAAATCAGAATTTTTTAAAAAAACTTTCCATTTGTATAAGGGACGCCATTTTACTTCTCTACTATGTACCCCCAGACATCAACAACCACATGTTTTGGTATCCACTCCAGGAGGGTCATGCAACCAAACCCCAGATGAGAGATACCAAGGGAAAATGATTTAAAAAATACTCACTGATTGAAATACCACAAAAAAGTTTGCAATGTATCATTTTAATGTTTAGAAGTTGGAGAAGAAATGAGATCCAAATTAGAAAAAAGGTAGCTTTCTAAAAAAAATTTGATGGCTTAGAAAGAAAAGCTAATTTTCTCCTTTAAAATGTCCAAAATAGTTGACCAGGACTTTAAAAAATGTGGTGTCAGAAGCAAATTGAGAATATACTGCAAGGACTTTAAAATAAAGTCCAGGCAGAATGTGTTATGTCATCATGAATTGGGTGACTATAATGCTTGGGACACACAGAGGGAGAAGGGAACTTTCACATTACACTGTTATATCATTGTACAATATTACACTTGTAACTATCATGACAGTATTAATAATAATAATACTTTATTTATATTCCATTCTGTCACCCCAAAGAGACTCAGGCAGATTCCAACAAAAATGGCAAACATTCAATGCCATAATACATTAAACAAAGAAAAATACACAACCCCACCTAATCTCAACAAATAAATTCACAACTATAACAAAGTAAACAACAAATAAAATTAAATAATAACCAAACAACCACAATATATCTAACATTAAACAAAAACAATATTACACCTTAATTGCCATGGCAATATTCTATGAAATCCTGGAATCTGCAGTATGAGGAGGAGAATTTCCAAATCTCATGCACAGAGGTCTTGTAGTGTTGCTAAAATACATTTTTGTTTTTAATTGAATGTTGTGTATGGCTAGAGCTGTATTAAGATTAAGTTTACGATTATTTCAGTCATAGCTTTTTGTGTGTTTTTAGGTTTTTTCTTGTATCTCTTTAGAGCAGTGTTTCCCAACCAGTGTGCCGTGAGCAATCATTAGGTGTGCTGTGGGAAATTGGCACTCTTCCCCCTCCTAGCAGCTCTTTCTCCCTATTTCCCTCCCCAAAGATCCTCCTCGAGGCAAAGGAAGGGCTCCGCCGAATGCCAGGGCCAGCCCCGCCTTGAGGAAGCCTTCAGGAGCCTCGACTCAGCATGGCTCCAGCTCCCACTCAGGGCTGCTTCAGCCTCCCGATACATTTCATAGATCTGTGTGGCCTCTTTCGCTGCCTCCCTCCTCCCTCCACAAAAGCAGAGCACTGGGCAGAAGTGATTGAGTCGGCGTTTTCGCATTGGCTTGGATTTCTCGCGAGAACAAAGACGGAAGCTCCACGTTGGTGAATTGGGCAGCGAGCAAACCTGGGAGCATCGGGAAGCTGAAGCATTCACAGGTTTCCAAGAAACAAATTGAGCCCCTCCGCTTGGATTTTTAAAAAAAACTATTTTGCTGGATTTTTCGAGAGTCCCCCCCCCCCCCCAACACAGGAATTGTTTATAACAGCTTCATGACAACCATAGTTAACTGGAAGCAAGTTTCACTCAGGGTGAAATTTCACAAGGGTCTGGAGAACAAACCCTATGAGGAGCTGCTTGAAGAGCTGGGCATGTTTAGCCTGAAGAAGAGAAGGCTGAAGGAAGACATGATAGCCATGTATAAGTATGTGAGGGGAAGTCATATATATGTTGTGTTCATTGAAACAGGTCCAGGTTTCACACTGAGTGTATAAATACATTTAAAAACATATTAACTATATGTATTACTGCGTTAGTGTCATTTTGTGTCATTTTGGTTGGTGGTGTGCCCCAAGATCTTGTAAATGTAAAAAATGTGCCGCAGCTCAAAAAAGGTTGAAAAACACTGCTTTAGAGTCTGTAAACAGTAATGGGCACACTTTGGAAGAAAGACAAGGTATAAATAAAGTGATTAATAGACAGAAGGTTTATCGCTGAGGCAGAGACCCCAGGACATGTTTCCATTTATAAAGAGAGCACATTCAGAGAATGTGTGCACATTTAACACACAATTTACCCAGGTGGAGTTCTTTGCACCCTTAATCTATGAGGCAGCTGGAGTATTTTGCATTTACAATGAGTCTGTTAGATCTATTAACATATAGATAACATGTGGTGATATTTCCCAAAAGTCAGTCAACTCTGGAGAGAGGAGTCCCAAACTGGGAAAATCTTAACAATCAACAGGCACTATGTAATGGCAAGGGGCCATATGGGAGCCCTGAATGTCCTTTGTCTGTCCACCCTGACCTGTGTCTTCTCATGCCAGTTGTCTCCTACCCTGTCAATCCCCAATGCCTTCTCTATGTCCCCAACAGCGACACAAAACTGTAATGCCAGTTCAATGGGAGGGGAAAGTGCGTACTCCTTGTTCCTGTGATGGATCCATCTTTTGATGAAACTTCTTTCTATAATGGAGATCTTCATGGAGAGGTGCACTTGGCAGTTTGGAAAAGACATTTTGGGTGTCCTTCCCCAGTTGCCAAACCATCATGTGCTGCGCACTGATAAAAGATAGATTCATCCCATTTCAAGATAACAGTTGTGCAGTAAAATTGCAGGTAGGTAGGAACTTGAAAAAAATGATACCTATACGAACTACAATTGCTGGACCCTTGCAGTCAGCAAGTGGAATAAAGTTATTACACCTCAACAGTAATATAACATTATCATTCTTTTTGACTAATATGTTTATTACAAGTAAGTTGCCATGTAGTTTCTGTGGTAGGAAATTCTTGTGTAATGTGTCCATATCACACAACTCTAAAATAATAGGACTATCTGTCTGTTCCATTCCTCAGTATTTTTTTCCTTTTAGTCTTGTCAAAGTTTTGTTTGTTTTTTCAAAAGATCATATTCTGAAATCTTTTAACCACCATGGCGTTCCTGACAGATCAGTCAGCTTTCAGCCAAGCGTCTGGGGAGGAGAGCCAGGAAGGGAAGGGAGAGATGGAAGGACCTTGAGGAATGGAGACCTTTGGGGGCATCTCCCACAGATCTTCCAACCAACACGGCCATGTTAACTGAGATAATTTTGGGGCTGGAAGGGGGCAGTTGTAATGTGTCCATGCTGAGTAGTTCACATGCAGAAATGGGAATCAGTATGGAGTTTTTCAGTTGAGCTATGAAGGGCAGGATTGTACTTCTATGTTTTGGAAGTTGCAATGTCATTCAAAATGGCAGGAACCGACCCATCTTAACATTGTCATAAGTATAATGAATGACTCAGGATGCATCTATAGTATAGAATTAATGCAGTTTCAGCCCGCTTTAACTGCCATGGCTCAGTGCAATGGAATTGTGGGATTTGTAGTTGTACAAGTCTTTAGTTTTCCCTGCAAAAGCCTGCTGATCTCACCAAACTACAGTTCCAGAGAAACCTTTTCACCAGGCATATCTGGCCTTAAATGGACCTTAGTATGCTTTATTTTACTATATTTTGACTGGAAGCTTGTGAGGTCTCCACATAGAAAAACAAGAGTGTGAGATAGTTTTGAGGTCTACTCCAACTGCTCAACCAAGAGTTAAGAGGGAAATGGAATTTATATTGTTCTGAAACAAGAAAGCAGGTAAGCACAGAGCTTGTGAAGGTTGTTTCCTACATGAATTGGCCCTTCTAGCCATAAGTTAATATCTAGTTCTTGTACTTTACTATTTTTCCTGCCCCTGTAGTTATACTGCACTAATTGACTTGGCTGTTCTATCCCCATCTGGCTCTTATACTTTTCTATCAGCCCTGTCCTTACAGTTGTATTGCACAAGCCCTTGCCTCGGCCCTTAGTTTTGAAATCTCCACAATGCTTGGCTACTGGTTGTTGTATGATGGTTTATGTTTTTATGATGTTTTGTATATGTATTTTATTGTGTTATATTTTAACCTCTGTTTGACTGGGCTTGGTCCCCATGTAAGCTGCCCCGAGTCCATTTGGGGAGATGGTGGTGGGATACAAAAATAAAGATATTATTATTATTATTATTTCCCTCTCCCTCTCTTTGTCCTTTTAATTTTATTGTAGTGGTGTGCCTTCATTTCTGACTTATGGCACTGTTAAGGCAAACTTATCACAGGGTTTCCGGTAGATGGCTGTAAGTTGGAAATGAACTGAAAGCAAAGGAGGAGACATAATATGTAGTTTATTGTATGCGCTTGCTATACAATGCTATTAAAGGGCTGCTAAGCCTCATCAGCCCAACTGGCAACTGGATGGGTTGAAGTTGGGGCAGAGGGAGAGCCGAAGCGGGATTACCAGTGGTCTCTACCTGAAGCTATTTGTTCATTTAATTACCATAAAATCATACTGGAGGACCTAGAAGTTGCTAAAAAAAACCATATTAATAAAATCCGCAAAGTAATAATTATGAAGGTGAAGGGCTAACTGTATTTTGAAAATTCCCTTGTGAAAGAGGCTGCTAGTTATCACAACCTGTACATCCCACACACCCCATGCACACAGGTTTCTCAGCACAGGAGCAAACCTTTACAGGAAGGGTATGGATTTTGAGGAGAAGATGTCCTTGCCTAGCCATTGACACAAAGCAGCTAGTCTTGGGCTTCAGTGCTTTTCAAGCAGGATGGCAGTTATTTGCACTTTCTTTGGGGTGCAACTACAGTGTAGAATGAATGCAGTTTCATACCACTTTAGCTGCTATGGATTCATGGGAGTTGTAGGGTCTCTAGCCTTCCATAACATAGAACAGTGTTTCCCAACCAGTGTGCCATGGCACACTAGTGTGCCATGAGCAATCATCAGGTGTGCCATGGAAAATTGGAACCTCCAATACCCTTTCTTCCCCCTCCTGCCGAACACAGTAATACATATAGTTAATATGTTTTTAAATGTATTTATACACTCAGTGTGAAACCTGGACCTTTTCAGTGAACACAACATAGATATCCTGTAAATGTAGAGTGTCATTTTGTGTCATTTTGGTTGGTGGTGTGCCCCAGGATTTTGTAAATGTAAAAAGTGTGCCAAAAAAGGTTGGGAAACGCTGACATAGAGTGCTGGTGTGTAACCAAACTACAAATCTCAGGAAGGGTTGTTGTAGGTTTTTCGGGCTGTATGGCCATGTTCTAGAATCTAGAATCATTATCTTCTGATGTTTTGCCTGCATCTATGGCAGCCATCCTCTTTGAGAGAATGCTCCTAGAACATGGCAATATAGCCCAAAAATGTACAACAACCCAGTGATTCCAGCCATGAAAGCATTTGTCATTACAAATCTCAGGATGCTATAACATGGGCATGTAGAGCCAGTCTGGAAAAAGGCAAGGTAAGACAGTAGAGCCGTGCTGCTAACCTTTAACCTGACTTGAAAGAGAGAAGGAAAGCTGGGCTGGGAGAGGGGTGGAATTACCTGAGGCTGGGGCCATCTCCTGACTTGCTTTGCCCCTTGATAAAGAAAAGCCTTGAGGTGGTTGGCCTCCAAATCACAGGAAACTGGAAGGAATTTTCCCATGCCCCAGGAAGAAACAGGGGGATAAGGTGCCTGATAACCATTTTGTATCTTAATTAGTGATATTACAGTGAGTTCTACACAGTGCTCTGATAGAAGCAACATCCGATACGATGGAGGACTTCTGTTAAGTCATGTGCCCATCTGGCCCAGGTCCTGCCAGCAAAGTCCAGAGCATCACTTAGAGCAGTGTTTTTCAACCTTTTTTGAGCCGCGGCACACTTTTTGCATTTACAAAATCCGGGGGCACACCACCAACCAAAATGACACAAAATGTTATTTGGGAGTTGTAGTTGCTGGGAGTTATAGTTCACCCGGAATCAAAGAGCATTCTGAACTCTACCAATGATGGAATGGAATCAAACTTCCCACACAGAACTCCCATAACCAAGAGAAAATACTATAACAGTTTGGTGGGCATTTACCTTGAGTTTTGGAGTTGTAGTTCACCTATATCCAGAGAGCACTGTGGACTCAAACAATGTTGGATCAGGACCAAACTTGGCATGAATACTCAATATGCCCAAATATGAATACAGATGGAGTTTGGGAGGGAAATAGACATTGGCATTTGGGAGTTGTAGTTGCTGGGATTTATAGCTCACCTACAATCAAAGAGCATCCTGAACTCTTGCAACAATGGAATTGAACCAAACTTGGCACATTGAACTCTCATTACCAACAGAAAGTACTGAAAGGGTTTGCTTAGGAATTGACCTTGAGTTTGGAAGTTGTAGTTCAGCTACACCCAGAGAGCACTGTGGACCCAAACAATGTTATGTTATTGTTTGTTTTCTATCCAGAATCACAATGTTGGAAGGAGGATCACCAATTTAAGGTCCCTAAAACAGGCATGGAAAAACTTTGGCCCTCTGGGTGCTTTGGACTTCAACTCCCACCATTCCTAACAGCCTGAGGCCCTTTCCTGCTTGAGTGGCTGAGGGGGGAAAGGAAAAGGGCCTGGGGCTGCTAGGAATGGTGGGAGTTGGAGTCCAAAACATCTGGAAGGTCCAAGTTTGCCCATGCCAACTTTCGACAGAGACCTCTTCCTCCCCCTTCCCCTTCACATCCATTCTTCCCCCTCCTGCCAAACACTTACTTTTTCTTGCCACTTCTGCCACCATTTTGATCCGAGGGGGTAGAATGAGCATGTTCAGGAGGGGAGGGGGGAGGGAGGAAGACATGGGGCGAGTCTGCGCAGTAGCGTGAGCAAAGCAAGGCAAAGCGAGCAGAGCGAGGCTGGGAAGAAGGGAGCCTGAGTGGAGAAGAAAAAGTGTTCGGCAGGAGGGGGAAGAAAGGATATTGGAGGTTCCAATTTCCCACGGCACACCTGATGATCGCTCAAGGCACACTAGTGTGCCACGGCACACTGGTTGGGAAACCTTGTCTTAGAGACATGTAGATGCAAGTACTTGGCACAAAGTTCATCTAAGAAAAGCAAGGTACCAAGCAAAAGTCATTTTGCAATAGGTTTGTGTGTGGCTTCAGGCCTCTTGTTCTGAACAACACAAAAATCTTTCTAGGCTTTCACGAAATGTGCATAATCTCTGTTTAGGAATTTGTGTTCCAGAATGGAGGAGACTTCACCATTCTTCTGAACAAATTTCCTAATCAAGCCGCCCTCCCTCATCAGTTTTATCCATTTCAGTGGTGTTGAGTACAGAGTTGTTTTTCTATTTATTATTGCTTTTGTGAAGCAAATACATAAACAGGTGTTGCAATTTATGTCGGACCTGGCTCAGAGTCTCTGGGCAGTTTATGTAAACTCCATTTCAAAGGGTTAGCTGTTAGACATCCCCTATCAGTGTTAACACAGGCTTAACTATTCAAATGCAGTTTGGACAGTGATTCCAAGCCCTCTGTCGACAAAGCAATGGCTTCTATGGATGACGCAATGTATTTAATTTGCTGACTAGGATGACATCTTAAGGCTAAAAGATGGGCACAATTGTGTTGTGTTTCAGATAATCTCTGGCAGATTGTGCCTTCCATTCCTCCTGTGACTACAGTAACAGCAATAATTCAAATCAGGTAATTATTAATAGCATTGTTGTTGTGTGCCAACATACGGCAACCCTATCACGGATTTTCTTTTATTATTATTATTATTATTTTATTTTTATACAGCTTTCACATATGATAAAATAGCGAAACCTGTGAGAAGGGGGGGGGAAGTAAAGAAGAGGAAAGAAAAGGGGGAAGGGGGAAGGGAAGGGTTAGGCGTGAATAGATGTAGGTTAAGATTGGGGTAAGAGGTGAGTTAGGGTGGGGGAAGGGTATATAGTAAAGTAGAGTTAGAGTAAAGAATAGAATAGAGTCCATATTCATAACATTTGCTTCCAGTCCATTTCACAGGGAAAATTATGTCTTGATGTTGGTAATGTCTCTTTTTTCCCCAGGTATTTCTATGCCGATTTCTTCATTTGGGTTTAACTTAGCCCTATTTATTGTGGTCTTTCCTTCTCTTTGTTTCTTCTTCAATTTTTAATTCCTTTAAATATTCCTTGACACATTGCCAGTCTATTCTTTTCCTTGGGTTGTTATCTTGAATTATGTTTCTTATTATATCATAGTCCACGATCTCTCTAAGCTAAATCACGGGATTTTCTGACTGACAGTTTGTGACTTGCCCAGGGTCACCCATTGGGGTTTTATGGCCAAGCAGGGATTTGAACCCTGGTCTCCAGAGTCACACTCCAACACTCAAACACACATTGGCCCTTGTTAATAGCCTACTGTTGTGAAATATTATTACTATGTTGTTGTGATGGGGTGGTATACAACCATAGTGACTCCAGAGTTATGTAGTCATTACAGGGCTAGAAATATAGTTTAGGGAAATCCAAGAACAAGTTCCACTGACCCAAGAAACTGGCTGAGTCATTTAGGCAGTCTTTCAAACTAAGGTGATGTGTCTCACAGAGTTGTAGAGAGAAAGCAGAACTATGTACAGCTTTAGCTCATGGGGGAATTGTGGGATATAAATGTAACAGATATTTATTTATTTACCCTATTTATACTCCACCTTTCTCTACTCCAAGCAGGACTCAAGGCGGCTTAGTAACAGTGCGAGTAAGTACGCACTGTTACTTCAGTAACCGTGCGAGTCTGCATACCCATCAAAGGACCCATACAGGGGAGAAGCCACATAAATGCATGGAATGTGGAAAGGGTAACAGCAGGGGTGCTCATTAGGTAGATCGCGATCTACTGGTAGATCGCGTATGGCATCCTGGTAGATCGCAGGCAGGGCGGGAGGAAGGCTCAGTCCCGCCCTGCAGGCTCCTGACGCCGCCCAGGTGCAGAAGGTGGTTGGACTGGATGGCCCTTGGAGGTCTTCTCCTATTTAGGAACCCATAGTTATTATTATTATCAGAGGCTGAATGGCAATCTATGAGGAATGCTTTGATTGTGTTTTTCCCTTATGGCAGAAGGAGGTTGGACTGGATGGCCCTTGGAGGTCTCCTTCTACTCTAGGAACCTATTGTTGTTGTTACTATTATTAGTAGTAGTAGTAGCAGAGGCTGAATGAATATTATCATCATTATTATTATGAAGAAATTCAGGGGCTTATTATACTCACATTTAGTTGAATTCAGTCTTAAAATATATTACCGTATTTTTCGCACCATAAGACGCACTTTTTTCCTCCCAAAGTGGGAGGAAAAATCAGCCGCGTCTTATGGTGCGAATATGCAGGGGGGAGGCGCTGGAGCAGAGGGAGGGCGGCGATATACTCACCCTGTCGCTGCCTCTCGTCTTCTCTGGTCCGGTGCGGCGGCGGAGGGACGCTGGTTCCCTCGCCATCTGCCTCCTTTTGCTTCCCCCCACCTTTGCTTCCCTCAAGGAAAGGGCGGAGGGAAGCAAAAGGAGGTGGAGGGCGGAGCGAACCGCGTCGCGTCACAGCTGACACGACGCGGTTCGCTCTCCCTTCGCCTCCTTTTGCTTCCCCCGCCCTCAAGGAAAGGGGCGGAGGGAAGCAAAAGGAGGCGGAGGGCGGAGCTTAACCGCTCGCGTCACAGCTGACACGACGCGTTCGCTCTCCCTTCGCCTCCTTTTGCTTCCCCGCCCTCAAGGAAAGGGCGGAGGGAAGCAAAAGGAGGCGGAGGGCGGAGCGAACCGCTCGCGTCACAGCTGACGCGACGCGGTTCGCTCTCCCTTCGCCTCTTTTTGCTTCCCCCGCCCTCAAGGAAAGGGCGGAGGGAAGCAAAAGGAGGCGGAGGGCGGAGCGAACCGCTCACGTCACAGCTGACACGACGCGGTTCGCTCTCCCTTCGCCTCCTTTTGCTTCCCCCGCCTCAAGGAAAGGGCGGAGGAAGCAAAAGGAGGCGGAGGGCGGAGCGGCCGCTCGCGTCACAGCTGACGCGACGCTGTTCGCTCTCCCTTCGCCTCCTTTTGCTTCCCCCGCCCTCAAGGAAAGGGCGGAGGGAAGCAAAAGGAGGCGAAGGCGGAGCGAACCGCTCGCGTCACAGCTGACGCGACGCGGTTCGCTCTCCCTCCGCCTCCTTTTGCTTCTCCCGCCCTCAAGGAAAGGGCGGAGGGAAGCAAAAGGAGGCGGAGGCGGAGCGAACCGTGACGCGACGCGGTTCGCTCCGCCCTCTGCCTCCTTTTCCTCCCCCCACCTTTTCTTCCCTCGAGGAAAGGGTGGGGGAAGGAAAAAGGAGGCAGAGGGCGAGCGAATCAGCGAGCCCTCTGAGAAGATGCACCTACTGATAAGACTAACCTAGATTTTAGAGGGAGCGAAATATTTTTTTCCTATTTTCCTCCTCTAAAATCTAGGTGCTCTTATCATCCGGTGCGTCTTATGGTGCGAAAAATACGGTATATGGCTCTCACTGAAATAAATTTCCAAATATTTTGCTTTTCTGGCTCTCTGAGTAGTGGGTAGGTAGATCATTTTGACTTGGTTGTTTTATAAGTAGCTCACATGCTGAAAAAGTGTGAGCGCCCCTGGGCTACAGTAACAGTGTGAATCTGCATACCCATCAAAGGACCCATACAAGGGAGAAGCCCCATAAGTGCCTGGAATGTGGAAAGAGCTTCGTTCAGAGTGCATCTGCATATCAATCAAATGACCCACACAGGAGAGAAACCCCATAAGTGCCTGGAATGTGGAAAGAGCTTTGGTCAGAGTGCATATCTGCATATCAATCAAAGGACCCACACAGGAGAGAAGCCCCATAAGTGCATGAAATGTGGAAAGAGCTTCAGTCAGAGTGGAGATCTGCATAGGAATGTTTTTATGATGTTTTTATACTATTGTGTGATTTTATCTGTTGGAAACCGCACTGAGCCTCGGGAGGGGCGGTCTAGTAAGTCCAAATAATAAATAAATAAATATCCATCAAAGGAACCATACAGGGGAGAAGCCACATAAATGCATGGAATTTGGCGTTTCAGTCAGTGGCAACATCTGTATTTTCATCAAAGACACAGGGGCAAAGCCATATGAAGGCATATAATGTGGAAAGAGCTTCAGTGGGAGTGGGAATCTACATGCCCATCAAAGGACCCATACAGGGGAGAAGTCACATAACTGCATGGAATGTGGAAAGAGCTGTTCACAAGGTTCAGCGTGCATTAGACATCAAAGAACTCACAGCTAGAGGAGACCTGCCTTTATGTTTCCTAGTTCTGCTAAAAAAAATCCCCAGGCAAGGTCCCAGGCAGACAAAAATGGGAGAATGGACAGAAAAAGCAAAGCAATCACCTTGCTCTCTATCTGTCATGTACCGCAGTTTGTGTGGTTTGGGTTTTCCAGAGCAGATCTCCCATAGAGGAGGACTATTCTCAGTATTGCAGCCAGTTTGGAAAGGGTTAACCTGACCGTTTCCTCCCCAAGAAAAGCATTGCAGGCTTCTGGGGTGATCTTGTAAGTGTTATGTAAATGGGTTCTGAAATGAACAGCAGTTGAGATCTCATGATAAAAGGGTTCTGGGAAAAAATGGGATTTTTTGTTGGTTTTTTTTGCAGCAGATTACATTATACATTCATACTCTTGCCCAGGATCTTGGCTCTGCTGCCCCTCGGATAAAATTCTGGACTCTGACCTTGTTCCTATAATCCTGTTCTGGGCTCTATTGGACCTTAAGTCATTGTTGACTTTAAATTCTGGACTGAGTCCTTGGCTTGATTTATGGACTTGGACTTAAGTTTGTATCCTTGCCTATCTGACTTGACTTAGGAATTCGGTTTGTACTCTTGCATTTTTGGTCGTAGTTTTATGCATTCCTGACATCTGAGTATTGGACTGTGACCTTGGCAAATATTTATACATTTGTAAATTATGTGATCATACTTTTAATTGTAATAACAACAAGAATAATAAGTATGTAGAGTGAAATTGTTTTATGGTTTTATGTACCGTATTTTTCGCACCATAAGGCGCACCTGCTGATAAGACGCACCTTGATTTTTGAGGGACAAAATTGGAAAAAAAAAATTGGGGGCTGGCTACACTAACATGGAGGGGGGGGGAGGCGCTGGAGCAGAGGGGGGGGCCGCGATGTACTTACGCTATATTCGCGCCCCCTCCGGCTCCTGCCCATGCCCATACTCTGCCGCCGTGTCGCTGCATCCAGCCGGCGGTGCGGAGGAACGGGGGCGGAAGACGGGACTCGTGGGGCGGCCTCGCCACTCACGAACCCGGAGGAGGGGGAGGCCACGAGGGCGGCCCCCACGGTGCAGCGGCAGCCGTAGCAGCAGCAGCAGCAGCAGCAGCAGCAGCAGCGGAAGGGGGCCGAAAGCCAGAGGCGCTTCTTCCTGACGTCAGGAAGAAGCGCCTGCCGAGAGGAAGGGAAGGAGACGCGCTGTAAGAACGCCCGAAAGAGGCCGCAGGGAGGGAGGGAAGAAGGGAAGTTCCTCCCTCCCTCCGGCCTCTCTTTAGGGCCTCCTTACAGCGCGCGGCCGCTTCCCCTTCCTCCTCGGCACAGGCGCGAAGGGACGTCAGTTCGTCGCGCCTCTGGCGAGGGAAGCCCTCGCCGGCTGCGCGCAAGAACGCTGTAGCGCGCAGCCGGCGAGGGCTTCCCCTCGTCAGAGCGCTGACGAACTGACGTCACTGTCGCGCTCTGACGAGGGAGGAAGCCCCTCGCCGGCTGCGCGCTAAGAACGCTGTAAGCGCGCAGCCGGCGAGGGCTTCCCCTCGTCAGAGGCGCGACGAACTGAGCGTCACTCGTCGCGCCTGTGCCGAGTAGGAAGGGGAAGCGGCCGCGTGCTGTAAGGAGGCCCTAAAGAGAGGCCGGAGGGGAGGGAGGGAACTCTTCCTCCTTCCCTCCCTCCCCTGCGGCCTCTCTTTCGGCGTTCTTACAGCGCGACCTCCTCCCCTTCCTCCTCAGAGGCGCTTCTTCCTGACATCAGGAAGAAGCGCCTCTGGCTTCGGACCCTTCCGCTGCTGCTGCTGCGGCTGCTGCCACGGCTGCCGCTGCGCCGCCGTGGGAGCCGCCCTCGTGGCCTCCCCCCTCCTCCTCGGGTTTGTGAGTGGCGAGGCCGCCCTACGAGTCCCGCCTCCCCCTCCCCTCTTCCTCCGCGCCGCCGGCTGGATGCAGCGACACGGCAGCGAGAGTATGGGCATGGGCAGGAGCCACCGGGAGCCGCCGGAGGGGGCGCGAATATAAGCGTAAGTACATCGCGGCCCCCCTCTGCTCCAGCTCCCCCCTCCATGTTAGTGTATTCGCTCCATAAGACGCAGCTAATTTTTCTTCCTACTTTGGGAGGAAAAAAACTGCGTTTTATGGTGCGAAAAATACGGTATTACTGTTTTAATGATTGCTGTTGTATTTAATTGTGATTTTATTATTTTTTTAAAAAAAATGTTTTTATTTGAAAATTTACTTTAAAAGAACAACACATATCCAAACATTGAAGTGCACAATAACTACAACAACACACATAAGATGGGGGGGGGGGAGACAATAAGAAAAATAACACAAAAATAACACACATTAAACTAACAAAACAGGAGTACTTCCCACCCTTGGATCAACTTCGCCTTGTTGTTAACGTCAATTTCCTCCTTATTTTCACCCGCAGTGTCTCTAATCCTGATCCCCTGGAATTTATTACTCCAGGTTGGTAAGCCAATCAATTTTGCAGTCTCTCAAATAATCAGAGAGACCAATCTGTCTTCTTTATCATATTATCTTGATCTAGCTAGAGCGTATGACAAACATTCATTTTTATTATATAAGAACATAAGAACATAAGAACATAAGAAGAGCCATGCTGAATCGGACCTCAGCCCATCTAGTCCAGCATTCTGTATCACACAGTGGCCCACCAGTTGTACACGGGGATCTCGAGCAGAAGGGAGGGCAAAACCCTGAACTGCTCCCGACCCCCCACAACCAGTACCCGGGGAAATCCTGCCTACCTCAACCAACTCCGAGGTGGCACTTGAATGTCCTTTTCAGTAACTACCGATACACTTGGTATCCATGAATCTGTCTAATCCTGCCTTGAAGCTGTCCAGGCTGACAGCTGTCACAACCTCTTCTGGAAGTGAGTTCCATAACCCAATGACCCTCTGGGTGAAGAAATATTTCCCTTTATTAGTCCTAATTTTCCTACCTTGGAGCTTCAGTGAGTGCCCTCTAGTCCTAGTGTTTTGTGACAAAGAAAATAATTTTTCTTTATTCACCTTTTCTATCCCATGCATGATTTTATACACTTCGATCAAGTCACCTCTTAGACGCCGTCTTTCAAGGCTGAAAAGACCAAGGCGTTGCAACCTGATTTCGTAAGGGAGCCGCTCCATCCCTTGGATCATTTTTGTTGCCCTTTTCTGTACCTTTTCCAGTTCCGTTATATCCTTCTTAAGGTGCGGAGACCAGAATTGTACACAGTACTCCAAATGTGGCCTTACCATAGATTTGTAGAGAGGTAATACAACATTTGCTGACCTATTTTCGATTCTTTTTCTGATCATGCCTAGCATAGAATTTGCTTTTTTCACTGCTGCAGCGCACTGGGTTGACATCTTCATTGAGCTGTCCACCAAAACCCCAAGATCCCTTTCCTGGTTTGTCTCGGAAAGCTTTGACCCCATCAATTTGTAGGTGTAGTTGGGGTTCTTTGCCCCGATGTGCATGACTTTACACTTGTTTAGGTTAAAATGCATTTGCCACTTTGTTGCCCATTCACTCAATTTCGAGAGATCTTTCTGGAGCTCTTTACAATCAGTTTCATTTTTAACTACCTGAACAATTTAGTGTCGTCTGCAAACTTTGCTACCTCAGAATTCACTCCTACATCCAGATCATTAATGAATAAATTAAAAAGTAACGGACCCAAAACTGAACCTTGGGGTACGCCACTTCCCACCTCTTTCCACCCAGAGAAGTGTCCATTTATTACCACCCTTTGTTTCCTACAGTTTAGCCAGGTTCCAATCCAGGACAAGACCTGTCCCCTGATTCCATGGCTGAAGAGCTTATTTAGGAGCCTTTGGTGAGGGACTTTGTCAAAGCCTTTTGAAAGTCAAGGTAAACAATATCAATTGGGTCCCCTTTATCTATGTGTTTATTTACACCCTCAAAGAATTCTAACAAGTTAGTAAGACATGATTTGCCTTTGCAGAAACCATGTTGATTTTCTTTCAGCAATGCCCGTTCTTCTATGTGCCTAGTAATATTTTCTTTAATAATGGTTTCCATCATTTTGCCTGGAACTGAGGTTAAACTGACTGGTCTATAATTTCCTGGATCACCTCTGGATCCTTTCTTGAAGATCGGTGTTACATTTGCCTCCCTCCAGTCCTCGGGTACAGTGCCTGATCTTAGAGAAAGGTTATATATCTTAGCTAGAAGTTCAGCAATTTCACACTTGAGTTCCTTAAGAACTCTGGGGTGGATGCCGTCTGGACCTGGTGATTTGTTGACATTTAGTTTAGTAAGGCATATGAGAACATCCTCCTTGTTTATCTCTATCTGTTTTAATTCTTTTAATTCCCTCCCTGAAAAAACTGACTCAGCTGAAGGCATATGTTGTCTGTCCTCCTGTGTGAAAACGGAGGCAAAGAAGTCATTTAGCCGCTCAGCAATCTCTTTGTCTTCGCTGATATCCTGAAGTTTCTTCTCCACTCCTCGATTTTGGGGTTTCTTCTTCTTTCCAGTGTCTGATCAGACACATCCTAGCCGATGTGGTACAGTAAATGAATAGTTTTTCTATATTTTATCTATATCAAAATCTATAAGTCCTAAAAGAAAATAGTCAGGTTTGAACTTAAACTTTATCTTTAAGGCTTTTTGCAATTCTCTATATAAAACAATTTATAGTGGGAAAAATATTTAGTCAGATACAATTGTACAAGTTCTCCCACTTAAAAAGATGAGAGAGACCTGTAATTGACATCATAGGTAGGCATCAACTATGAGAGACAACATGAGAAGACACATCCAGAAAATCACATTGTTCTGATTTTTAATGAATTTATTTGCAAATTATGGTGGAAAATAAGTATTTGGTACATATCAAAAGTTCATCTCAATACTTTGTTATATATCCTTTATTGGCAATGATAGAGGTCAAACATTTTCCGTAAGGTTGGCACACACTGTTGCTGGTATGCTGGCCCATTCCTCCATGCAGCTCTCCTCAAGAGCAGTGATGTTTTGGGGCTGTCGCTGGGCAACATGGACTTTCAACTCTCTCCAAAGGTTTTCTGTAGGGTTGAGATTTGCAGACTGGCTAGACCACTCCAGGACCTTGAAATGCTTCTTAGGAAGCCACTCCTTCGTTGCCCTGGCAGTATGCTTGAGATGATATAATTGTTATGCTGAAAGACTCAGCCACATTTCATCTTCAGTGGCCTTGCTGATGTAAGGAAGTTTGCACTCCAAATCTCACAATACATGGCCTCATTCATTCTTTCATGTATACCAGGGGTGCCCACACTTTTTCAACATGGGAGCTACTGTTAGAACAAGTTGAGAAGAGCTACCTGGCGCATGCGCACGCGCGGTCCCGACACCGTGGTGTGCGGTTCCGCGGGCGCGTTCCGCCTGCGCCACGCTTTTTTCCACCGTGCTTCTTCCACAAGAAGGAGGGAGCACGAGGCGGTGCTTCTGACGATGCCCTGCCCCTCTCTCGCTGGCAGCTGCTTCCGGAAGCAGCTGCCAGCGAGAGAGGGGCAGGGCACCATCAGAAGCACCGCCTCGCGCTCCCTCCTCCCTGCGGAAGAAGCACCGAACCCTGCCCCTCTCTCGCCGGCAGCTGCTTCCGAGGGGCAGGGCGCCGTCGGAGGCACCGCCTCCCACTCCCTCCTTCCTGCAGAAGAAGCCCCACGCGGGCGAAAGGTGGCGGCGGGAGCGCGCGTGCACAGCAAAGGAGCATGTGCATGGCAGGAGGCTGGTGAGGCCCGAAGATCGACTGAATGAGGCCTGAAGATCGACTAGTCGATCACGATCGACTACTTGAGCACCCCTGATGTATACGGATCAGTTGCCCTGGTCCCTTTGCAGAGAAACAGCCCCAAAGCATGATGTTGCCACCCCCATGCTTCACAATGGGCATGGTGTTCTTTGGATGACCACAGCATTCTTTTTCCTCCAAACACGACGAGTTGTGTTTCTGCCAAACAGTTCTACTTTGGTTTCATCTGACCATATGACATTCTCCCAATTCTCTTCTGGATCATCCAAATGCGCTCTAGCAAATTTAATTCGGCAGGGGGACACGCTTGGCACTGCAGGATCTGAGTCCCTGGCGGCGTAGTGTGTTACTGGTGGTAGCCTTTGTTACGTTGGTCCCAGCTCTCTGCAGGTCATTCACTTGATTTGCCCGTGTGGTTCTGGGATTTTTGCTCACCGTTCTTTTGATCATTTTGACCCCACGGGGTGAGATCTTGCGTGGAGCCCCAGATAGAGGGAGATTATCAGTGGTCTTGTTTCTCTTCCATTTTCTAATTATTGCACCCACTGTTGATTTCTTCACACCAAGCTGCTTTCCTATTGCAGATTCAGTCTTCCCAGTCTGGTGCAGGGTGACAATTTTGGTTCTGGTGTCCTTCAACAGCTCTTTGGCCTTCACCATAGTGGAGTTTGGAATATGACTGCTTGAGGTTGTGGACAGGGGTATTTTATACTGATAACAAGTTCAAATAGGTGCAATTACTACAAGTAATGGGTGGAGGACAGAGGAGCCTCTTGAAGCAGAAATTACAAGTCTGTGAGACCCAGAAATCTTGCCTGTTCGTAGGTGACCAAATACTTATTTTCCACCACAATTTGCAAATAAATTCATTAAAAATCAGACAGTGTGATTTTCTGGATGTGTATTCTCATGTTTTCTCTCATAGTTGAGGTCTACCCGTTGTAGTTGAGCCTGTGGCTCCAGTTACTCATAGGAGTAATGGCTTGGGTGGGGTTGCTTCTTCAGCACCTGGCGTCAATTTAGATTCAGCTGAAACTGAATCCTCAGCTTCTGGCAGCTGTATGGAGTTAGGAGGGGCTGTGGGTGATACCACCTTAAACAGGAAAAGAGCTCTTCATGGCTCAAGTGAGGAAGACATACAGCAATATAAAAGATCCGTCAAAAGACTTACAGAGGCCACTGACAAAGGAATCCAGTGAGGGTTTTGTGGAAATGATGGAAGTCAGAGTGAGGGGATTCATCAGATGAAGAAATAGACTGGGATCAAGTAACAGAGGTGCAAGCTGTTTGTGAAGCACCCACAGCTCTGACACCTTCATGGGTTTTTAGGATGATTCTGACTGTCCTGAGGGGGAAACTGGATGGAGCACTTTAAGTTTTGATAAAAGATGGAATTCATGGCAACAGAGGCAAGATGCTGCAGCTGTAGAAGATGACAGTGGGGAGTCGTCTGATTAAGGGTGGGTCCTAATTAAGGGCATAATATAAGGTGGGCATTTGGGACCTGGACTTTGTCGCGGGCAAGGTGTTGTTGGATTTTGTGTTCTTGTATCCAGATTTAGATTCCTGATTTAGATATCCTGACCTTTGAAAATCCTGTTATCTGCTGCTCTGCTGCCGTCACGTTCCTTTTGGCACGGCTTGAATTCCTGTGGACTGAAATTGACTGGCTTTTTGACCCTGGACTGCTTCTATTGATGACTTCTCCTCCCTCGCGTTGAATCTGGTTTTCTGGCTCCTGTTTCCTGTTTCTCCACTGACTGACTTCACGTGACAACATATGGACCCGGCCTGAACTACTCTTCTGTCTCCTGCGGCGTTTGTGTTTACCTCCAGCATTATGGGGTCATTAATTGGAGAAAGTGGGTTTTACAGAGCTAAAACCCACTCCTTTGTTTGGCAAGGCTTCTTTGTTTTCCCAGTTTGGGATATTTTTTGAGATTCTTTTTTTAGAGCTGACTGTAAGCACTTTTTGTTTCCCTTCTGTGCCTGAAGCACAGAAGTTTTGTGCTAATAAACTCTCTTTATCAAACCTTCTACTGGCCTGGCTCTCTAAGTGGCGTCTGTTTGCGACACTACCTATGATGTCAATTACAGGCCTCTCATCTTTTTAAGTGAGAGAACTTGTACAATTGGTATCAAACTAAATACTTTCCTCCCACTGTAAAATACATTCAGTATTAAAATCACACCATCCAAAATCATAGTCTAAGGACATTCTGCAGTCATTGCACATATTCAATTATTTTATTATTATTGCACTGTGCCACCTCCAAAAGCCTAAACTCAGGGCGGGGTTTTTACTCTCCTTCTGAAGGCTAGGAGGGAGGGGCTGATCTAATCTCACTAGGGAGGGCATTCCACAGCTGAGGGGCCACCACTGAGAAGGACCTGTCTCTTGTCCCCACCAATCGTGCCTGCAAGGAGGGTGGAATCAAGAGCAGGGCCTCCCCAAATGATTTAAATCTCCAATGTGGTTCATAGGAAAGATAGGTTCGCACAGGTAAACTAGGCCGGAACTGGCTACTTACTTACATACATACCGTTACATATTGGCCAAGGTTGTACATTTCAGGGCAGTTGGGGACATTTCCAGGAAGCCCTATATCAGAATATGCTGGGTTGTTTCATCACTGGACTGCACAAGTCTCTTGTGTCAAGTTTCCAGACCTCAATGAGTAGCTAGAATGAGAGTGAGAGATTCCTTCCACCAACATTCTGATGCATACTTTCCCAGAAAGGCCTTTTCTTTCAGGTTTAGGGGAGATGTCAACTCGTGGGTTTCAAGTTCTGGCACCCTGTTGATTTTCACCCTTACTTTGCTGCAGTTGGTTTTCCATGCTGAATTAGCTGGTGGGCTATCTGGTCTGGTGTTATGTTTGCATGTCCACAATTGACCAGAGGGTCACTATCCAGATTCTTTGGCTACTCTTAGACATTTCAAGATTCGCAAGTAGTTCTGTCCAATGGTCATTTTTAGCTTTAGGAGCCCCCGGTGGCACAGTGGGTTAAACCTCTGAGCTGCTGAACTTGCTGACCAAAATCCAGGGAGCGACGTGAGCTTCCGCTGTCAGCCCCAGCTTCTGCCAACCTTGCAGTTCAAAAACATGCAAATGTGAGTAGATCAATAGGTAACACTCCAGTGGGAAGATAACGGCGCTCCATGCTGTCATATCGGCCACATGACCTTGGAGGGGTCTACGGACAACACTAGCTCTTCAGCTTAGGAGATGAGCCCCAACCTCCAGAGTCGGACACAACTAGACTACATGTCAGGGGAAAACTTTTATCTTTACCTACGGTAGTATATAATTTTTGGCCTGCTTCCTTAGTCTTGTTGCTGTATGGATTCTCTTGAAATAGTCTGAGATATTCCTCTAGCTGGTTTTGCGATTCTTTGTTTCGGCCTGGTAGGTAGCTTGTGCGACAGCATCTAGGGATTGAGAGCCTTGAAGATCTTTTCACAGCTTCTACAAAAATGTCATAGCCTTCTATAGATGGTGCTATAGATCAGAAATAGCTGCTTCCAAGATCTCTGTAAACTTTGTCTAGTTAGCTTTATTGAAATTATATCTTCTGCGGAAAGGGACATTTTGTGGTCTTACAGTTGCATATGTTTGGCAGCATATCATTCTGTGTTATTAGGTATTGGGTTTAATACCCTTTTAATTCATTGGTGGATTATGCTGTCATTTACAAAAATCAGATCAGGGTTATAACCACGCTTCCATCGGCCACTATTAAATGAAGGTGGTAATTTACTGTCATGGAGGAGGCTCATTTTACTATTGTCAGCCCACATTAGAACTGCTTCTCCATTCCGATCATTTTCATTATAGCCCCAGACTCAGCTGTGGCTATTGGAATCTCCCACAATAAAATGGGCTTGATGATTGTGGCAATTGGTTAGGAGCAGGGCCAGACCTAGATAATTTTAAATGGTAAGCTAACAGTATTTTGGCAACCCCCCAAAACAAATCACACACACACATATATGGATTGGGTGCATAGACAAATTTTGGCTCTCCAGGTATTTTGGACTTCCTACTGGCTGTTTGGAATTGTGGGAGTTGAAGTCCAAAACACATGGAGGGCTGAAGTTGGCCTATGCCATGTGTGTGTGTGTGTGTGTGTGTATTCCTTCCTTCCTTCCGACCATTTCCCCTGGTCTATTCCTATTCTCTTTGAGTGTGTGTGTGTGTGTGTGTGTGTGTGTGTGTCTATATCTATTCCCCTTCCTTCCTTCTCAGCCCTATACCCCAGAATATCAATGCAGAAAATCCCACATTATCTGAGCGTGGACTCAGATATTCAAAGCAGATATTGTGGGATATAGGGCTGTGTGGAAGGGCCCTCACCCTTTCCCTCCCCTCTTCCTATTCTTTGTGTGGGTCTGTACATTCCCCATCCTTCCTTCCTCCTCACGCTTTTCCTTGCCCCCTTCCTATTCTCTTTCCCCTTCTTACCTTCCCCTTCCTCTCTTCTCACCCTTTTCCCTCCCCTCTTCCTTTTCTCTTTTTGTGTGTATGAGGTGCCCTCTGGCTGGCAGGCTTGCACAGGGTGAGGGATGAGACGCGTGCAGGGTGCAGGGCGAGGCAGGGAGAAGGGAAAGGCGCTCGCCTCTGCCTCCCTCGGGACATAGCGCCCGGCCCTGGATGCGCTCTTTGGCCACGTGGCACCCTGAGGCGGCCGCTTAATTTGCCTCCACTAAGATTCACCCCTGGTTAGGAGTGTAAAATAGAAATTAACCCCAGGTGGCTTATAGAATGGTGACATACTGCAGCTATCAAGTTCCACAGATAGGATTTCAATGTTATTCACTTCTGTGAGAGAGGTTGCAGAGATTGCTACACCCGATCATACAAAAATGGCACTATCATATTGTTTGTGAAATCAGTCCATTACATGGCTACCAGCCTCCTCCCAGTAGACTCAAATCAAAGAAAAGCTTTATGGAAACTACCACTCTTCTTGGTGTCCCCCCAGCAACAGCAAGGATATCCCTCTGGGCAGCTAAACCAGGAAACCCCAATTGGATCCCCCCCCCCCATGCGTGAGGGTCTTCCTCCAGGGGCAAACCAAGAATGGGCAACTTGGAAGTCCCTGAATATACTCAGAAGCTGAGTGGGCAGATCAAAAGACCTTGGGAAGTCTGATCTGGCTACGGTCGTCCACGCTCTGGTCACATCCCGAATAGATTACTGCAACGCACTCTATGTGGGGCTGCCTTTGAAGACAGTTCGGAAATTGCAATTAGTCCAGCGGGTGGCAGCCAGATTGCTAACGGGAGCTACATACAGGGAGCATACCACCCCCTGTTGTGTCAGCTCCACTGGCTGCCTGTCCATTCCGGCTCAATTCAAAGTGCTGGTTTTGACCTTTAAAGCTCTATACGGTTCTGGCCCAGCTTACTTGTCCGAACGCATCAGCCGCTATGTCCCACCTCGTAATCTAAGATCGTCCGGGACGCCCTGCTCTCGCTCCCGCCACGTCTCAGATGAGGCTGGTGGGGACGAGGATAGGGCCTTCTCGGTGGTGGCTCCCGCCTGTGGAATGCGCTTCCTATTGATGTACGATCCACCACATCCCTCCTGGCCTTCAGGAAAAAGTGAAATCCTGGCTGTGGGACCAGGCATTCGTACACCAGCACAAGGCAGCATTTTAGATTGGTTTTTAATGAAAGTGGGTGATTATGGCCAATGTTTTTATGGACTGAACATTGTTTTAATCCAGAGTGAATGTGTATGGTGCTAATGTAGTTGTATTTTAATGTATTTTTAATGTATTTTAATTGTTGAAGGGTTTTGGGGTTTTATATTGTTATTATGTGGGCATCGAATTGTGCCATACTGTAAGCCGCTCTGAGTCCCCCCTTGGGGGTTGAGAAGAGCGGGGTAAAAACCCGAAATAAATAAATAAATAAATAAATAAAACCTGGCAAAATGGCACTACCTAAAAGAACCCCACACCTTGTGTGACTGTGAAGCAGAACAGATAACTCCGCATCTGTATGCTTGTCCACTATACCCTGCCTCATGTATGGAGGAAGAATTGTTAGAGGTTAGAGATAATGCCGTTTCTGTTGCCCGTTTTTGGTCAAAAGATATTTAGCCACCTGCACTCCTTCTATTTTTATCAGTTTTATACTAATTTATGCAATGCTTTTGATACTAAATAAAATAACCCCAGTTCTCATGTGGCCCATTAGGCAATATGTTCAAGCATGTGTTCAAGCACAATCTGTGTTAGAAAATCACTCAAAAGGTATTAAAGTATTTGGGGGGCATTTGAATTATTGGTGAACACCTTGTATCTCAGTGGGCAAAGGAGGTGTCTCCAACCCTTGGGATGGTGGAAAGGACTAATATGGGCTGACTCAGAAAAGCTCTTTTCTCTGAGTCTTTGTGGATGAAGGCTAAGTGTTCATACTTTCCTTTGGAGTTCAAGTGGGCAGTTCCAAGCTCATTAGTTATTACAGCTTACAGTTGGGGTGAATGGACCTTACCCTCAAACAGGAGGCAGTATGAGTCAGGATTTAGATTAAAGAAGTAATGTTTGGTTTTTAGACTTTTAAAAAAATGCTAGTTTGAACAACTGACAACAAATAGAGTTGTCCTTTTTCTTCCTTGATTAAATTCAAGATGGCATATGGTGCCCCTTTCCTCCCATGTGCTCCAAGTGATGTAAATAGCTCTTAGCTCTTCTCTCTTTTACTTTATCCTCAGGCCAGGATTAACCATAAGGCCAACCCAGCCCATGGCCTAGGGGTGCAAGCCGGGGGGGGGGGGCGCAGATCACGGACCCAAACAAAATGTTGAAACAAATAAAAACGCAACTCGTATGGAGATGAGGAAGGAAGGATACCGGAGGTCCTCCTTTTCGGCGGCACCCCTACCCCTTCCTGAATACCAGCTCCTGCCTCTGCTATTGCTGCACAAGCGGCGTATGCGCAGGGGCTCTCAACACTGCCGTCGATGTCGACAGAAGGAACAATTAACTCCCTCGATGCTGACAGCATCCACTGGCTGGCTCCTTCAGTGCACGCACAGGAAACTCCATTGCACAGTCTGCGCATGCCCTAATACCATGAAAGCTGGTATTCCTCCTCCTTACTGGAGAGAGAAGCCCAACTGCCTGCTACAGCACATGCGCAAACCCCAGTAAGGAGAGAAGCCCAACGCGACAAGCCCCGGTATCGGGGAGAAGCGCGGCATCGGTACAGCTGCTGACTACAACGCATGCGCAATCCCCGATACCGGGTAGGAGCCAAGTGCCTCAAGCCCCAGCATCAGGGAGGAGCCCCCCCCCCCATGCCTGCATCCATAGTGCCTGCTGAGAGGAAAACTCCTGTGGCGGACCTAGTGGGGCCACACCGGGAGAGCTGGATGCGGGGCCCTAAGGGGGATGAGCGGATGAAAGGATGTGGGGGGGGGTGCGATAGAGGTTGGCTTAAAGAGGGCGTAATTCCAAAGTGTGGCCTAGGGCACAAAAAGGTGTTAATCCGGGCCTGTTTATCCTTGCACCAAATACATGGGGAAGGTCAAGCAGAGTGTGAAGAGGCCCAACCTGAGCTGGTTTGCTTTGCGTCTTTCCTGTGAAGGGAGAAAGAACTTGAGCCCAAGCTTCAGAATTCAGATAGAACCATTTTTAATGGACTATAGCAATACATTTAGGGGAAGCAGTGGAGGAACATTTCAGTCATAAGGATAGAAAAACTGGGGGCTTAGGGCCATATCTTCATTACATGTACTGTACATCTTCTGCGCCTCTCCTCTGGAGAATTCAGGCAACTTTCTTACTCCCCATTTTGTACTCTCCCTATTTGGTGGAGAAGATGGCATCGAGGAGGTCCTGGTTGCCATCTCATCAAACACCATCCAAAGGACTTCCTCTTCCAATACCCCTGATCCTCCATGGTGCAATGGCCTGTGCATTGGACTAGGACTCAAGGAGACCGGGGTCTGGATCTCTGCTCAGTCAAGGAATCATACTGTGGGAAAGACACACTGTCTCAGCCCCATATAACTAGAAAGACAAAAACCTCTTGACAAAATCTTACCAAGAAAACATCATGATTGATACATCTTACAGTCCCCATAACTCAGAAATGACTTGAAAGCACACAACCACAATTCTTTTTTTGGTTGTGTCAGGAGCAACTTGAGAAACTGCAAGTTGCTTCTGGTGTGAGAGAATTGGCCATCTGCTAGGATGTTGCCCAGGGGATGCCCGGATGTTTTGATGTGTCACCATCCTTGTGGGAAGCTTCTCTCAGATCCCTGCATGAGGAGTTGGAGCTAGTAATGGGAGCTCCTCCATGCTCTCCCCGGATTCGAACCTGCGACCTGTCGGTCTTCAGTCCTGCTGGCACAAGGGTTTAACAACCACAATGCACAAGTATAAATTATTGGGAGAATGCTTGACTGAGTTAGGGATTGCATGTATACCCCTTTTTTACTCAAGGGGTTCAGAGTGGCAGACACAGGTCTCCACCACCTGTTTGAGAAGAACAACTGACTGAGAAGAGGGCCCTGGCCTACAGCCACCCATTGAGTTGCATGGGATCTGAGTATTCCAGTTCCTAGTATTTCTCTGGCCTTACAGACTGACAAAATTCAGACAGAATTAGTTTTTAACAAATCAAAGTAATAGAGCGATAAGATGAAGGGGACAGCATAACTTGTTATATCTGCACTTTCCATACCAATAAGAATCCAATCTGTTCTGGTGGTATAACATTTATTATTTATTTATTTATTTGCAGTATGTATATACCACCCTCCTTAACCCCGAAGGGGACTCAGGGCAGTTCACAGTGTTGACAACAATTCAATGCCATTGATACAAAACAGTATAAAACATCAAACTCAACATCTAGCTGGTGATAAGATATCAGTTAAAACATATATACAGTGCTATTTATTCCACACATTTATATCCCATCCTCCTGGGGGTGGGGGGACTCAGAACGGGTCACAACCATTAGATGCCAAACAAACAATATTAATAAAATCACAATTAAAACATTAGTTAAAAACATCAAATTATAAACATCAATTTAAAAGTTAAACAAATCCAAATCTAGATGGACTCCCTCCATCTACAGATTCATTATCCATGTTTTCACTAACCCACACTCAAAAAATAATCTTCTCTCTAGGTCAGGGGTGGGCAATTACCAGCCCTCCGGGTGTTTTGGACTTCAACTCCCAGAAATCCTAGCCAGTTTACCAGCTGTTAGGATTTCTGGGAGTTGAAGTCCAAAACACCTGGAGGGCCGGTAATTGCCCACCCCTGATCTAGGTCCTCCAGTGTCACTCTATAGAAGGGGTTCTCAAACTAGAGCCCAAGGGCCAGATACGGCCCTCCAAGGTCATTTACCCGGCCCTAGCTCAGGGCCAACCTAAATCTTGAAAGCAAACAACAACAACAATCCTATCTCATCAGCCAAAAGCAGGCCCACACTTCCCATTGAAATACTAATAAGTTTATAAGTGTTAAAAATTTTCTTCATTTTAATTATTGTATTGTTTTAATTGTTTTTATGTGCAGTGTGCATACGAATGTTTTCTTTTTCAAATTATAATCCCGCCCTCCATCAGTTTGAGGGACTGTGACCTGGCCCTCTGTTTAGAAAGTTTGAGGACCCCTATTCTATACTATGCTTTTGGCCCAAGTATCATCAAAACATAGGGTTTACTATTATCCATGGTTTCAGGAGCCATACTATATTTTTGAAATCTCTTTTATTTGCAGTCAGGTGGCAACTGCAATACATTGTTCCACAGCAAACAGCAAACCACTCCTGTTATTTTTGTACTTGTATGATGCTTCCTAGATCAGCCTAGATCCCCAGTTGCAGGCCCTCCTCATCACAGAAAGCCCTGCCCTCTCCCCTAAACACCAGCATTTCCAGGTGTGTCTCAGTTCTCAAGAGTCTTTTCTGAAAACTGGAGAAGTCCTTCACCTGCGAACCACAAAGGCCAAAGTTTAAAGCAGTGGTTCTCAACCTAAGGGCTGCAGCCCACTGGTGCCATGAGCTCTAAAATAAGGTCTGTGGCTCTAGATGATTAAATATGGTTTTCTGTGGGTGAGCAGATGGCAACTACTGGATGGCATATGTTCTCTATCAGAAACTAGAGCTGATGTAGTCTAGCAATAGGACCCCCAGGAGGACCCAAGATTTCTCCCATGGGCGAAGGAGGACCGAGTGTGTGGGTCCCGAGGAGGAGGAGGACTGAAGGGCCTGGAGAGGGTCCTCGGGCCTCAACACCCATAGAGCCTGAGGCAGAGAATAGGGATCTACTGCACTGGGGCAAAAAAGGAGCCTGTCCCTGTCAAATCTGCCCCTTCAAGGCTCCCTCAGGGAAAGATGGGGATACAGATGCACCCTAACCTCACACACCCACACTGAGTTTTCCCCTCCTCTATCTACTCCAGCTTTTTGAGTGTGGATGGGGTGGAAGTGGCCTTGGAGGCTGCTCATGGGGGGGGGGGTGTTATTGTACCTCTGGAATAGGTGTTCAGGGGAGCACAGAACCTAAATGTAAATGTTCGCCATGCTGTGGGAATCCAGTCTGGACGTGTGGCTGTATGACGTGAGGGAGATGCTGGGGGCAAAGCTTTTTTCCTTGTTTTTGAAGACTACATATTTCAACTCTGGATAGTGCTATTTGGCAGCCTGACAGTCCTGCATGTCCAAACACCGTGTTCTCAGCCTGTGGGTCCCCAGATGTTTTGGCCTTCAACTCCCAGAAATCCTAACAGCTGGTAACTGGCTGGGATATCTGGGAATTGTAGGCCAAAACACCCAGGGACCCACAGATTCAGAACCATTGTATTACGGTAGCATCTGACAAAGACCATTCTTATGGATAGAAAAATGAAAGCTTCCAGGTGGATTGTATCTTATTTGCCCCCGCTTGACCTATCATTATCAATTGGGGTCACCACACACATATTTCCAAAAGGTAGATTTTTTAAAAAATCCTAAAATGAAAGTTTGCAGACTGTAGCAACATGCCATCGGAGTTATTTAAAAACTGGATTTGGGGTTCATAAACACACCCCCCCCCCCCAATTATTCACTTGGAATAATTAGGTTTTTTGTGTCAAGAGGGAGTTGGGAATCAGGGGGCAAAGGCAGCCTGCTAGCTTGGCATCGATTGCTTTTCCTCCTTGGCTGTTGCAACACTGACTCCCAGAGTGGGTTGCAGGTTGAGAAATCTCAATTAACAGACAATGGATTGTAAACTCAGACTCTTTTCAAATGCAAAACGTGTTCCCCAGACATTAGATTAAGAGAGGGGGGCGCTTTGACCTTGATTAACGACATGTTTGTGGGTTGTAAGCATGTCCTGTGCGTAAATGCCCACGTGCGGGGGGGTGTGTCTTTCACGGTGCCCCCTCCCTCCCATCTCCCAATATACTCTCTAAATCTGTGGCGGTCGCTAACCACACGACCCCCCCCCCCCCCCCGATCCTTTTCGGAAAAGAGTCTCATTTGTAGAAGGAAGGGCAGGAGAGGAATTCAAGACATGGTTGAAAATGGCAGGGCTCTGTGGGACCTCCAAGTCCAAGAGTCCAAGCACTCTGTACTGGCCCAGAATCCTTCCCACCTGGAGGGTCCCATTCACACGACTCCCACAGCTGAGACCACCTTGGGGGTTCTGGCTCACACCCAGAATAATGCAACCCGCTGATAAAGCAAACCAGAACATGGAGCAAAAGGATTCAGTGCTTTTTATATTATTATTATTATTATTATTATTATTATTATTATTGATACACAAAATAAATACATACCTTACACACATAACATTTACGATTCCCACTACCAATAGGAGGATATTTTCTTTTACATATATTCATTCCTCTTTTTTTTTTTGAGACAATCTTTGTATCTTTTTCTTTATACATTTTCATCCTATATATATATATACTATATAACATTTGCAACCTCTTTCTTATGGCTTGATCTCCGGATTGATTCATTATATAGTTCTTTATCCTTGTCCACCTTTCTTCCATTTCTTTCATTCTATTTTCATTGATTTTTAAATCATTTAATTTCACATTCATGATTTCAAATTCCATTTGCTCCACCATATATTGTGCCATGTATTTATTGTCCATTTTGATTTATCTTTCCACCCTAATACTATTACTGCGTGTGCACATTCAATTATTGCTTCTTTTATTTCCCTTTTATTTCCCGTTTCCTCTCTTTTTCCTAATACTGCTATTTCCTTTGTTATGACCCACTCATTTCCTAATATTTGATTTGACTCGTTTTGTATGGTCTGCCAGAAATATTGTAGCCTACATATTCACATTCCCACATCATGTGCATAAACCACCCTTTCTGTTGACATCCATCATGCCAGCACTGACTAGTCCCCTTATAATAATATGCTAATTGGCAGGGTGTACAATACCATTTATGCAAGATTTCCTTCCTCATTTCTCCTACTTTGGTCTTCCTTTTCATCCCCATTGTCTCTACCACATTTCTCATCGGTGCCTTCTTCCACTTTTTCTCTTTTTATTTTTTCAAAGGCAGTATCTTCTCTCTTAACCATATTAATATTTTCTTTTATTTTGCAATATGCACAGATTGCTCTTATATGTAGCCAATTTTCTTGTCCAAGCCATTGCTTAATACTATTTTCCCCTTACCATTCCCTCTCTATCATATAATTGTTCTACTCTCTCTATTCCTTTTTCCTTTAGTATCTGGATGATTCTATTCATATCTGTTTCCTTATACTTATTGATTATCCATAATGTTGACATTTTTTATTTTAAGCTACTTATTCTCCCTTGCCATTTCTTCCACACTTGCATTGTTCCTTTCATTGGTCCTGTTAATTTATCCATATTTCTCTTATCCCATTTTCTAAAGATTATTTCTTCACAGTTAACTCCATTCATTTCCTTCTCAAATCTTACCCATTTTTTATTTGTCACTTGTAATTCTATTGCTCTTTCGATTTGGAAGGCATCACTTATTTATTTATTTACTTACTTACTTCATTTCTATTCCACCCTTCTCACCTCGCAGGGGACTCAGGGCGGATCACAATGTACACATTACATTTAGACACATGAACACACAAGACGGACAGGGGCAATTTAACATCTGGCCACTAGGGGGAGCTGTCGCACTTCTTCATTCCTCAGCGTATTTTCTGAAGATCTTCTTTATGGCCTTGTAAATCAGTTAAATTTAGCCTCCCTACTAAGTGGTACCTTAATTTCCTACTTGACAGATGCAACTGTCTTTCTGGTTGCAAAGGTCAACAACAGGCTACACAATAGGTCAAGAGCCCACCTCAACCAGGGCAGGCCTCGAACTCATGACCTTCTGGTCAGTAGAGATCTTATGCAGCTGACACCAGGACAGCTGCGCCACATTCCCAGTGCACTATATAGCTCTAGGAATGGACAGCCCCATCCCTTTTTCATTTCTTTTGCAATTATGAATTTTTCCCTTACTCTTGGTCTCCCTTTCAAACCAATAATTGAATTTCCTATCCCATTCCTTTAATTTTGCCATGGGAGGAATTCCTGGGAGAGCCTGAAATAAATACATCATTTTTGGATACATCAGTATTTTCAATGCCCTTATCCTAGACAGGCATGTAGCCAGGGGGCTAAGGGTGGTCCGGGAGAAGGCCTTACTGGTACATTATTTAAACTGTTATGTTTATTAATATCATGATCTGATCACCATGCTCATTATATCCCACATTCATGGGGTTATTGGGATAACAATACAAAAGATTTGCTAGGGTAGACCCTCTTCCACACAGAGTCTCAGCCCCCCCAACCAAACTCACCCCCCAATCAAAATCCTGGCTATGGCCCTGATCCTAGACATCTGTTTCAAAAGGATTCAGTGCTGGGCAAAACTCACCCGCTTTCCCCTTCAATATCCCACCACAAAGGTTGCTGACAAGCATTCCCTACAAGGAGGAAACACTGGTGGGGCAGGCTATGCTTTTGAATGTTTGTGCACCATACCATATTTCAATAAGATTTAATATTTGAAGTAATGTTTTTTAACCTGATGAAGTGTTTGCTTTTTGGATCAGAGTATAAAGACTTTGGGATATAAATTATTATTGTTGTTGTTATTATTATTATTATTAATGCCTGCTTCTTGGATCAGACTCACCTGAGGATTCAGGCTACTCTCTTCCTTTCTAAGATTTTGCTTGCAAATATATTATTAAGGTTTTCAATATTATTGTTTATAATGCTGGATTTCTGCCCACACCAATGGAGTGGTGACCCTCCAAAAGGTGCTGCTGGGTCCCTTCCTTTCTTTCGGATCCCCCCCCCCCTTTCCGAACCTTTTCCCTCCTGACTTGAGTTTGGTCTGGATATTATCTAAGGATCTGGAAAAAACCATTAATCAGAATCATATGAAATAATAAATGAACTCTAATGAACGATGGTCTCCTTCTGTCCTCTACCTGCTTGCTGTGGAAAAAGCTGTTGTGTTGGCTGCGTGGCCATGTTCCAGAAGCATGCTCTCCTGATCTTTCACCCACATCTATGGCAGGCATCCTCAGAGGCTGGGTGGTCTGTTGGAAACTAGGCAAACGAGGTGTGTATATCTGTGGAAAGCTCAGGGTGGGAGAAAGAATCCTTGCCTGCTTGAGGCAAGTGTGAAAGTTGAAAATTGAAACCCTGGTTAGCATTTAATGGCCTTGCAGCTTCAAAGCCTAGCTGGTTGCTGCCTGGGGAATCCCTGGTTGGGAGGTGTTAGCTGGCCCAGACTAATTCTTGTCTGGAATTCCCCTGCTTTTTGAGTCTTGCTCTTTATTTACCGTCCTGATTTTTGACTTGTTGTGACTTCCTATAGAAAAGCCTCCTGTGAAAATAGGGGCAGCCTTGATGTTTTTGCTCTGGACCCACACACACTTCTTGAAAACAATCTCTCTCATGTAACAAGACCTCCAGAAACATGTCTGTTTCTATCTTGTGCAGAAACCAAGTCCTTCTGCTCTCTAATATCACTCCTTAAAAATAAAAGCTGCTTCTCCTGGGGTCTTGGTGAGGGTAGTTTGTAAGGGGACAGACAGAACTGGATGGGAGGGAGGGAGGCGGCAAAGGGAAAGCCCTAACCCCCCCCCCCCCCCGCCGCCGCCGCCGCCGCCGTTTCAGGACTCCGGCGAGCAGCCCGGCCATCCTTCCCTTCCCTTTCCAAGGGGAAAAAAACGACTTCTTCACCCGCTTTTGGGGCTGAGGCTCTGGCAGAAGTGAATTCCTTGGGCAAATCTCTCTCTCTCAGGAAACAATGGCCACCCCTCCCCCTTCACAAACTTAGCCAAGGAAACCCTCCTGACTTTGCCTTAAAAATAGAGGTTGCCTCCTGCCAAAATGCCTGCAAATGCTGTTGCCGTGTGCCTTGGGGTGGTTTCCAACTTCTAGCAAGATGTGTTCAGGGGGGATTCGCTTTTGCCTTCCTCTGAGGCCGAGAGAGTGCGACCCGCTGGGTTTCCCCATATGAACAGGGATTTCAAAGTCATGGTCTACCACTGAAGCCGCTACACCAGGATGGCACTCCAGTAGATAGATAGATAGATAGATAGATAGATAGAGTTAGATAGATAGATAGAGTTAGATAGATAGATAGATAGATAGATAGATAGATAGATGTAAGTGTGTGTGTGTTTCCCGCCACATTGGGCGGGCCTCCATTTTTAATCCAAAGAGCCAGCGTTGTCCATAGACGCCTCCAAGGTCATGTGGTCCGCATGACTGCATGGAGTGCCTTTACCCTCCCACTGTTGATCTACTCACATTTGCATGTTTTCAAACTGCTAGGTTGGCAGAAGCTGGAGCTAACAGCAGGAGCTCACCCCGCTCCCTGATTTGAACCGCCAGCCTTTTGATCAGCAAGTTCAACAGCTCACCAGGAGTGTGTGTGTGTGTGGTGTGTGTGTGTTCCATTGGAGACTGAGTTGCCTGTGGGGCCCAGACGCCAGGAGGCTGAGGTTGAATTCCTTGGGAAGCCTCTCTCTGAAAGAAAGCAATGGCAACTCCTTCCTTCCTCCGTGAACTTGGCCAAGAAAGCCCTCCTGGTGGCAGAGTGGGTTCCTCTGAGGCTGAGAGAGCGTGACTCGCCCTGTTTCCCGCCGTGGGTTTCCCTGGATGAGTCCGGGGATCAGGCCCAACTGGGAGAGGGAGGCCCTTTCCTCCCTTCCCTTCACTCCTCCTTCTCCTCATTAATATTATTACTATTACTATTAATATATTATTTTATTATTATTACAGTGTGTTAAATGCATGGCATAAATGTTATAAAGCAAAGCTTTTGGGTTGGGAAGATTATCCGTTGACAAGAAAGGTCGCCCTGGGTTGCCTTTCCTCCTGGGTTGCCTTTCCTCACCTCCTGGTGAGCTGTTGAACTTGCTGATCAAAAGGCTGGCGGTTCAAATCAGGGAGCGGGGGTGAGCTCCTGCTGTTAGCTCCAGCTTCTGCCAACCTAGCAGTTTGAAAACATGCAAATGTCAGTAGATCAACAGTGGGAGGGTAAAGGCACTCCATGCAGCCATGCGGACCACATGACCTTGGAGGCATAGCACGAAAGAAAGGGGGTTCTTCCCATAGAGTTTCTCCATTTCACCAGACTTTAGGCATAGCACGAAACGATTTAAACATTCAGACGTCATTGAAAACATAAAGACATCCAACACTTCATAGGAATCATGGGGGGGGGGGGGTGCGAAAAGCTAGAGAGGGGAAGATGGGGCAGCATGGAGATTTCTGAAGGAATGAAGGTGAAGAGAGAGAAGAGAGCCGCCCAAGAAATGAGACACAACCAGAGTTATTAATGCCACTCTCCCTTTAAGTCTTGTATTTCAAACTGAGGTTTGGGGAGAAAAGAATGAGAAGGGAATTGGGTTTGAGGCTGAATTTGCAAGTTGACATTAAAGTGTCTTCCCTTTCTTTCTTTTTGGAAACGAACTTTCGATCTTCTTTGAAGCAGATGTTCTCAAGGCACAACCCACTCGAGATCTTTAAATACAATGTAATGGAAGAAAATATAATCCAACAGCCCAGATGATCCAGAACATGTCAGGAAGCCCCAAATCCAGGGGGAAGAGCCCTGCGGGAGAGGAACCGGGTCCCGAGTGGCCTGGAATGAATGTCATGAGGATTTCTTCCCTCCTGAATCCCCTTTTTTACATTATGAAGGATTTCACAGGAGGGAAGAACCCATTCCTCCAAACGCTAAACGAAGCCATTCTTCCTTTTCAAAGGTTTTCAGAGTTTTGAAAGGCAATGGAGGAGCAAAGGTTGAATCTGGATCCTGTTTCCACGGGTGGTTGTGCCCTGGGAGAACTGGTTGTGGAGTTGTGTTTTAACACACGAATGCCGCATTTCCTTGCTTCCATCCTTCCACTTCTTGGGAAACCTGGGGGTAGGGTTGCCACTTTATGATATAAGAATAAGGGACAGGTACCCAAAAATAGGGGATTTTTCACAAAAATAAGGGACACTTCATTTTTAAAAATTGAAAATCAATTGATGACATCCAAGTTTTTAATGAAGTGTCCCTTATTTTTGTATGAAAGATTCCCTATTATTAGGTCCCTGTCCCTTATTCATGTGGCAACCCTACCTGGGGGCTGAAATAGCAGGTCATTTAAAATGTATGAATGTCTTATTTATTTCAAACACGGACATTGGGCCCATTTCACCCCGAAGGGCAAAGGGGGGCTTCCCTCCTCCTTCTTAACCGCCCAAAGGAAGAAGAGCAGGGGAAGGAAAAGGGCACCACATTGGGAGAAGTGCCACACAGAAGCACAACACAGCAGCCTGTGTCTTAGGGGGGGGGGGGCTGCCACTGAACCCTAAATCCCAGGATTTCGAAGAAGAAAATCCCACATTATCCAAGTGTGGACTCCAATAACTCACTTCAATGCAGATATTGTGGGATTTTCTGCCTTGATATTCTGTGTGGAAGGGCCAGCGGGAAAAATTCCCCTAGATCAGGCATGTAGCCAGGGAGGGGGGCTAAGGGGGCTTCAGCCCCCCCCCGAAATTCTCAGGGTGGTCCGCGAAAAGGCCTTACTGGTACATTATTTAAACTGTTATGTTTATTCATATCATGATCTGATCACCATGCTCATTATATCCCACATTAATGGGGTTATTGGGATAACAATACAAAAGGTTTGCTAGGTAGACCCTCTTCCACCCAGTCTCAGCCCCCAACCAAACTCAGCCCCCAATCAAAATCCTGGCTACGGCCCTGCCCTAGATATATTATTCAATATACATTCTACGGTTGTGTCGTTTTTATACACACACATTACAGTGTGTGTATAAAAAAGGTGTGTCTATATTGTTGTGTAGCATATAGACATTACAGTATATACATTGTTGTTCTTCTTTGCCTTTAATTCGTTTCAGGCTTCTGGCGACCCCAGACGGGTTTTATATCCACATGCATATATTATATAGGGTATATTCTGATATAATCCAGTCAAAGGGAAGCTAGTGCGTTCAAATGTGAATAAAAATCTATGTTTGATTCAAGGACTCAGGGAAAAAAGTCTTCCTTTTGAAAAGCCGCCTTTGACCCTGCGAGTTGTGGCCCCCAGGTCTCTCACTTGCAGAGTGCTTGACCTCAAAAATAGAGGCAGGCCTTTCTTACCACGAAGCTGAAGATGTAACACTACCCACGGCTATTTCTTTCCGTTTTCTCTCTTCTCCTCTTTCCTTCCTTCCTTCCTTCCTTCCTTCCTTCCTTCCTTCCTTCCTTCCTTCCTTCCTTCCTTCCTTCCTTCCTTCCTTCCTTCCTTCCTTCCTTCCTTCCATCCTTCCTTCCTTCCCTTCCCTTCCTTCCTTCCTTCCTTCCTTCCTTCCTCCCTCCCTCCCTCCCTCCTTCCCTCCTTCCCTTCCCTCCTTCCCAGCTGCCTTCCAACTAGATTCCCTTCTGGCCATTCCTGCCCCAGGCCAGTTGCCAACCTGAATCTGTATCAGGAAAACCTCCCCAAACCTTGTCTCAATGCTTTTGAGAGAACACTCCGAAATCTCCCTCCAGGCTTGAGTGCCATTGCCTATTAGTTTCTATGGGGACAAATGGGGGGAGGGGAGGTGGGGGTTTCCTTTTCCTTGGCGCCTACTTCTGGGGCCCCTTTGGACGAGGGCGGGGGGCTCTCCTGCCCAGCCCTGGAAGAAGAAGAAGGGCCCCCTTTCCTTCCCCATCTTCTGGACTGCTTTGGGCTGCTGGGTGTTTCTAAATCCCTTGAGAGCGATGGCGCCCTTAAGGGACCCCCATCCGGGGTTCTTCTGGGCCAGATAGAGGCTTGCCTTGGCCTCCTCCCTCTGAGGCTGAGAGAGTGTGACCAGCCCAAGGTCAGCCCGGGAGTTTCAGGTTTCAACAGCTCGACTTACCCAACAAAGCAACAAAACACACATTCTCAAGTTCTAGTTATGTGTGGTATGATAGGATATTATTATTATTATTATTATTATTACAGTTCGAAGAGTAAGTAAAGCATTGCATGCATGTGTGTGTATACAGGGCTGTAGCCAAAGGGAGAGGGGTTAGGGGTTTTCAGGTTGGAAAAAACACACACAACCTGCTTTTACTCCTGAATGTAAACTGGTGAACCCAAGCCTCCTGCTGCTAAGTCTATGAGAAGCCAAACTTAAAGGAGTCCCTCCAGAACTGCAAGCTCCATCTCCAGCACATTTTCACCATTTATTCAGTCATGACTTCCATAAATAACGGATATACTGGAAGCAACCAAGTTGGCCCAGCCACAAGTGGCATGGGAGGAATGTGAAACCACCCCCCCCCCCAAATGAAGGAGACCAGAAAATTGATTTAATTAAATCTATATAAAATATAGCATGAGCCATACTATTTAAATTATTTTGTGTTATGGAACTACTCTTCCTGATTCGATTAAAACAATTCAAACAGCTCCCCCCACCCCTCCGATTTTTTTCTGGCTATGGCAGTGTGCGTATATATATATACCGTATGTGTGTGTGTGTATGTGTGTAGTGGAGTGTAGTGTATATTAATACGAAGGAACACACATAGCCCAAAGCTTTGCCTAGAGAGAACTGCCTCAGCTTCCCTTTTGGGCTGAGAGAGCGTGACTCTCCCCGGCCTCGCCGAGCTACGAATCCCACAACTGCATAAGATTGGAGCATCGGATTGAAAGTGGCGTCAAACGGATTGAATTCTTCAACAGATGGAGTCTTAATAGCCCCGCAAAGCAGCAGTTGTGCCTTTTTTCCTCGGAAACTGAGGCTGCTTCTACACTGACCCTATGATAACGGTGTCGAACCAGCCTCAAATCGATCTGCATTTTTTTCCCATAGTGTCTAGCTCTTGTTAAGGTCCCTGTCAATTGGGGAGAAACTAGAAAGCGAAAAAATAAGCACTAGAAAACACATCCCCCTCCCCCATCCCCAAACTAACTAACTAACTAACTAACCATGAATGTTTATTGATACCCCGCCCCTTCTCTCCAGGGGACTCTGGGCGGCTGACAACAGAAATAACACAATAATAAGGAAATACACGAAGCACACTGGATCCCGCTTTAAAAAATAAATCAGTTTTTAAAGAATACTGTCCCCAAAGCCCTAGACTAAACCCAAACAATAGTCAAGACTTTCCCTCAAAGGAACTGGGTTACCAAGGCCCCTCCCCTCCCCCAAGCCTGTCAATGGGCTGGAGTGGCCGCCCCGCTTATCTCCCTGGTGACAACGAGGTGCGAAGCGGGCCTTTGGGTTGAGCCCAAAGGAGGGAAACTGGGGGGAGGGGGTCAGAGAGGAGGGAGCAAGGGGCGTAGCCAAGGGAGGAGGCGGGGCTATAAAGGCCGGGGTCCTGCCAGGGTCCCCCGCAGTCCTTCGCCCAGGCAGAGACCCCAGAAGAGCTCCTCTTCCTTGATGGACAAGATGAACAACCAGATGAACAACCGCCACCCAGACGAGAAGCAAGCAGGCTGCTCAGGTGAGTCCCGGGGGAGTGGGGGGGGGGGGAGGAGAGTGACAAGCGGAGTGGGGCGCCCCCTCAGGACAGGCATTGAGAGGTGCCTGCCTGCGGGGTCCCGTGTCCCTAACCCTACCCTCGGCTGGGCCTGCACTGCCAAGCAAGACTTTGAGGGAGGCCAGTACCGTTGGGGGCCGTGGGCCTTCTGCCCCCCCAGCCCCGTTCAGATTCGGTCTACTCCAGGCAAACCTCGGCCCTCCAGGTGTTTTGGACTCTAACTCCCACAATTCCAGGTAGGCTGTTAGGAATCGTGGGAGTTGAAGTCCAAAACACCCGGAGGGCCGACGTTTGCCCCTGCCTGGCCTACGCTGAGCATCCCTCCAATGCATTTCACTTGGCGGTGTGGATCCAGCCTCAGGCCCCATCTCCCCTGCCCTATAGTGCAGTTTCAGCATGCGGATTAACCGCATTGAGCTGGGTTATATTACATGGCGGTGTCAGGGCCGTAGCCAGGATTTTGATTGGGGGGCTGAGACTGGGTGGAAGAGGGGTTACCCTAGCAAACTTTTGTATTGTTATCCCAATAACCCCATGAATGTGGGATATAATGAGCATGGTGATCAAATCATGATATGAATAAACATAACAGTTTAAATAATGTACCAGTAAGGCCTTTTCGCGGACCACCCTGAGAATTAGGGGGGGGGACTGTAGCCCCCCCCCCCCGCTACATGCCTGGGCGGTGTAGATTCGTCTAATCCACTTCAACGCAGTTCCCTGCGATCTGAACCCGCATGCTAGGGCAGTACAGATGGGATCCCCGTCTCCTTTAATGGGGAAACAGAGCCAGGATCCCGGGGTCCCTGAAACTGGCCCATTGAAACGGGCGCGCCCCTATCCTTTCCTTGGCTCAACTGAAAGAACATATTGGGGGAGGTGTAGGGATCACCGAATCCTTTGCTGGGGGGCTCCTGGGGTTGCTCTTTATCGAAGGCGCGGGTCCTTCCATTGCCAGCCCTGAAAAGGTCTGGGGTCCGGGGGGGGGGGGGTCCCGTCCTGGGCCTCTCTGACGAAGCCGGGGCGAGAGGGAGCCAAGCGGCGGCTGGCTGCGGGGATGACCCTTCTTCCTTCTTTTGTCCCTGGGGGACGTGTCTCGGTAAGGAAGGAAGGTCTTTCTCTCCTTTCTTTCTCTCCTTCCTTTCCCCCTTCTCCCCCACCTTTTCTTTCCCTTCCCCTTTCTTCCTCCTCTCCCTATTCTTGGACTGCAACTCCCAGCAGTCCTCCTGATCGACCTCCCTCCCTCTATCTAAGCTATCTATCTGGAGGATTGCTGGGAGTTGCAGTCCAGGAATAGGACATGGGAAATAGGCAGGAATTTGGGATGCTCTCAAAGAAACCCAAGGAGAAGGAAGCTTGCATCTTGGAAGCAGTGCATTTGGATCCTCCTTCTCCTCCTCTCCTAAAGGGCCTGGTCCAGGGGATGCTGGGAGCTGCAGTCTGGAAGAGAGTGGGGATATGCTAGCAGTGGTTCTCAATCTGTGGGTCCCCAGGTGTTTTGGCCTACAACTCCCTGAACTCCCAGCCAATTTACCAACTGTTAGGATTTCTGGGAGTTGAAGGCCAAAACACCTGGGGACCCACAGGTTGAGAACCACTGTGCTATTGTGTGCTTTGTTTGCCAAGGGGAGAATTTTCAGCATGTGGCCTCTTTTTCCTTTTTTGGCTTCTTAAGTCCCATCCGCTATGTTTTTCAGTGTTTTTATGAGTGATGGTCATTTGTTGGCCTGATTTCTGTATTGTGTCCACATTTGGTGTCAATCCCTCCAGTAGTTTTTGAGTTAAATTAATCCCACAAATGAACATTACATTTTTATTTAAATAGATTATATATACTCTGTGTGTGTGTGTGTGTGTGTGTGTGTGTATAGTATTTACATTTTTATTTACATTTTATATATAATCTATCTATCTTTTTATATAGTATTTACATTTTTATTTACATTTTAAAATATAATCTATGTAAATAAAAATGTAATGTTCATTTGTGGGATTAACTTAACACAAAAACCACTGGAGGAATTGACACCAAATTTGAACACAATACAGAAATCATATATATAATTTATTTGTGACATTTATATGCTGCCATTCTCACTCCTAAGAGGACTCAAGAGTGGCTTACAAGTTATCAGTAAATACAATATATTATATTAGCATAGCACAATATTAGTAACATACATTCGCTTATTGTACTACACCAGTATACTTAAATATTATTAATCATAGTACATGTAATATGAAGTATTATACTCTATTATTAGTATTATATTGTATTACATTATAATATTATCAATATTATATGTGTATACAATATATTATATTATTAGCACAGCACAATAATAGTATTACTATATACCACTATACTGTAATATTATTAGTAATATTACCTGTAATATAAAAATATAATACTTATGGTATTTTTAGTAGTATTATATTGTACTACATTATAGTATTATTGTATATTGTATCACCAAGCTGAGATCCTTTCCGGTGTGTGTTTTGCTGGCCTGCAGCGCCCTCTGGTGGCCACCCTTTGGCAGGAGAAGATGGTGCCAAGAGGAAGGCAGCTTTGGGACAAGAAGGGATGTCACCTAAGACCCATCAGTGGCCCCTTCTACACTACCCAATATCCCAGGATCTGATCCCAGATTACCTGGCAGTGGAGACTTATATGCTCCAGTTCAAGGCAGATAACCAGGGATCAGGTCCTTGGATATAAGGGCAGTGTAGAAAGGACCTGTGTCTCAGCAAATGATTTATTTGTTTACAGTATTTATATTCCACCCTTCTCATCCCAAAGGGGACACAGG